>JAOPHQ010001149.1:0-282676 GCA_030340625.1 Merluccius polli | reverse complement strand
ATGTATGCCATGACTTTTAAAACTGTTTATACACCCCTTTTGAATCCTTCCCTAGTCCAGGCTGCTTTCCAGTTAAAAATGTCATGAAGAAATCATAAAAGTTTAACAATTTATGTTACCAAAGCTTAAAGTCCACACTCAAACACAAATAATGTACACTAGCCTTATCTGGCTTTTACAGGTCCATGGTCCTTCCAGCCAGCATGTCATCAACAGCACTATCACTGCCAGCACGCCTACCACAACAGCAATGAACAGGGCCTGGATGGCTAATAACTATCAAGATGAATACAGGGAGATTTACACACCAAGAAGGAAACAATAAAGAACGGGAGAGTCTCTCCATTGGGATTCAGGTAATTATATATGCTTTGCCGTGATTTTATAGATATATGAAATTATACAAAACAGTAATGAGTATATGAATAATCATCATATCGTATAATATACCAATTTTATTAGGAATTTAATTAGAATCATCTGGTCAACTTTGTTAAAAACACAAGTGTGTTTGAGTTACGATCGCGAACCCCCCCCCCCGCGCATCGGTCGTCGGCCCGGGGGGTGTTACGATCGCACCCCACCCCCCCCCCCCCCCCCACCCCCCGTTGGAGAAAAATGCTAGGGCCGAATTTTGTTCCACTCCGACCATGTTCTGGGCTACAGCCCGGATCATTTCAATTGCTAGCGATGTCCATGATGCTGACACCATCCAGGGCTGGACTGGGGAAAAAAATCGGCCCTGGCATTTTGCCCAGACTGGCCCACCTCAGTATTTTTTGGGTGCTCGCAAGCGCGCCCTGGGGAGGTTTCTATGCATCTGCCGGCACCAGAAGGGCCCTGTAACGCCTGATGTACTACACTGTATTAATCTAACTTACTTATACACTTATCTAGACTAGATTCTACAAGGAGGAGCGAGGTAAAAAAAAACTGCTAGGACCAATCTTTTAGAAAAACACAACAGCCGGCATTTATTTAACAATTCAGTTATCACCCTATTCACAAATGTCAATAGTGTAACCAAATACAATTTCCAAACACAGAAATAAAGGTTCCTTCAGTCAAGGTAAGTAAACACACCTTGTTTTTTAGTTTCTTTGTTATTTGTCCTTAAGTTGAAAACAACCTCAGAGCTCTGTTGTGTAATCAAAGTAGCAAAATAAAAGTGTGTCCATCTACCCGGGTAGTGTGTTTTTTTTAAACAATTGTGTTGAAGATCTCAAGCTTATCTGTACTCCAAGTGATGACGTGATGCAATGAAGATCCGTAGTAGAGTAGATATGATCAGATGATCAGTGTCTTCCAGATGAAAGTAGCATTGCATAAACTGTAAACTCACCAAGTCAAAAAGGCTGCAGGTGAACTCCTTGGATGAATCCTTAAAAACAGCAAATGAGGGCATTGTGTGTGAGGGAGGGAGAGAGAGATAAGACATGTAAATGATTGATCAGATGATCAGTGTTTTCCAGACAAAGTAGCGTTGAATAAACTGTAAACTCACCAAGTCAAAAAGGATGCAGGTGAACTTTTGATGAACCCTTAAAAAACAAGTGAGGGCATCCTGTAAGAGAGGGGGGGGTGTTTCAGGCTTGAAGAAAACATGGAGAGCTGCTACATTACAATGATATTTTCATAATCATTTTAATCATTTCATCTCACCTTATTAGGCTACAAAAGCAGCTTTCTCAAAAGCTCACTCTTCTCAGTGACCCTATCAATGACCATGTCGGAGTCGAGCGTCATGAGGATGTCTTTCTTGGTGGCCATCAATATAAATGTCTCCAGCTTGTTTGCTGACAGGCTGCTCCTAAGTCTGCTTTTGATGAATTTGAGCGTTGAGAACGTTCTTTCACAGGCCACCTGAGTCAGGTAAAGGGTCAGCAGGAACTTGTACGCAAGCCAAGGAGATGATACGCATCTGAAAACATGTTGAACCGCCTGAGTACTTGATAGCAGCACAGTGGGCAATTTTTGCAGGAGGCGCAGCTTTTATTCAATATCAGTCTCTCTTCCATTCCTGCAGATCCATCTTCCACCGTTCTGATCTTGTTTTCATCCATAGGTGATGCTTTAAGCCTGTCCCACTGTCAGCTAAACTTTTCAGTTCTGACTGTAGATTGTCCACGTAGCCATGCTGTCAAATTTGATCAGACATTTACTGAGGTCTTGGAGTGCATTATTGGGAAGAGAAGTGGTCCTGATCTGATGAAAGTTCCTGGGGTCCAGCCATGCCAAATCAGCAAAGAGAGTGCCATGTGTCATACATCTTCTGTGGATGGCCTCGATAGCTGTGTCCAGAATTGTGTTGTGTACATTCACATTATATGCTCTCTCAGCATCGCTTAGTGTCTCATCTTGAGCCATCCTCCGGCCTGCTTTTTTTTTTCTTTGTTCTTTTCTGAGGCAGTGCAGCTCCACTTCAATGTCTGTTCCTTCCTCCCTCTCTTCAATGTTTTCATTTGTCCATTTGACAAATGCGTCTGCAGCTGCCTTCACAGTTGTCAAATCCCTGGTGATGTTTTTGAGGCTCTGTTGTGTGACAATCACCATTCCTTTTGTCTGGAGGTACTTGGACAGTGGAGTGGTTTGTTTAAATACTCTCTCTGTGCTGTTAACACTGTTTCATATCTCAGGAGGCCCTCTTTAAAGCCTCGTGCTTTGGCACGTATAGTTGGCTTTTCTTTTGCCTGCTGTTCTATGGCTGCCAGTATGAGCACTGCATCGATGAAGAGGCCATCCTCGGTTTACCAAAATGCCCGAACACTTTTTTAGAGCATCGTGCTTGGCCCACCACCGTGTCTCTCCAATGAGAGAGAGGCGTCTGCTTTTGTCTTGGGTTTGTTTCTCCCACAGAATGACCCTCTGATAGGAGTCCCTGATGAACACAGCTATGTCATTCAGTAGATTGAACAGTGTTCCACTTTCGATGACAGTTTGAGTATTGTCAGCCAGCACAAGATTAAGTGAGCATAGCACCACACATGCACATGAGTGGGAGATTGGGAGGTGCATCAGTGCTGAAAAACCTTTGTACTGGCGCTGCATATTGGACACCCATCTGTTGCATTCCCTATACCATGACCCGTGTCCAGATTTCAGATGCTCTACGACGTTTGAGAGCAAGTTCACCAAAGTATTGCCCAGTGGATGCATGGCACTTTACTACAGCGACAAGCCTCTTGGTGTACAGCCTCACTAACATACCTTAAGATTATTGAACACATGATCCTGACAGGTTATTTCCCTGTGATGTGTCTAGTGAACAGAGAACTTTCCAGCTTCACCAGTAGTTTTTGAGAGTAGGGTGATGTGAGACCCTCTACCTCTTGTTTCCCACTGGATTGATGTAATTTCTTGCTCTTCCTCTGAGCAATCGTCAAGATCTTTTAAGCAGTCATCATACTTTCCTAATAAAAAGATGAGTTTCAAAAAGTTTCCCACGGTCTATGGTGTTGTCATCCAGCGTACATGCTGCCTCATTCTCCAAACTGCCCTGTAGCTCAGCCCCCATCTTCCCAAGCACTTAACTCACATTCCACTACATGCTCAAAACCTGGCATCCTCTTTCTCCCATTGATCCCTATGAGTAGTCATCTGACTGCCAGCGAACCATGCTGTTGATATCTGCTTTTGAGCACCTTAGGAAATACGCTTTGGCACAGGTTCGGTGTGCAATGCTCTTTTCGTGCTCCTCTGTACACTGGTGTGCATGCTCCAATCTTACATTCCATTAATGAATATGCTGGTGTCACTCTTCCCAAATGCCAGACATACAAAACAAAACAATGTATGATGTCCCCTCGCAATATGTGAGCCACTTCTGCTGGTGCCATCTTTACAGGTGAATACTTTCTGCACTACTGGATTTTTGGTATTCTGATTGCGGGTGGTGATCTAAAAATATCTGTAACGTAGAAGGCTCAGGGCGGGGCAAAGTTATATATGTCCTCCTGCTCCTTGCTCTCCTCTCTCTCCCCTGACACTCTCCTCTGGTGTGCTAACTCAACCTGGTTCAACGAGGACATGAGGAGAGAAACAATTGGGTGAGGTTATAAAACTAAATGATACAATCAGGTCCAGCATTATTCGATTCCCTGATTAAGAGGTGCAAAAAAGCTGCATTGACATAACAATACAATACAGGTAATGGACAAATTGTTGTTTAATAAATACATAAATGCATGGATGTCTCAATTTCATTTCTATACTGTATATTATCCATCAACACCCACACAAAAGCTGGCTCCCAAACACGTTTTTTTTACAGGCCCCAAAAGAGCACTGTTCACTATCCTAATAAATAAATGAACAAAACAACAAACGCTGCCAGCTGACTCACTGTTAATGTTGATGAATGGTGGTTAACAAAATAACGACGTTCTTCCAATAAGACAACGTATCAGAGCCACATTAAAAGATATTTTTAGCTCACCAGGGAAAACATAAGAGAGCTACTGTAGCTTGCTAGCCGCTAGAAAATGTTTACTATTTGTCTTAGCCAGTGCATGTGTTAGCTAGCCACTGCGACCTCCCTACACCATAAAACCTGCGTTCATAAAAGTGGCAAGCTAGCCAAATTGAAGTAGAGCAAAGCGTGCAGAATTTGTTTTATTGTAATGTTATCAAACATTACATAACTTTGCAAACACCCAGCTAGTTTGTTCCACCACTAGCGCTTTTTGGCTCAATTTTATCAAGGGGATCTTGGGTTCCTGGACCTCCAGAGTTAGCATATCAATTTCATATTGTTGAGCTAGGCAGACAGCCCCTGTTAGCTTCTGCTTACCGCAAGTCCTGCTACTCCTCCCTTCACTCTTGCCGTATCTCTCTCCCTCTCCTTATCCTCCTCACTGTGCCCGTCACCACCCACCACCATCATCGGCCACCACAGGTGCTGAAAGAAGGTCCTTCACTACCTGCACTGATGTTTGCTGCAGGTCCTGCCCCGTAAAAATATCAGTCAGTTTGGCACATTTGGCAGCATCTGCCTGAAGGGCCTGCCTTTTTTTGGCCCGCAATTTCTCCGCACCCTCCCCTTGCGTTTTGTCTTATCCATTTTGGCACTCTTTTTTTGCAGATGTGCTATTTAATGAAGGCACTGGCCCAAAGGGGGGAGGGTTTAAAGATGTGATTGGGGGCCAGCCCAGTGTCAATTAAGAAAAAAAACAATGGGTCCCATCTACCTATTTAATGGGCCGGTCAGACAAAAAAAACCGAGGAACAGTTGTGTCGCCGGCCCCAAACAGTCATGTTGGGCCCACCCGGAAAGTGCCCGGTCTGCCAGATGGCCAGTCCAGCCCTGCCACCATCCATCATGAACATACAAAAATGAAAGGACTGGCAGGTTCTTTCCAGCAAAATTAAGAAACACGAAAATGCCTGCACACATTGCACATGTACGACACATGGAAGAATTATGTAACTGTCAACTCAAAACTTGAACCAGGTTAGCTTTTGGCCAAGTGCTAACAAGAATCACTCATGTTCTCTCCTTAGCGTATGTGATCTTTCCCTCAGAGGCAAACTTGGTCATCCCTGCATCCAACCTGATGCAGTCCAATGGATCGTATTACGCATCTCTTACAAAGTGGTCACTATACTGCTTTCTTGAAAACACAGAATGTTGATTGTGTTGCCATGTGGAATTATACTAGCACACCCCTCTCTGCAGAAGTCATAGTACCTACTTGCTTTGCTCGTCATCTAGAAATCACCTGTTCTGCGTGTTTGCAGTTCCATCAACATCCTACCATATATTACCCCCCTAAAGCCATATCTGGAAATGGACTTCCCCAAGTTATCAAAAAACATCCTAGATTGAAACCTATTGAAGCTGGTTTCCCCATAGCCAAGCCGTTTTTTTTATGTTGCCAAAACTGTTCACGTTGAGCTAGAGCAATTGTTTTAATTTTCTCTCTAAACATTGTGCAGCATTATTTACACATCTACAAAGGATTTTCCAATGTTTTTAAGTTTCCTATTAGACCTCAATGCATATGACCAAACGATTTGTTCTATTTATTTTTTGTTTGCTACACAGAAATGTATCAATGTGTCAATAGTAATATTTTAAAGAGACCCACCCCCAAACTTTCCAAATTAGTGTTTCAAGTCTCATTATTCGTACCCTTCTAAACACAACATATACACAAACATGCGATATTTTACAAGCATTAACCAAAAATTACACTGCAATCCACAAAACATTGTTATTCGGTCTATTTGAATAAAAACATTTTTGATTGCTACACTTTCCTTGGGCCCCGTCATGAACATACATTCCCTCCCCCAAGCATTGATTGGTCCTAGCTTTTGGAATTTTTGGAAAAAGAACTTACAATGGGATCGAGGCCAGGCTTGGTCTCCAGAGAGAAGCAGAATGTACATTTGTGGAGATCAGGATGGTCTCAAGAGGGTAGTTATTCAGTTATTAATGAGTGTTTCCAAAAAATGTGACTTTAACAGTGTGTTGCCTATTTCTCTGTCTGGTCTGTATGAGAAGGGGCTTTGTAACGACCTCTGTGGGTGGGCCCTGGTATTTTGCACTATGCCACTGAATAAAGGTGTTGGAGCCTGGACAAGAATGAAACGGAAGATATAGTATTCTCTTTTACTTTAAAATGTTCTCAATATGCAGGTGGATGGCCCTGAAGAGACTCAGGATTCAGAAAACCCATCCACATTTACCTCCATAGGGGTCCAGGTGGAGAATGACAGGGGGTCAGTCAGCCATTTTGTTGTTTTTCTCTTCATGTTTTTTTGTTAATCTGTAATGACTCGCAGTGGGAACAAGTTTGCCAAAGTTGTTAGCTTATGACAGAGTAAACCAAATATTCTGACAGGCATATCAGTTAAAACTCAGTGTTCATTCATTTTTCATCAGCCACAACCTCCTGGATTTTTTTTCATTTTTATCCAATATGGTGTAAATTGTGAAAACATTTCTGAATCAGTAGAAACCGTTCATTTTGGTGGTTATGATTTGGTCCTGTCTCTTTCTTTTGGTCAGGCGATCACCGTATTCATCGCTCTAACAGTGTAACAGCAGCAGTGCAGGGTAAGCTACCTTAAACATATTCTGCAATTTTTTTCATTTAGCCAGAGCATGTTTTTTTATGCAAGAGTACTCGGAGGGAGGGGGAGGTGGTATCTTCATGTTTATGGCTCACGGCAACTTTGTGGTACTTTTTTTTAGCCAGTAGGCCTAACTGCTCATTTCCACCGGGGACGTGAGCGTCGCGTTACGGCTGCGTCGCGTTCACCGCTGCTGATCGCTGCCCACTCTAGTCAATGAAAGCATTTCCACCGGGCGCACTGCGGAAGGTCTCAGCAGGGTCCCCAGGAGCGGCGCGCCGCAGCCACAACGCTATCTTTACGTAGCGTCTATTTTTGACGCGAGCCGTTGCCTGAACCGCGTCAATTTCAACAGAGCAGACCGACCGGGCAGGAAGTAAAATAGTAAAAGCCATAGAGCATCCGGTCAATTTTCAAAATAAAAACACCCTCCCGATCGAACGCGCCACAAATCGTTGTCGTTTATAACTGACTTTGTCTATAGGCCTACAGCACAACACATTAGGACATAACAACAATAACAACACTTAAACACATTAAACCAGACAAAAAAGTAAACATTTACTATATAGCCTACCAACTCATGGTAGAAGCACACAAATACAAAAAAACGACCAAATCAACAGCAAATCAACTTCTGACAAACAAAGCAACTGCAAGTCAACTTCGGAAAGGCAAAGTAACCTATTATTTGTTTGTTCTATTTTGACATATACAAAATTATCGCGTGGTCTCCTGATTCTCGTGTGGTCTTGTAGTTCTCCTCGCGTGATCCCGCAAATCCAGCCGCCTCGCAGCGCTACGCTGCCGTAACTCGTCGGTGGAAATTGACGCAGGGCAGAGGATGCAGCCATTCCGCGGCAGCAGCTGTAACGCGACCGCTCACGTCCCCGGTGGAAATCTGGTGTAAGGTTGAGTTTGAGCGTTATAATGATCGATGTTGTATATGAATGCACCACACATAGTGGCGTTATACTATAAGTGTCGGCGAAACTTAACCCTCTCTCAGGACGAAGTCATCAACATAAACATGAACTGCTCCAATGGCACTGTGGTGTTAGCGTTAGCCCTTTCAATGTCATCGTCACTTCAACGTGATGTCGAAGTGCCCTCGGAAAAGGAGAAATCACAAAAAGAACGGACCTGAGTTTGGAGCAGAGTAGAACGGTCACAAACTGGCTCAATGGCACTTTAATACATTTTTTAAAACAAACCAATGTTATTTTTTTAATAACACTTCAAAAAGCAATACTACAATAGCATGTAGGCTTGCTGCGTGGATGACGTCAATGGCTTTCAGGTCAACTCATAGTTCCAAGACCAACTTGGTTATGACAAAGATACACAGCTTCCAATGTATAAGAGTAACTTATCTTATATTATCTGTGACGACCCCCTACATCCCCTTCAGGCCTTTTGATGCCACTACATGGCATCGTCAGGTCAGGTGGTTTGGCCAGGTGATCAGTTGATCACACCTGGGTTAATGGGTGGGGTATTTAAACCATTTTGTCCTATCCTTCAGGTAGGCACTCTTTTCGGTTTGTTGCAGGCACTGTTCTGTTACTCTTTTCCATTGGGCACTTTGGTCTTCTTGTCTTTGATTCTTTCCCCTCATCCTCACTCTTGTTAGCTATAGTCTCATTTCTAACATACAGACACATTCACCGCATCCACTCACCCACAACCTCTATACTGCATTCAAACATATACCCTAGACATTTGTTAGCCTACTCCATGTTTGTTCGTCCTTATAAATAAATTACATTTTTGATTTAAAAACTCAATTCTGTTGTTGTCCCTTTAATTATGTCATGGTGAAGGTTTCACCGTAACATAATTTTGGGTTGCTCGTCCGCGAAGCCTGTCGGTGAAAGATCGGAACTCATAGACTTGTGTGAATTCAGGTGAGAACGTCTATTGTTTGTTTTGGCTATAGTTTTGTGCAGTCTCTGGCAAGGAAGAGTGCTCCAGCTGGGCTTGCCTTTCCTTCGGAGCACTGTTTATTGTTTTGCCTTTTATTGTTTTAGTTTGTTATTTTGGAGGAAATCCTGGTCCGAAGTTTTTTAACTTCTGTCAGGGGCACGCTTCGAACAGTGGAAACATTGTATCGAGTTCAGCGTTAACCAGTCGCCCCAAGGCCGGCACTCCTCAGAAGAGCTAGTCAGGTTAGTTAGCTTCTTGGGCTAGGTATTCAGGACGCCAGTGGACTGCGTTTTAAGACACACCTTTCAGTGGAAATTAGCGCCGGCAATCAGTGGACGATTTCACCTGGATGCATGGGAGTATTTTGAGGTTCGTGGCTTGCGGATGTGGTGAGTGTTTTGTGTTATTGTGAGTTAGATTGTAAGTTAGTTTGCTACTGTTAGCGTTCGCTGTGAAATTGTGCAACTTGTAGCGGAATACCGCATTGTGGAACGTGCACTGGTCTATTTTTAGATAGACTGACGTTCGTTGTTTGAGTTTGCGTAGCTATCTGCTATTTTTAGGCTTTGCATGCGAACGCGTAGAACATTCAAAGCTACTGTGTTGTGGAGGTGTTGCCTCCGTTGCTTTAATTGATTGTTCTTAGTAACTTTTGGGAAACAGCTTAAACTAGAGTGAGTTGGTTCGAACTGGTTGTTTAGAAATTGTTTGTAGCTTATTTTGCCTATTGTAGGCCTATGTGGAGAAGAACAATAGTCTGTGCAACTAGTTCTTATTTTGTGCCTCAAATATATTTGATTGTTTGCCCCTCTGCTGTTTTGGGTGTGGTAAAATTTGCAACATTGAAAGTAGCCTGTGTTACTGTAGCGCACATTAAATAATGGGTAGCTTAGCACAGTTACATTTTTGAGCGTTGTTGATTTGTCTTGCATTATGAAATTGAAAGTTAACTGGGTTTAAAATGGCATCCCCTCAAGCTTTTATTGATCATCCATCAGAGGAGTTGTTGTCTGGCCTTACCAAACCGCAACTCTGTGACTTGGTTACACACTATGATTTAGTGGTAACATCACATGACAAAAATTTAAAAGAAACCTTGTTTTTGGCTGTAAGAAATCAGTTGAAAACGAAAGGAATATTGAATGGTGATGACAGTGAGAAGTTGCAGCTTGAGAAATTGCTTGCTGAGAAGGAGGTCCGGCTTTCAAGGGAGAAGGAGCTAGAGCAGAGTAGGACCTTAGAGCTCCGCAAGCTTGAGCATGACCTCGAAATAAAAAGGTTGGAGTATGAGACACGTGAGCGTGAAAGAGAGCATGCGTTGGCAATGAAGAGGCTTGAACTTGAGTTAAGCCAGCTGCCTCAGCCCTCTCCTGCCAGTCCGCCTATACGTGGTTTTGATGTGAGTAAGAACATACGTCTTGTTCCACCCTTCTCTGAGAAGGAAGTGGATATATATTTCACTCACTTCGAGAGGGTAGCAACCACCCTCAATTGGCCCAGAGACATGTGGCCATTGTTGCTTCAATGTGTGTTCACTGGGAAGGCCCAGGAGGTGTTTTCTGCTCTGAGTATGGACCAAGCTAAGCAGTATGATGTAGTGAGAGACAGCATATTGCATGCCTACGAGTTGGTCCCTGAGGCTTACCGACAGAAATTCAGAAATGCTAGAAAACTAGAGCAGCGTACTTTTGTCGAGTTTGCACGTGAGAAAGAACGCCTGTTTGATAGATGGTGCACTGCACAGAATGTTCAAACCAGGGATGACTTAAGACAGCTTATTCTCTTAGAAGACTTCAAGAATTGTCTCCCTGAAGCTGTTGCTGTGTACCTGAACGAACAGGAGGTGCAAAACTTGGACAAAGCTGCTGTTCTTGCAGATAGATTTGTGCTCACGCACAAGCGTGTATCTAGTAGTGGCTGGGTAAGCCATCAGAACAAAACACGACACCCTCCTAAGAGTAAACCACAGTCTGTTGGTGGAAATGATGCTCTGCACTCATCTCCACCTGTTAACTCTAGCCATCCTCCTACTAACACCGAGATCACTTGCCATTATTGCAAGAAGGTAGGCCATCTGAAATATGATTGTGCAGAACTTCGTAAGAAGAAAGAGAAGGAGAAGGCCAAGAGTTTTGGCCTGGTGGCTTCTTGTGGAAGTGTCCTGTCTTCTTTGAGGAATACCTCGAGTGTTGGCCATGTTGTTGCTTGGAAGGGAGATAAATGCAAAGTTGATGCAGATTACTCTCCTTTTGTCACCAAAGGCTCTGTGTCTTTGTCTGATGGTCATGGTAGTGTGCCAGTGTGCATACTAAGAGACACTGGGGCAGCTCAGTCATTTATGCTGTCTGGTGTTTTGCCTTTGTCTGACAGTACTTTCACCGGAACACATGTTCTAGTCAGGGGTTTTGAAATGACTCCTGTTAAGGTGCCATTGCATAGAGTTCATCTCTCTTCCAAACTGGTCAAAGGTGATGTGGTGGTGGGAGTTCGACAATCTCTTCCGGTACCAGGTATTTCATTCATCTTGGGAAACGACTTGGCTGGTGGAAAGGTTTGGGGTAACACCGAGGCCGTCTCCCCACCTGTTGTCTCTGATTTTGTGCCTGAGATACCACCAAAGCCTGATCAGTGCTCACGGCGGCATCCTGAGGTGTTTCCTAGCTGTGCTGTCACTCGTGCCATGGTAAAGCGTGGCCTTGATTGTGATTTGGTGTCTCTGGAGGACACTTTTCTTACTGGACCTGATGTGGCAGGTAGTAGCTTCTCACAGTCACCTGTAGGGGAGCTAGAGAGGACCACTGCTAACTTTGACGACTCCACTGGAGGTGGTGAGAACTCCGGTGTTGAGATTGAGTCAGTAAAAGTAGTCCCTCCTTTGGGAGTGATTGATGGTGAGTCAGAAGTCACAATGTTTACTTCCAATGAACTTGAAGACTGTTCTTTGCCTGATTTGTTTAAGGTTTCACGTGAAGATTTGATAAAAGAACAATTGGTTGACTCCTCTCTTCAACCTTTCTTTACTCTAGCATCTCAAGGGAAACCTGAGGATAAGTCCTCCTACTTTGTACAAGATGGTTTGTTGTGTAGAAGGTATGTGTTCCAACAAGAGACTTTCTCCAACTCCTTTGTACAGGTAGTAGTTCCTGGTAAGTTCAGGAAAGCTGTGCTAGACCTAGCTCACAATGAGGTGGCTGGACACACTGGGGTGCGGAAAACTTATGACAGGATTGTGCGTCGTTTTTTTTGGCCTAAGTTAAGGAAGGATGTTTCCTCATATGTAAAAAGCATGTCATGTGTGCCAATTAACCGGCAAACCTAACCAAACTATTCCTGTCACCCCATTGCAGCCCATCACTGCGATGTCTAATCCTTTTGAACACCTCATAATTGATTGTGTCGGTCCATTGCCTCGCTCTAAGGCTGGACACCTTTACCTACTGACAGTGATGTGTCAATCTACGCGCTACCCTGCAGCGTATCCGCTTAGGTCAATTACGACTAAGTCTGTGTTGAAGGCGCTTACTAATTTTATGTCAACTTTTGGGATTCCAAAAGTCCTTCAAAGTGACCGAGGATCCAATTTCATGTCGAAGCAGTTCACTAGGGCATTACGTCAACTTAAAGCCAAACATAACATATCCAGTGCATACCATCCTCAGAGTCAGGGAGCTCTCGAACGTTTTCATCAGGACACTCAAGTCTCTGTTAAGGTCTTATTGTGTAGAACTTGGGTCTGATTGGGAAGAGGGTCTCCCTTGGCTACTCCTAGCAATTAGAGAGGTTGTTCAGGAGAGCACGGGCTTAGCCCTAATGAACTGGTCTTTGGACATGCTGTGAGAGGGCCAACCGCTGTTTTAGCTGATGATTGGTTGCACTGCTGAAACACCTGTTAACGTGTTGGATTATGTTAGCGGATTCCGCTATCGTTTGTATGAAGCTAGAGCTGCTGCTGGACGTAAGCTGGGTAAAGCTCAATCTAAGATGCAACGTCTTTATAACCGCAGGGCAAAACCCCCGTAGTTTTAAACCTTGGGGATAAAGTTCTAGCTTTGTTGCCTCTCTTAAGTAGTCCCTTTCAGGCTAAATTCAGTGGCCCGTATGAAATTGTGAAATGTTTCAATGACCACAATTATGTTCTTAGTACGCCAGATCGGCGGAATAAAGGTACAGGTTTGCCATATTAATCTTTTGAAACCTTATTTTTCTTCTGTGCCAGCTGCACCTGTTGGGTTAATTGCCACCACGCTCTAGGGGGCTCTAGTGATCCAGATCATGTGTTTTCTTCGTTGGATAACAATTCTGAAAGTCTTGATTTTGGTCACTGAGGAGTCCAGTGAGGGCGTGAGAGGTCCTTCACAGGCGATCGTTAGAGGGTCGCCTGCGAAATTCTGAATTCCTGGCAGAATTACCTTCACATCTTTCCCATCTGAGTGATGGGGGAGAAAGCAGATATTATTGGTTTGGTTGTGTGTTTTCCTACTCTTTTTCCTGATGTTCCTACCCGTACATCTGTGATTGAGCATGATATTGACGTTGGCGGGGCTTCGCCAATAAAACAACACGCCTATCGTGTCAATCCTAGGAAGAGGGAATTGTTGCAGAAGGAAGTTGACTATCTGTTAGCCCATAATCTTGCTGAACCTAGTTTTAGTGCATGGAGTTCACCCTGTTTGTTAGTGAACAAACCGGATGGAACTTTTCGTTTTTGCACTGATTATAGAAGACTGAATTCAGTCACAAAGCCAGACTGCTATCCCTTACCGCGATGTGATGATTGTATAGACCGTGTTGGCTCAGCCAAATTTGTGAGCAAATTTGACCTTCTAAAAGGGTATTGGCAGGTCCCTTTAACAGCCAGGGCTAAGGAATTGTCTGCTTTTGTTACCTCTGATAATTTCCTGCAGTACCACGTTATGCCATTTGGGGTCAGAAATGCTCCCGCCACTTTTCAGAGGCTCGTCAACCGAGTCTTGACCGGTATGCAGGGTTGTGATGCTTACTTGGATGATTTGGTCCTGTATAGTACCAACTGGACTAATCATTTAGACCAGATTCAACCAACTATTTATTCGTCTTGCTACAGCTAATCTTACAGTAAACCTTGCCAAGTGTGAGTTCGGCAAGGCTAGTGTTACATATCTTGGTAAGATAGTTGGTGGAGGTCAAGTTCGGCTGTAGGAGCAAAGATTGAAGCCATATGTAACTTTACTATACCTGAAACGCGCCGAGAGCTCCGGAGGTTTCTTGGTATGGCAGGTTACTACAGGGCCTTTTGTAAAAACTTTTCTTCTGTTGTTACACCTTTGACAAACCTCCTTAGCCCCAAAGTACAATTTGATTGGTCTAGACAATGTCAAGAAGCATTTGAGAATGTTAAACTTTTACTTGCTTCTTCCCCTGTGCTGTCGGCCCCAAACTTTGACCGTCCTTTCAGTTTAGCTGTTGATGCCAGTGAGAATGGCGCTGGAGCAGTTTTATTACAGTTGGGATCTGATGATGTAGAGCACCCCGTAGGATATTTTTCAAAAAAATTTA
Organism: Merluccius polli; assembly: GCA_030340625.1. Lineage (NCBI taxonomy): Eukaryota > Metazoa > Chordata > Actinopteri > Gadiformes > Merlucciidae > Merluccius > Merluccius polli. Next base: position 268,138 of record JAOPHQ010001149.1, on the reverse strand, counting down.
ATCGTCATCAACAAGTCTACTCCACAGTAGAGAGAGAAGCACTTGCTTTAATTCTTGCTGTACAACACTTTGAGGTCTACGTGGGCTCATCTTCGAGTCCAATAGACATTTTTACTGACCACAACCCGCTGGTCTTTATTGATCGTATGCGGAACCAGAATCAGCGCATTATGCGCTGGAGCTTAATTTTGCAACAGTACCCTCTAAAAATCCAGCATATCAGGGGCAAGGACAACCTTGTGGCAGATGCATTGTCCCGTTGTTGAAAATTAATTATTACTTTTCACTGTTTTTCCTAGTCCTAGGGCCCAGGATCTGGGAGGAGACAGTGTTGTGGGGTTGAACTCTTCATGGGTCTTTATTTTTGTTTTGTTTATTTGAGGTTTTAGCAAACCTCTTTTTAGTGTGGGAGGTGTGACGACCCCCTACATCCCCTTCAGGCCTTTTGATGCCACTACATGGCATCGTCAGGTCAGGTGGTTTGGCCAGGTGATCAGTTGATCACACTGGGTTAATGGGTGGGGTATTTAAACCATTTTGTCTATCCTTCAGGTAGGCACTCTTTTCGGTTTGTTGCAGGCACTGTTCTGTTACTCTTTTCCATTGGGCACTTTGGTCTTTTGTCTTTGATTCTTTCCCCTCATCCTCACTCTTGTTAGCTATAGTCTCATTTCTAACATACAGACACATTCACCGCATCCACTCACCCACAACCTCTATACTGCATTCAAAACATATACCCTAGACATTTGTTAGCCTACTCCATGTTTGTTCGTCCTTATAAATAAATTACATTTTTGATTTAAAACTCAATTCTGTTGTTGTCCCCTTTAATTATGTCATGGTGAAGGTTTCACCGTAACATATCACAAAACAAAAAGTGTGTACATTGTGCAAACTTTCATTGAAATTGCACAGCAGCACTAGCACTATGCACCTGAAGACAAGGCACACAGGCACTATTCTGGATGGCACCAGAAAAGAAAAAAACATTGCTAACTGTTCATGTTTATGAATTACCAACCCGTTATTATTCATAGGTAGAGATTTTGAAGCACTTTATACTAAGGTCCTTGTAATAAGCATTAGATAATAGTAATAAGGCCCTTAATAAGCATTAGTTAATAATAATAATAATAATACATTTTATTTGATGGCGCCTTTCAAGTCAGCCAAGGTCACCTTACAGAAAAATAAAGGAGAGATAAAAACAACATTAACACAAAACATCGACATAAAAACAAATGAAGTGCACAGCGTCCAGTTATAGAGAGTATGCCAGTTTGAACAGGTGAGTTTTGAGTTGAGACTTGAATGATGTGATGGAGTCTGACTGTCTTAAGTGTGGGGGAAGGGAATTCCAGAGCCTGGGTGCTGAGCAGCTGAAGGCTCGGGCACCCATGATACTGAGGCGTGACGTGGGGATGGTTAGCAGTCCAGAAGAGGTTGAGCCGGAGGGTGCGGGAGGGAGTGTATTCATGAAGGAGGTCACAAAGGTACGTGGGGGCTTGATAGCTTTATACGTGAGGAGAAGATTTTTGTAGTCCGATGCGGTATTGTACAGGGAGCCAGTGAAGTTGGATGAGAACAGGGGTGATGTGGTCCGATGATTTGGTACAGGTGATGATCCGGGGCGGCCGAGTTCTGAATGATTTGCAGTCTGTTGATGAGTTTGGAAGGAAGTCCGGTTAGGAGGGCATTGTAGTAGTCGCTGCGGGATGTTGACAAATGAGGTGGACCAGGATTTTGGTGCTGGATTGGGTCAGTGATGGGCGGAGTCTGGAGATGTTACGGAGGGGAAGAATGCAGTCTGGGTGATGTTTTGAATATGGGGTCCAAATGAAAGGGGTGCTGTCCAGAATAACGCCGAGGCTCTTGGACTTGGGGAGAGAAGGGTACAGGGATCCGTCGATGATGATGGGTGGAGCTGAGGTGTGCTATGATTTGGTGATGATGGATTTGGAGCCGATGAGCAGGGGCCTCGGTTTTATTGCCGTTTAGCTTCAGGAAGTTCCTGCTCATCCAGCTCCAGATGTCGTCAAGGCAGGTGATGAGGGAGGGTGGGAGCAAAGGCAGCAGTCGGTTTGGAGGAGATGTAGACCTGTGTGTCATCGGCGTAGCAGTGAAAATGGACCCCATGGTGACGGAGGAGAGTGCCCAGGGGGAGTAGGTAAATGGTGAAAAGAAGGGGACCCCAAGACTGACCCCCTGGGGGGACACCCAATGAAACACTCAAACACCCAGACTTGTGGTTCCTTAGTTGCACGAATTGTTGGCGGTCAGTGAGGTATGATGGTAACCAGGAGAGTGCAGTACCAGAGATTCCACTACCAGCCAGGCGGTCCAGGAGCAGAGGGTGGGAGATGGTATCGAATGCTGCACTGAGGTCGAGGAGGATGAGAATGGTAAGTAGTCCAGAGTCAGCTGCACGGAGGAGGTCGTTGGTGATTTTGACCAGGGCTGTTTCAGTACTATGTTTTGGACGGAAGCCGGATTGGAAGTTTTCATGGAGGTTGTTTGTGTCGAGGTTGGGACTGTAATTGTGCGGCAACCACCCTTTCAAGTGTTTTGGAGATGAAGGGGAGGTTGGAGATGGGCCGGTAATGATTGAGGACAGGAGGGTCAGCACCAGGTTTTTTTCAGGATGGGTGTGATAGCAGCCAGTTTTGAGAGTGGGGGGTACAGTATCAGTGGTGAGGGAGGAGTTAATTATGTTGTGGATCATGGGGGAAATGGACCGCAGACAGGCTTTGTCAAGGGAGGTGGGAAGAGGATCGAGCTGACAGGTGGTGGGTTTTGGCTTTATGGATGAGTTCCGAGATGGTGTGTTCTGATACTGGGGTGAAGTCGGAGAGGGAGCTGATGAGAGGTTGGCCAGTGGTGATCATCCAGGGTGGATCGTTTGAGGGGGTGCAAGAAGAGGCCAGTTGTTGGTGAATGGTGTTGATATTAGAGCTGAAGAAGTCCAGGAAGGCAGTGCACTGATCGGTGGAGATGTCTGGAGGGAGGGTTTTTAGGAGGGCTGAAGTAAGTAGCTGACTGTTGAGAAGAGGACTCTGTTGTGACCTGTACCAGCATTGATGAGGTTGGAGTAGTATGAAGATTTGACAGTGGTGAGAGCATTCTTGTAGTGATGGTGGTCCGAGTACATTTGGCTGTGTACAGTGAGTCCAGTCTTTTTGTAGAGTTGCTCCAGTCGACGGCCAGTGGCTTTGAGCTGGCAGAGCTCCGGGGTGAACCAAGGAGTAGTGTGAGTAAATGAGACTGAGCGGGTTTTCAGGGGGGGCCAGGGTGGTGAGGGAAGAGGAGAAACAGTGATTGTAGTGAGTCACCAGGTCAGCCGGGGAGGATGCTGGGGGGGGGGGCTGGGGTAGGAGCTGATAAGGGTGGAGAGATCTGTGATGTCGATATGTTTGATGTTTCTGAAGGAGATGGTCCGTTGTTCTTTGGCTTTGTGTAGTTGGGTGGGGAATGTCAAAAAGTACAGCTTTGTGGTCGGAAATAGGGAAATCAGTGACATCAAGGTCAGTGGGGAGTGATGTCAGTACAACAGATTAAGTATGTGAGCTTTGTTATGGGTTGGGAGGTTGACATGTTGTGTGATACCAAGACAGTCCAGGAGTGATGTGAAGTCTTTGGCAAAGATACTGGATGGGTTGTCATTGTGGATGTTGAAATCACTGAGGAGGATAACAGTGGGGGACATTGCACATACAGATGTTAGTAGTGATGAGAATTCATTGAGGAAAACAGCAGAGGGTTTTGGTGGTCTGTAGATGGTCACAATGATAGCGGGTTTGGGGCCTGTGAGTTTTACAGCTAGACATTCAAAAGAGGAGTGATGGGGGACTGTGACAGCAGTGACTTTGATGTTCTCACGGTGAAGGAGAGCAAGGCCACCCCCCCTCCCAGTAGTACAGGATTTACTAATAAAAGAAAAACCCGGTGGGACAGCCTCATTAAGCTGGGAGAAATAATTTGGTTGTTGCCAAGTCTCAGTGAGGCATAGAACGTCTAGGTTATGGTCAACAATAAAGTCAGCAATCAACAGAGCTTTGTTGCTGAGGGATCTGATATTCAACAGACCAAAGTTTCAGACAGTTGAGTGGTCTGTAGGTGGTTGCTTTGAGCAAGGGAGACAGTACACTGTGATTGACAGGACGGGCAGTGCGGGGGGGGGCGGGGCCCTATGGACCAGAAGGAGCGGATGTTTGTATTGCTGTTGTGTTGAGTGTTCCGTCCAGAGCCACGGTGGATATATCTTGGTCGTTTCAGAATGTAGTGGTGGGATGCAAGCCGGGGGGGGGGGGGGGTCCTTAAGAAGGTCTGGAGACGTAACATCTCCGTTGCCGAGTAACGGAGCGGCAGAGATCCGCTCGTGAGAGTCAAACATAAAACAGTCCAAAGCAGCAGATTAGAAATCCACATGATGTGAGATCGGTAGCGACGTAATCCGACAGTAGATGGACCAGGTGATTATGGTAAAGCCTCAGAGCCAGCGCAGCTGGAGCAAAGGAGTGGAGCGTGCTGGTTGTAGCTTCGCTGGAGACGGGGGAAACCAGTTGGACGGCGCCGGAGATTAGCAAACAGGCTAGCTGGCTGACAGGTGGGCACTGGTGGGTATTGGTGTAGCAGGGAGGCGGCGTCCTCCGCGTTGACAGCAATCCGCGGGTGCAGGTAAGCGTCCAGGAAAGCTGGTAGGGTGGCAGCGGACCAGTCCGAACGGGTGTGCTTCGTGGGGCACACCAGAGCAGGCAGTCCAGCCACAGAGTGCGGAGAGGAGCCACAGGAGTCCCGTACAGGTGAGCCCTATACCGGCGAAGCTAGCTTCTGGCTAACGAGTGGCGTCACAGTGTTGGATGAGGAAGCCGAGTCTAGCAGATGGATTTAAAGTTCGACATTCATACAAGATAATCTTGATGAATCAATATGAAACATCAAAACAACGAAAACAGCGGAGGAGGCGCGGCAGCAGCTTGCCAGCGGACCCAGCGCATGACATGACATATCATGTAATAGGTAATAAGGGCCTTAATATGCATTAGTTTATAGGTATATATATTCATAACGTTTTCAGAATATCTTTTACAATGTACAATTTACCTCAAGGTTTTTCAAAGCCTGTTTGAGCCTATGTTTTCTAGAATGTTCTTTGTGGCCGCAAATGGCTGCCATTTACATGAAAGTGATGAAAACTAAAAAAAATATTTTCCAAAAAAACTGTCTTAGTGTGTTTTGTGATTCACTGCTAGATTATTCTATTTATATGTAATTTCTTTTCACATTTTATCAAGCTTGACCACATGTAGTGTTCATTCCATATGGGGGAGCTGCGAAAAGCATAGTTAACTGTTAATAACTTCATAATAAAGGATTTATTAACCTTAATAAGGCATTGTTCTCAGATCTGGTAGCATAGTTAACTGTTAATAAGTGTATTGTTAACTGCTAATAAATACATAATAAAGTCTGTATTAATCTTAAGCAACACAAGCTTAGTTGTTACTAAGTGCATATTTAACTGCTAATAAATGAATAATAAAGTATGTATTAATCTTAATAAAGCAAGAAACGAACGCTTATTAAGGGCCTTATATTACCTATGTAATAGGCATATTATAAGACCTTATTACCTATTAACTAATGCTTAAGAAGGCCCTTATTACCTATTAACCAATTCTTATTAAGGGCCTTATTACCTATTTACTAATGCTTAATAAGGGCCTTATTACCTATTAACTAACACTTATTATTACAAGGACCTCAATATACAGCTCTTCTGAGATTTTTTATATATTTTACCCCTTGTTTAAACATTGAAATAGCTGCTAAATACGTTGATTATTAAAATCATTAACCACCTGCTTGCTGCAACCCCTTATTTCTTATTTCTACATTTGGCCAGCCCTAATGGCCAAATGTAAGGAATAAACCCACATGGGCTGTCCCGTTATTGGAAAAGGATGTACGATGGGGGTGCAGCCGTGTTGAAGCCGAGGTTGCTTACCACAGCTGAACAACACAGGCCGGAGTGGTTGTTTCCGGTTACAGTAGTACTGGAAACAACCACCAACAATGATTAAATATGAGTTACTTTCATCTCTAACATTGTTTTTTATCGATTTAATCAGCTGAAATTAAAATAGTAATATTGACCATATGGTTTTCGCGTTGTCAAGCAACTTCTGGTCAATGTTCTATTTGACTGTTGTTGTGTTTAAGATTGTTGGCTAAAAGGCAGAGCACACCCTTGGAACGTTATTGACCAATTAGAATCAAGTATTCAACAATACTGTGTTATAAGTAAGGGATAATCCACGAAGGTGTGCTTCGTACAGGCAAACCCCTTCTTAGCCCCCGCGTCCTGCATTATTTTTTGATATATGCACACCTCAGAGTGACTAATGTCTGGGTAATGTCTGACTAATGTCTGGGTAATGTCTGACTAATGTCTGGGTAATGTCTAATGCCTAAAGTCAGTTAACATGAGATTCATATGGAATGCGGACGTTACCTTATCACTCCGGTAAATAGAAACAACCTTAGTAACGACATGGCAACGTCACCTTATTATTCCAGTAAATAGAGACGATCTTAGTAACAACGTGGAAACGTTACCTTATTACTCCAGTAAATAGAGACGATCTTAGTAACGACATGGCAACGGGAAAGCTTGCTAAAGGTAGTCCCCCCCGAGTCCGGTCCAAGTTGAGGGTTGTTAACGTTTCGTTTAGCGCATTCATTTTTAGACCAGTGATGAGGCTGCTTGCATCATGGCCGTGCATGTTATCGAAAAATAATGCACACCTCCCCAGCCAATCAGAATCGAGTATTCACCTGGGCCATGGTATACATAATTGTATCGAATTCAGGATGCTCACAATGAAAAGTTGTGGCATGTTGGGATGGCTGTGAGCATGGTTGACAGGATGAATCAAACCGTTTCAGCATTTTGAATCGATGTCGATGAATATGTGTGGCGCTGCTCTGCGGCTGATGCACACATGAGAGTTTCAATCCTTAGTCAGACCAATATATTTCTCCGGTCGGATCATTTGTTTCCAGGAACACAACAAATAGTGCAAGCTAAATGTTTTAATTTAGAGACAGAATCGCCAAAAATATGAATCAACACCCCTTATATTTACCAACCATTATATTCACCCACCCAATGGCATCTAGCCGGTGCCATTCTCTCTCTCATCTTTGTCTCTCTGTGTTTATGGGCGTGGCCCAGGCTCCAGCTACCCAGTGCACATCATCAAATCTACCTGCTCAGTCTACACACCTGCGGTTCATCATCTCATCACCTTACAGTATTTAAACCCTGGCTTCCCATCCACTCATCACCAGATTGTTTGTTTTTGTCAATATGTTTACAGTTTAGCTCTCAACCATTTAATCATTTGTTAGAAGTTTTCCAGTACCCTATAGTCTTTGTCTAACCGCGTTCTCTTTGTTCTTCAGTGCCACTTCCTGTTCCCCGCCTGCCTGCCTGCCAGCTTGCCTGCTCACCTACCAGCCCTGTCTACTTTGCCATTCCATTTCTCCATTAAAACCTCGTAATTTTACATTTGTCTCCTGACTCTGTGTCCAGCGCTTGGGTTCCTTAACTCTGACTGGAACATATATACAGTATATAATCCAGTCTAATTCCACATGTAATTTTTGACAGCACTCAATTTTTACTCTTTAAGGTAATTGTTGATTAACCTAAAAAGTAAAAATAAAATGTCTTGCAAAAATGAATGATAAAGATTAATAAATATTTATCAATACAGACAGATCTGGACTCACCAGACCTGGTGGAAAATCCTCATCCTCAATCCTCTAACAACATGGTCTTCACGTCTTCCGGCACCATCTCCGACCAGTACTCCCGGGATGCTGCTTCCTCAACTGTCAGCATTCAGGGTTCAGGGAACCACTACCATGCTTGTGCATCAGATGACTATGACGATGTGGGCTTTGACCCATCCATCCTGCCCCCACCTGATCCCTGGATAGACAGCGTGGCCGATGATCCACTACAGGTGAATTTTGTCAGGTCTTCTTTCATGGTGGTGACATCTGTTTTTGGTTATTTGTAACTTTTTGGGTTACAATTTAGATTAGGGACCACATATTCACAATTAACTAGTTGCCTATTAGCATTAAGATCGTAATTTACTTCCTTACTCACTATCAATAAGCAGTAATTAGGAGGTTATTGAGGTTAATGGCCTAGTAGTTGTAGAATATGGTCATGCAGAATAATGCATTAATAAGTGCTTTTTAATTACTAATAAAGAGCCAATATGCGTGCTTATAAGCAACTAGTTAATGGTGATTATGTGGTCCTTAATCTAAAGTGTTACCACTTTTTGTATAACAACCTTTGCTTTTGTCTCTTTTTGGTAAAGGCTGGTACAAGACCGGTGAGGCTTAGGGTATGGGGACTCCCATGTCATCAAATTTTGTCCTGCTAATTTTCCACGGTTTACATAAACATGCACTAAATGTGAGAATTATGAAGTGAACTTTGAGCGGATTTGATATTCCCGATCTGAACCCTATTCATTAAACATTAATTGCTAACCAGAAGTAAAAAATAATGTCAATATCGAAGCTCATGAAACATAAAAATGAACACTATTTTTTTTCTACATTTTTCAATATTTATGACATAACATCTGGGGCCCTATCTTACACCCGGCGCAGAGCAGCGCAGTGTCTGCTAGTTTCAGACTGACAGTTCTTATTTTCCCTGCCCTGCACCCACGTTGTTTAAATTGCAAATGCACTTTTACTCCTTGTGCACGTCCATGTCCATGTTGGTCTGAAAATGAGGTGTGTTCAGTAGGGCTGCCCCCCGACTAAAGATTTTCTTTTAATGTATGTTTTGGGGGCATCAGAAAATGGTTCCAGGGTGAGGGAGAGTGTTATAAAAGAAACACTGTTAACATTGTGCTAATTTACAGATAATACAAAACCGTAATAATATATAATTTTTAAAGCACACGTACGAAGCGGGCCTATTAACGGCATGGGCAAGCGGTTCTGAATGTTGTCGGAACAACCAGAATGGAGACATTGAACATGTTCATTTTATTTATACACCATATAACTGCACACAATTTTATTTAAAAGCAAGCAATTGCAAAAGAGCTTGACGTTTGTCAAAAATAAATGGAAACAATGTTGTTCATATTTTCGTGTCCGGTGTGTGGACGTATGGTGCTCCATCGGGTTAGGGTTAACCCAGGTGTAACCCTCTTCACACCTGGCATTAACATGCGTCTTGGTTGATCCGATCACAAGTGGATAGCTCAGTTCAAACTAGGGATGTCCGATATTGGCTTTTTTACCGATAACCGATAACCGATATTGTTCAACTCTTAATTTCCGATACCGATATCAACCGATACCGATACCGATATATGCGGCCACGTGAAACCTCCGATTTACACTCATTGCAAACCGCAATAGGCTTTATGCCGAGCGCAAGTGTGGATTAATAAATAAAAACAAAACAGCGGCAAAAGCTCGCGTGTGTCCGGGAGAGGGCTGCTCTCCTCGGACATATTACTCTGAAGCCCCGGTGACGGTCTGGAAGTGCGGATTAAAAAAAAAAGAAAAAGAAAAAAAAAAAAAAAACAGCGGTAAAAGCTAGCGTGTGTGTCCGGGAGAGGGCTACTCTTCTCGGATATATTACTCTGAAGCCCCGGTGACGGTCTGGAAGTGCGGATTAAAAAAAAAAGAAAAGAAAAAAAAAAAACAGCGGTAAAAGCTAGCGTGTGTGTCCGGGAGAGGGCTCCTCTCCTCGGACACATTACTCTGAAGCCCCGGCGATGGTCTGGAAGTGCGGATTAATAAATAAAATAATGTGAGCGCGGTACAGCGGACCTGAACCGGTTGTGATGAGACCTGTTTCGCAGAATGCGTTAGTATGTTGCGCTGACCCCTATTTTACTATTCAACGTAGAAACTTTGAAATAATTCCAAACCACCGACATAACCACAGCTACAACTAGCGTCCCGCTACACGGCCGCACATGCCCAGGCTTGTTATTGAGACGGCGCGGCGCGTTTGATGATGTCATCAAACCACGTCCTCACTTGAAACATAACAGATGTCTGAAATTATTTCAAAATCGATTTTGGTATCGGTTAAAAAACCGATACCGATATTTTCCGATATTGATTTTTTATGCCAATATCGGCCGATAATATCGGTGGGCCGATAATATCGGACATCCCTAGTTCAAACCTAGTACGTCAGTTCACACCTGGCGTTAGGATGTGTCTCCAGTGACCACTTGTGATCGGATCTCACTTCCCCGCTCTACATGCAAATAAACACGCACATCATATCCGTTTGAAGTCTATTCCTTGCCGTGTTGCAGGCAAACTAAATCGACCAAGATGTTTGACGCACTCTAGTATATCTCTCAGTCTACACACCTGCGGTTCATCATCTCATCACCTTACAGTATTTAAACCCTGGCTTCCCATCCACTCATCACCAGATTGTTTGTTTTTGTCAATATACAGTATGTCAGTTTAGCTCTCAACCATTTAATCATTTGTTACATTTGTTATTTTTATTTATTTAAAAATATATTTTTAGTCGTACTTTTTGCGCGACTAAGCGACTAATGAAAACTAGGTCGACTACACCTCTTCCGATCGACTAATGTTTAGTCGACCATTAGGGGGCAGCCCTAGTGTTCAGGCATACTGTTGGTGTACTGCTATCGTAAGGCAACTGAAAGCATTTGTGCCATTGACCAACAGAAACCTGGTGGAAAGTCAACAGCGTGGTGTTTCACTGTTTAAGGGCGCGTTAGTAATATTGTGCTTGGTAATAGCAATCCGCCAAGGTGCAAGCGCACCTGGCTTTTAAAGGGAATGGGAGATGACACTGATTGGTTTATTGCATGTTACGCCCAAAACACACCCATGATTAATGAAGAGATTAAGTACAACCCTTTTGGACCGTGGGTCTGGTGCTGCGACCATTTTTTCACTGTTAAACTAGCAGGTGATTGGGACATGCCCTATATGCACCTGTGACAACGTGCGGTTTGCATTTTTTTTTTTTTTTAACAGTAAATATGAACAGGAGTAGGACTGTGCATTTAATGTAGAAGAATATTGTTGTGTATGTAGTAGTAAAGAATTAGGAGAGAAGGAGAGTCATTTAACTGTAAACTCGTACAACATGCGTATCACACTGGTATTGACCCTTCTTCTTTCTTACATCTCAGCATGTAATACCACAGTCATACCATATGTGTCACTTACTGGCCTTTATCCTAATAAACAGTGTTCACGTTACAAAGTGTTACATCCTATCCTAATAAACAGTGTTACATGTTACAAAGTAACATAGTTACATTAGCCTACATTACATTATATGTTACTTGCATTACATAAGTGCTTCAGTGTTCTGCATAATGGGCGTATAGAAAAAAATCAATGTGCCTTTTCATGCAGGCTTGCGCAACAATCGCATGACGTCTTGTCATGGATTACAATTGAAAGACTGATCAATGAGAGCTCCATTATGCACAAAAAAACGCATTGTATGTTCGTACATCCTGGCACTTGAAAATAGTACTTAGCATCGTGTAGCATCTTACCCCAGCTATCTTTGTTGTATACAAGGAATGGGTTAACCTAGCAATTATGAGTGCTTGAAACTTGTTGTATCGACTTCCTTACTGTACCGACAGCGATATATTGTTTCACTTTCTTCTGACAAATGTACTTATTGTAAGTCGCTTTGGACAAAAGTGTCTGCTAAATGCCCTAAATGTAAATGTAAAATGTAAAAGCTCCTCCAAACCAAGCTTGCACTTCATTGGGTTCTCTGTTAAATTGCAAAAAGGCCTCTAACATCACGGTCATTTTCTCCTGTGGCTGTCCCATCACTTTGAATCACAACATCATCTAAATATGTAGCTGCATGCTCACGGTGTGATTTTTGCACTCTGTCGACCAGCTTTTGGAATGTGGCTGGTGTGCCATGCAGTCCAAAGGGCAACACTGTATTGGTGCAGTCCTGTGGGGGTAGCAAAAGCTCTTTTCCATCAACTTTGCTTCTAGGGGTACATTCCAACAGCCTTTTGTGAGATTTAGGCTGCTGATGTACCAGGCCTCTCCCAGGCAATCAATCATCATCAACCACCCTAGACATGCGATAGGCATAAAGAAATGTAGGCATTTCGTTTAATTTGTGAATGTCATTACCGAACCTGGCCTTTTCACAGTAGGACTCCTACATGACCCCAAGCGCCAGCATTTTCTGGACCTCTGGACCTTCTCTGGACGACCTTCTCTATTATTCTGTAAGGACATGTATGTACCTTTTGTCCTGGTTCTGTCCAAATATAGTGTTCAATGAGGTCTGTATGGCCTGGCAGATTGGAAAACACATCCCTAGACAGCTCCAGCACTCTCAGTGGTTGTAGCTGGGCTGTGGAGAGTCCTGGTCGATGGGTCACTTGAGAAACTATGTCATCTAATGGAGGGATAGAGGGAGAGACACAGAGGGAGAGGCTCAACATACCAAGGCGTTTCTCAAAGCGTTACTCTCTTAAGTAAATTTACATGGTAAATTTGTGTGGGCTTCCACAGGCAATGTTGGGCCTGCCCTTTCGGCTACTTCATCTGGCCCTTACCAGGAGAACAGGAACTTGGTTGGATCAGTATCAGCACTTTATCCCCTGACTGGAACATTTGTGTAGTTCAAATAGCGATTGTTACATCCCAGTCTGTGGTTTAAGGTTGTTTTCTTGTTAAATTGGTAAATTATGAAACATTTATTTTTCCATGCACCAATTCATCCTCCATATGTGAATACCATTGGAAATTAATAGTCTCTACTTGTGTCGCTGTGTAGTTGGTGGTGTGAATTTAGCTTGAGCGCTCCTGTTTGAGCGCTCCTCCTTTGGCCCTCCTGCTGGTGGTGAGTCAGCAGGGGGGGTCCCCTGTCGTCTCTTCGGGCTGTGCCTGGCCGGGCCCATTGGGTACAGGCCCGGCCACCAGGCGCTCGCCGCTGAGCCCCACCCCCAGGCCTGGCTCCAAGGGGGGCCCCGGTGACCCACGTCCGGGCGAGGGGACACGGAAAACCATTTATTGTACTCGTCATAAGGGGGTCTTTTGAGCTACCCTTTGTCTGGCCCCTCCCCCCGGACCTGTTTGCCATGGGTGACCCTACCAGGGGCATAAAAGCCCCCCAACAACTGAGCTCCTGGGCAGTGTTAATTTCGTTGACGAAGACTATGACGAAAAATATTGGTCAACAAACCTTTTTCACGGACAAAAACTAAATACAAACTAAATAAAAAGTCAGATATGATGACGAAGACTGTGATGAATTATAACTGACACTTTAGTCAACGAATAAAAACGAGACGAAAATGTTAGGGAGGACGAATGGAGAAGAGATCCAATCAGAACTACTTTGTTTGTGGGACGAGTTGGAAAGACATCCAATCAGAGCGAATCTTTTGCAGGTAGGTTGACCTATGCAGAAGCAGCAGAGCCATTTTAAAAAGCAGTGGCAAATGCAGCAGCATCAGTTACACAAGGAGAACAGAGACAAGTTTGCAGAACTTCGCACAGTTTCAAGGACGTTTTCACAACAGTTGTTTACATTATATTTAGTTGTGTTTAGTTTAGGGCTGTCCCCTAATAGTCGACCGACCCTTACTTGATCAACAGAGGCTTAGTCCAATAAGTTTTCATTAGTCGCGCAAAAAGTAAAACATAAAAATAACACAAGCATTGCAACTGAATACATCCGTGGTCACAACAAGTCCTGATTTAACGCATCGGTGCATCTATTGTATTTTTAAAGACAAGACGACAGTCTTGTCTTTAAACAACAAACATTTTTTCCATTTGCTTGCATTTAAATAAAGTTGTGTGCGTTATACGGTTAAATACGATTATTGAAAATGTTCAATGTCTCCTTCCTGTTTGTTCCTTCAGAACCACTTGGTCCATGGCGTTAATAGGCGGCCCGCTCCGTGCGTGTGCTTGTAAAAATTATATTTTAAAGCCTGATAATTACAGTGTTGTATTATCTGTAAAGTAGTACAAGGTTAACCGTGTTTCTGTTATAACCCTCTCGCCCTGGAACTCAAACCTTTTTCTGATGCCCCAAAAAATTAATCGCAATAATTACGTTAAAAGTGCGACGATTAGTCGACTATCGGCTTCAAATGGTGACTAAGAGTCGACGAAGAAAATCTTATATATATATATATATATATATATATTAGAGCTGCCCCCGACTAAAAGATTTTCTTCGGCTATATATTCTATATATATATATATATATATATATAGAATATATAGCCGAAGAAAATCTTTTATTCTATATATATATATACATGTATATATATATAGAATATATAGCCGAAGAAAATCTTTTAGTCGGGGGCAGCTCTAATATACAGTATATATATATATATATATATATATATATATATATATATATATATATATATATATATATATATTTATACCATGGTCGGCGTGAATACTCGATTCTGATTGGCTGGCAGGTGTAGGTTTAAAAAGTGTTAATGTACACCTAGGAAAGACGTTCGGGTCAAATTGCCTGATTACAGTTAGATTACTGCGCTGGCTCAAACGCTAGATGGTAACCATGGCAACGGAGAGGGAATACTCGATTCTGATTGGCTGCTGTAGGTTGGCCATTAATCCCTGCTATATGCAGAGCTAGCTCTGGCTATATGGACTCCTACTAAGTACTTCCAGTCAAATTGTCTGTTCAGCCTTCAAAACGAGAGCTGGTAAATTGTGAAAAATGCATTAAACTGTAATCAGAAAACGCGGTTATATGCTATAGACCCTATAGTATCTGTGGTGTAAAGGCTGGGACACATTTCAAATTATAAATATGTACACTTTATTGAAAGTATAGACCGTCGCGATTCCCATTGAAACGAATGGCGCGGTGATTAGTCGTCAAAACGACAGCTGGTAAATTGTGAAAAATGCATTAAACTGTAATCAGAAAACGCGGTTATATGCTATAGACGCTATTATAAATATGTACACTTTATGTTGAAAGTATAGACCGTCGCGATTCCCGATGTACAATGCATTACGTCAGCTCTCTGGCTCATAGCTGAGCGGACTAGAATACCTCCCGTTGCCGAGTCGTATCTAAGGTCCGTTCTATTTACTGGAGGTGAACTACGTTTCCGTTGCATAAGAACCTTACGGGAGGGTAATGATTGTTCCAGGTATTAGTCAGACCCTCAGGCGTTACTAGGGAAGCTAAATTATGGCTTGTGAACAACTTTATATTTTGATTGTAAAACCCATGCAAATATTAATTAATGGTCTTAATTTATTTTCTTTGGCAAGTGACCATGGTATAAGCGGGATAATGCCCTTCGAGGTGTCCATTATCAGAAGTTAATGGACTTCGCGGAAGCAACCCCGCGTCGTCCATTAACTTCTGATAATGGACACCTCGTCGGGCATTATCCCTTACATATATATATATATATATATATATATATATTTGTCTGTATTGCATATTCAAACCTTAATACCATTCCATAACAGACGTATGGATACTTCCAATGACTGGAAATTCTGGAGAAACATTTAGTCGACTAAGTCCACTGTAGCTTTAGTCGACCAAATACGGTAACACTTTACAACACACACCAGCATGGCGGCGCCTGTGCTGGCTGCGGCTGCTCTGACTCGCGACGAAAAAAACAAAGACTGTATTAAACGGAGTTATAGCTTTAAAAAACGTTCCTCCAAAGAGGTACAACAATGTTTCCCTGCTGCATCTACACTCAGTAAACAAACTGACAGCCATAGATGGGAGCACTCTACTACTCCTGAAATCTCTTGGATTGTTGCGGGCACGTGAATACACAGTCACGGGCCGCGCTGTCAACGCCGGCCGCTTGAGGAAGAGACGTAGCCGGCGGGTGAGGAAGCAGAAGCGGGGGAACCGGGGGGGAACTAGAGCAAAGCTAAAAGCTAACCCCTATAGAGCACCGCTACCATCGATACTGCTTGCCAACGTACGGTCCCTGGAGAACAAACTGGATTACCTGAGACTGGAATTAACAACGAGAAAGGAGATCGGAGACTGCTGTGTGCTGATTTTTACCGAGACGTGGCTGAATGCGGACGTACCGGACTCTGCCATTGACATGGAGGGATTAACAACATTCCGGGCGGACAGGAGCAGCGCACTCAGTGGTAAATCTAAAGGGGGCGGGGTGTGCATGTATATAAACAACCGCTGGTGCTCAAACCACACCACAGTCTCCAGTCACTGCTCTCCGGACATTGAATTCCTAGTCATTAAATGCCGTCCATTCTATCTTCCCAGAGAGATTAATGTGATTCTTATCATGGCAGCTTACATTCCTCCCAGTGCAGATACAAAGGAGGCCCTGAACACACTTTACAATTCCATCAGTGAACTTAACTCTATCCATCCAGATGGGGTGATTATTGTGGCTGGGGACTTCAATCAAGCGAACATGAGGAAAGTCCTTCCTCACTACCATCAACATGTAGATTTTGCAACTCGGGGAACCAACACACTGGATCATGCCTACACAAACATCAAGGGGGCTTTCAAGGCACTCCCCCGCCCCCACCTCGGCTCCTCCGACCACTCCTCAGTTCTGCTCATTCCCACATACAAGCCCGTCCTAACTAGATCAAAACCTGTGGTGAGACAGGTCAAGGCCTGGCCTGCAGGTGGGACTGATGCGCTGCAGGACTGCTTCGAAAGCACGGACTGGTCTGTTTTTAAAGAAGCATCCACAGGGCCACTAGGAGTTAACATCGAAGAATATGCGGAGGCTGTATCTGGATACATACAGAAATGCACAGAAGATCTCTGTGTAACAAAACACATCACTGTACGGGCCAATCAGAAGCCCTGGCTGACCAATGAGGTGAGAGCAAAGCTGAGAGCCCGAAATGCAGCCTTCAAATCCGGGGATGAAACAGCTCTAAGGTCAGCAAGAGCCAACCTGAACCGTGCCATCAGAGATGCAAAGCGTGCACACAGGAAAAAAATTGAGGGTCACTTCCAAGACTGCAAGGATGCCAGGCGGCTGTGGCAGGGCATCAAAGCCATCACAGATTACAAACCAGCCCCCCTGCAGTGTGATGACAATACAGACTTTTTGAATGAATTGAACAGCTACTTTGGCCGGTTTGACGAAAGAAATAACACGCCTGCCACTAAAGCCCCGCACCACCAGGATGACCAGGTTCTTTGTCTGGACCCAGCTAATGTCCATCGGGTTCTGAAGGGAGTCAACCCACGAAAAGCAACAGGCCCAGACAATATACCAGGCCGGGTGCTCAAAGAGTGTGCAAACCAACTGGCTACAGTATTCACAGACATATTCAATATTTCACTGAATCAAGCAGTAGTTCCCTCCTGCTTTAAGAGGGCAACAATCATTCCAGTACCAAAAACACCAAACATCACCTGTCTCAACGACTACCGCCCCATAGCACTTACACCCATCATCATGAAGTGCTTTGAGAAACTGGTGAAAGGACACATCACTGCAGCACTACCCCCATCATTCGACCCACTTCAGTTTGCCTACCGTCCCAACTGCTCTACTGAGGATGCCGTGTCTCACGCCCTTCATCTCAGCCTAGAACATCTGGAAAAACAGAACACCCATGTCCGTATGCTGTTTGTGGATTTCAGTTCCCGCGTTTAACACAATAATCCCCCAACACCTGGTGAGCAAACTGGGCCCACTAGGGCTGAGTACTCCGATGTGCAACTGGATCCTGGATTTTCTCACGGGCAGGCCACAGTCTGTACGGATGGGGCACAACACCTCTAGCACCATCCAGCTGAGCACAGGCTCCCCTCAGGGCTGCGTGTTGAGTCCATTGCTCTTCACCCTGATGACCCATGACTGTGGTTCTCGCACTGCCACCAACTACATCATTAAGTTTGCAGACGACACCACAGTGGTGGGTCTTATTCAGGACAATGATGAGCTGGCATACAGAGAGGAGGTGGAACACCTGGTGGGGTGGTGCACCGAAAACAACTTGGACCTGAATGTCAAGAAGACAAAAGAGGTCATTATTGACTTCAGGAAAAAAAACGTCCCACACACACACCCCTCTACATAGACGGTGCTGCTGTTGAAACGGTCGAGACCATCAAGTTCCTGGGGGTGCATATCTCCAGCGACCTCTCCTGGACCCAACATACATCCTCCCTGGCCAAGAAAGCCCTCCAGCGAATGCACTTTCTCAGACGGCTAAGGAGAGCCCATCTTTCCCCAAACATCCTCACCACTTTCTATAGGGGAACGGTCGAGAGCATTCTGACCAACTGCATCTCCATCTGGCACCAGAGCTGCTCTGCCATGGACCTTAAGTCACTCCAGAGAGTGGTGAGAGCCGCTGAGAAGGTTATTGGCACTTCTCTCACCTCCATCAAAGACATTGCCAGAAACCGTCACCTGGCAAAGGCAGGCAAAATCATTGCCGACTCCACTCACCCTAACCATGGACTGTTCTCCCTCCTGCCCTCAGGAAGGCGCTACCGGGGCCTTAGGTGCAGAACAACCAGGTTCTGCAATAGCTTCTTCCCCACCGCTATAAGACTTTTAAACTCTAAGTAATTCCCTGCTGTACCCCAATACTGTGTTTTTGTTTGTTTATATAGCGGAAATATTTATTATCTATTTATCAGTAACTTTTAATCTTTTTACCTTTGTTTTTATGCAGAGTCAGTGGCAACGACATTTCGTTCCACTTTGTAACTACAAGGTGAAATGACAATAAAAACCTCTTGACCTCTTGACCTTGACCTTGATAAGGTACGCAAAAAGTGGGTAGTTACTGAGGAACGAATGAGTAATGAATGATGAACGACCAGGGCCCTAACTGGGGCCCTAACTGGGCCCTAAGTGACAGTTACTCAGTAACTACTGAGGAATTACTGGTAAACAGACTAGGGTACTACTGTATTCGTTACTGCGTAACTGTCACTTAGGGCCCTGTTAGGGTTCCAGTTAGATCCCTGGTTGTTCATCATTCGTTACTCAGTAACCAATACAGTAGTCCCCTAGTCTGTTTACCAGTAATTCCTCAGTAGTTACTGAGTAACTGTCACTTAGGGCCCTGTTAGGGCCCCACTTAGGGCCCCACTTAGGGCCCTGGTTGTTCATCATTCGTTACTCAGTAACGAATACAGTAGTCCCCTAGTCTGTTTACCAGTAACTCCTCAGTAGTTACTGAGTAACTGTCAGGGCCCTGTTAGGGCCCCAGTTAGGGCCCTGGTCATTCATCATTCGTTACTAATTCGTTCCTCAGTAACTACCCACTTTTTGAGTACCTTATTGTAAAGTGTTACCCTAAATACTGCTAATTTGGTCGACTAAAACTAGACTAAGACTAAAAGATTTCAGATTACTAAAATATGACTAAAACTAAATATGTGGTATTCAAAAGACTAAGACCACATCAGAATTTGCTTTCAAAATTAACACTACTCCTGGGGGTCATTGGGATATGCAAACCCCTCCACCACGGTAAGGTAGTAGCTCAGGGAGGGGGCTCATGAGGCCGATAAACAAAAAATGTCTGCAGACACATCTGTAGGCAGCCTTGTCAGTGTGACTGCTGTGGAACGATATTAGTGCTCCCCTGTCATTTTCGCCATTCTGCAAGATACAGACGTCAGTGGTGGGTGCTGTGGAGCAATGGGAAACGCCGAACAATTTAACGTAAGAGAAAACGGTAAGACTTAAATCCCTATGTGGCGGGGTACGTCCGGCCACACGCCACCGAAGTGGCTTTCCTTCGGGGCCCTCCGACACAGGACACGGGTAGATGTAGTTCAAGGTGTTTATTGGAGTTAAAGGCCAGTTGGTATTCGCCGAGCTGATAGTACATCCAGTCATGACGGTGCTCCTCCTCGTGTGTGTGTGTTGATGGCTGGTTTATCCTGGGTGCCATGATTGCTGATGCACCACAGGTGTGCAGCCCCACCCAGCCAGAGTCCAATTAGTCTGACTCAGGCCAGGTGAGGCTGTAAACCAGCCACCAACAACACACACTCCACATAAACCCTCCACACCCTAGCTTTCAAAGCTCAATATATTTAATTGGCCAATCGTAATAACATATACGCTGGGTGGTTACAGCATTCAGAATGGAAAATATCCACCGTGTCCACGTCTTCTAACGTAATACCAGAGAATGTCTCTCTCTTTGTTTATCTGCAGAGCATGTGTGATTGTCACTCTTCTCATGCAACAGAATGAAGAGGTACAGGAGGGGTAGGGCGAGGAGAGATTGTCCACTAGTTAATCGATCATGGATGTCTCTCGGACGAATACATTTTTTTTTTAAAACAATGCTAAAATGGGTCGGCAAATACCGTATTGGTCCGAATATAAGATGACCCTGGTTATAAGACAACCCCCCCTTTTTCAAGACTCATTTTTGGAAAAGAGTTTTTGAAGACCAAATATTGTTTTTATAAAGAAAAAAAGTTTTTTACATCTTTTAAATAAAATCATGTTTTCATTATATTTTAGATGAAATTGTCACATTTAAATACAATTACCGGTAAATGTAATCACATTTGTAAATGAACGACTTACGGTATTTAAATACCATAAAAATGAAAATAAACTGTACCGTATTTTCCACACTATAAGGCGCACTTAAAAGCCTTTAATTTTCTCAAAAAACGACAGTGCGCCTTATAATCCGGAGCGCCTTATATAGAGTAGTACATGTGCTTCACCATAATATTACAGTGTGTGTGTATAAAGACCCCAAAATGGCACCTGTCAAGAGACACGCTTACGACGCGGACTTCAAACTGAATACGCTAACGTTTGATTTAGCGATATCAGACTGTGTTTTTTTTATGTGTTACAACTGAACAAGTTTGGGAGTTATTGTGAATACGCTAACGTTTGATTTAGCGATATCAGACTGTGTTTTTTTACATGTTACAACTGAACAAAGTTGGGAGTTATTGTGAATACGCTCATTAACATTTGAACAATGTTGAGAGTTATTGTGAACGTGTTTAATAAAGTTTGACTGACTGACTTATCTGAGTGTTTTGTTTCGCTTAATGCGCCTTATAGTCCGGTGCGCTTTATATATGAAAAAAGTTCGAAAATAGACCATTCATTGACAGTGCGCCTTATAATCCAGTGTGCCCTATAGTGCGGAAAATACGGTAGTCTATTGGTATTTCTAATACCAATTAGGCTATCCATCTCATAGTGACAAAACAACTATGTAACCTAGCGAAATTTAAATAACTGCATTAACCATCAAAGTGAAGTCTAATTGTAGAACAGCGCCATCTGTTGTTGTGAATGTATATTGACATTTAAAAGTCTAGACCCCGAAAGTAAGACGACCCCACTTTTTCAGACGTATTTCCAGGAAAAATACCCCGTCTTATATTTGGACCAATACGGTATACTTTGGCGGCCGTTTAATATACCTGGTATACCTGCCCCCCAAGTAAAGTCTGTGTGGAAAACACTGTAGGTAATGCAGTTGAATGACGTCGCTTCTGACACTGTACCCCGCTCTCCCTTAAATACCAGTCACGTTCTGAAATCTACAGCATAACCTAATGTATTTTTCTATTTCATTCATTCATAAAAATTCCATCTAAAACAACATGTTACTGGCTATAAGTAAGGGATAATCCATGACAAGGTGTGCATGTATCGAAAAATAATGCACGACGCAGGGGCTAAGAACCACCCGATGCAAAGTGGAGGGGGGTTTGCCTCCGCGAATACCATGGCCACTTACGAATCAATACAAATATAAGGGTGTTGATTCATATTTTGCAGTAATTCTGTCTCAAAATTACAACTTTTAGCTCGCACTATTTGTGTGTAAAAACATAGTCCCCCTCAGTCCCGTCCAAGTTGACAGTTGTTAACGTTTCGTTTAGCATATTCATTTTTAGACCAGTGATGAGGCTGCTTGCGTCATGACCGTGCAATGCATGTTATCGAAAAATAATGCACACCTCTCCAGCCAATCAGAATCGAGTATTCCCTGCTTATAAAGAGGCACTGAAAAAAAGAAGATACAGCTAGATCTGACTCACTTCAGCCTACTATAACACAGATATTTGATGCTCAAAGAAAATGGAAAAAATCGGATCCCAGGTCAAAACAAATGTATTTATTACACTTTAATAACATAAATGATTGCCACAGACAACCAGCCCTTTACAGTTGTTTCAGATGTGGGCTTTCGGTGTTTGTTGGCTGTAGCAGAACCAAGGTATAGCCTTAAAAGTGAGTAGTACTACCGCACAGACATGCTGAACAGTGTGCACACAAACGTTAAGAAAATCAAAACACTGACTGAACCAAAGAATGCTGGCCCTCATTTGTCTTTCACCACAGACTGTTGGTCTGGAGAAACTGAATCATTAATGAGTCTAACATGTCATTTTATAGACAATGACTGGGAAAGGAAACAGGTAGTCTTAAATGTCAAGGCCATGTCTGGCTCCCATACTGGGGACTACATCAGCGAGCTGTTTCTCAGCTTGTGGTAAATGAGGGCATCAGCAGTCAAAAAGCAGTGGGGGACATTATCAGCAAGTTGAAGACATGTGCAATTCACTTCAACCACTCTGTGCTAGCAAAACAATGGGATATCATCTCAAATTTGAGCGAGACACTGGGCCCTATCGAATAACTGACTGTTGAGATGAGCAAGGCAGAGGCCTCTGTCTCCTGCATCATCCTAAGCATTGCAGTGCTGAAGATGCTGCTTCAGGCAGAGGTTCCCACTACTAGGGGGATCAGAACACTCCGGGAGACAATGTTGCAGAGCTTGGAGAAAAGATTTTCCAAGATTGAGGAGACCAAATGTTTGGTGCTGGCAACACTGCTGGATCCTCCATACAAGGGCAATGTCTTTGCAGCAGAGGACACACTGAACAAGGCAAAACAATGGCTAAAAGAAGAACAAGCCATTGCCTCTGAGTCTGAACAACAAACAGCCACCGCTGGAGACTAAGGATCGGATCCTAAACAAATAAGGATGGAGGAAGAGGAACCCTCTGGTCTTGTTGACCGAATGTACGCAAACATTCTTAGGGCTCACAGTCATCATGGAACTCCTGCTGAGGAACAGTGTGAGGACATCTCTGAACCGTTACCTCCGGGAGCCGGTGATTAACAGAAAGACTGGTCTGCCATTGGAATGGTGGAAACAGAACAAAACTAACTAAGCCTTCTTGCACCACTGGCTCCCAGCGAGAGAATATTCAGTGAGATTGGGACCATTTATGAAAAGAAGAGGAACAGGCTCACTGGAGAAAATGCAGAGAAACTTTGTTTCCTGCATTACAACTTGCATCTCATAAATTGGGAATACTGAGTGACAAAAAACAAAGAGATCTTGCTACTACACTAACATTTTTTATTTACAAATCTTCGTTCTCTCTTAGAAACAAGGAGATGTTGTTATCTTATGATTTACAGTTTAGATTTTTTTAATGTGTTAAGTGTTAAATAAATGTTCATTTAGGTTCAGCAATTTTGTGTCTCATTTGTTATTATTAAATTGTTGTATTTTATCAGATGCAATTAATTTACATAACATTTCTCTAATGCACCGCATTCACAGCTTATATGGGCTGTTCAACACTTATATATATATATATATATATATATATATATATATATATATTGTTGAACAGTCCATATAAGCTGTGAATATATATATATATAACTGATTTATGCAAGAATAGAAACTAGGGCTGTCAAACGATTAATTTTTTTAAACTGATTAATCGCATAGTATTGGCGAGTTAACTCGCGATTAATCGCAGTTTTTAAATTCTATTTTATATCCACTCCCATTGAAGTTAAGTTATCAAATGGAATGACACATTGTCATTCATACCAAATAAGGAGAACTCCGGTGTAAAATGGTTCTGGGATGTTTAGAATGAGAACAAGTTCGAACGTTCCATGGAGAGCAAAAAAAAGTGAAGCTAAGTTCTCACCTGGTAAAAAATAAATGGCTTTTTTAAAGCACTTACAAGGCTAGGAATAGCCTGACACTTCTTTGGTAGTATAATGAGGGTCTTAACATATAAAACAAGGCATTGACAACTTCGTAAGTGTACAGGTAGTTTATTAAAAAGCATATTTTATACACACAATACCTTCAGTAGTTCACCCGTCGACGCCATGTTTTTTTTTAGGCTGATAAGTCGATTGACGAACACAGAGCTCGCGTGCGATCACGTGAGCACTTTAATGCGTCATTTTTTCTTAATCGAATAAAAATAAGATTGCGTTAACGCGTTATTATCGCGCTAATTTTGACAGCCCTACTAGAAACTCAAAATGAATTGGAAAAATGAAGACCTTTTGGCTGGTTTCATGGTGTACAATGCTAGGTTGTCCAGCGATCAGTTTGTCAGAGGGATGGGCACTGGTTCCTGAAGCTTCTCCAGGCAGAAACCGACCGAATGGAGGGCTGGTGTCGACAGATGGAACTGGACCAACAGGCAAATTACCTGACAAATGACAGTATGTTTTTTTGACTGGCATATGTAATAATAATCCATCTGTCACCATGTCTTTGTGTTTAGACTTCCATGGCAGAGTTATTATTATTATGTTCAATCGTTCTAATATTACATGCAAAAAATGGGTGTTTTAAAAACAAAAAATGGCAGTAGATAATATTGAATTATTTGTATTTATAAAATGACTGAATATATACAGTCAAACTAATGCTGAATAGTATAATTTGCTGAAAGTATGTTTCAAATAAGAATGCTATGTTTAATGTCAGAAATTGTGTTTTTGTGTTTCCACCCCACTTTTTTGCAGTGCTGGGTAAAGTAAGAAGTGCAGTAGGAAGTGCCCAGCTGCTAATGACACAGAAGTTTCAGCAGTTCCGGAAGCTATGTGAGGAGAATCTGGTGAGTCCCTCTTTTGGACTTAATTCAGACCTGTAGCAGAGATTACAAATTATCTTTAGTAAGGGAATTGCATCTTCTTTTTGTTACGAATAAATAACAGCACATGTATCAACAGGCTGTATTAACCGCACATGGCCACAAGATGGCAGCATACATAATACACCTGGAGGCGGGCGCTCACCACTAGCCAATCAGAGCACATTACACGTCATAGAGGCCTGCCAAGGCCTAGACGCCTGCCAAGGTACTATCGAGCGCACACAAGCAGGAGAGGGCAGAAACTCTATAGGCAGCGTATCTATTAGATATTCAGCTAAGAGTCGCTCCACGCGTGAATGATACAATTCCCCTCCTTTTGCTTCATAGATAATAGACCTAAACCTAAAACAAATAAAGTGAGTTAAAAGTGATCCTGTGTCGGCGGCCTTCTTCCTCAAAGAACACAACATTTTTCAATGAAAAAATTAGTCACAAGCAGAATTAATAGAACTCACAAAACATGGATGCGCCCTGAAGAAAGAGCTAAAGAACAACCCTCCGTTGCCTCCAAGCAGGCCCCTTGGAGACAACTTCAGCCACGTGGGGATGACCAAGGCAACATTATTTGTTTGGACATGTGAACACTGGACATTTCCCCAGAGACTGTCAGCCAGACAAGCTGCATTTTAACTACCAGATCCTCACCACGTTATTAGGAAATATTCAGCTGTGCAAGTTTTAGTTGGAGGAGTGATTTATTCCTTGTCTACTGAACACAGGCTCTGTGTTCACTAACTGAAACAAAAAACAGAAAATAAGGCAAAGACCTGAAAGGCAAAGACTTGAGGAGGTGCAGCAGTTGAAACAATTGTACATCAGCACCAGACAAGCGCTAAGGTCCATTTAGATCAGACACCAATAAACAATATGAAAAACAAATACTCAGCTGTGCAAGTTTTAGTTGGAGGAGTGATTTATTCCTTGTCTACTGAACACAGGCTCTGTGTTCACTAACTGAAACAAAAAACAGAAAATAAGGCAAAGACCTGAAAGGCAAAGACTTGAGGAGGTGCAGCAGTTGAAACAATTGTACATCAGCACCAGACAAGCGCTAAGGTCCATTTAGATCAGACACCAATGAACAATATGAAAAAGTGTGAAAAACGGAGGAAAAATGTAATTGCGTCGCTATTTTTTTTCGACCTCAACCTCATCTAGTGAAGAAGAGCGAATGCTCCTTCTTTTGACTCAAGATCTTATATGTATTTAGAAGGTTGAAACAGAGTTTCACCTTTTAATCCAAGTGTAAAATAATGTAGCAGTTCTGTAGTAATACAGATACAAATGTAGTGATAGAAATAGGTCTATGGATGTAATTTACCACTGTGGATACAATAAAAGGACTGTGTTGAGAAATGTGAGAACCGATATTGTTCAACTCTTAATTTCCGATACCGATATCAACCAATACCGATATATGCGGCCACGTGAAACCTCCGCTTTACACTCATTGCAATAGGCTTTATGCCGAGCGGAAGTGTGGAAGTGTGGATTAATAGATAAAAACAAAACAGCGGTAAAAGCTAGCGTGTGTGTCCGGGAGAGGGCTACTCTCCTCGGACATATTACTCTGAAGCCCCGGTGACGGTCTGGAAGTGCGGATTAATAAATAAAATAATGTGAGCGCGGTACAGCGGACCTGAACCGGTTGTGATGAGACCTGTTTCACAGAATGCGGAAGTATGTTGCGCATAACCCCTATTTTACTATTCAACGTAGAAACTTTGAAATAATTCCAAACCACCGACATAACCACAGCTACAACTAGCGTCCCGCTACACGGCCGCACATGCCCAGGCTTGTTATTGAGACGGCGCGGCGCGTGTATGATGTCATCAAACCACGTCCTCACTTGAAACATAACAGATGTCTGAAATTATTTCAAAATCGATTTCGGTATCGGTTAAAAAACCGATACCGATATTTTCCGATATTGATTTTTTATGCCAATATCGGCCGATAATATCGGACATCCCTAGTAAATATTAAGTACCTCCATGTACCTCCAATACTACAACATGTATTGTGGCCATGGACGAGGTGAAGACCATGAGGTACCTGATTGGGACTGGTTAAACTGATTTATTCGCAGGCTAGAGCCATCAACAATACCAGAATACACTTTGAAAGGATCACAGAAAATAAAACGACTATTTGTGAGCCCTTTATATCTAAATAGGGAGAAGGTCCTCTTCCACGGAGCCCACCACCTGTTCTACAGTAGCCCAGAACGGATAAATGGGTGAATTAATCTTTCAAGGAACATCATCACTTGGCACTTGGCTACTCGATGCTGTCGTAGACGATCATTTTGGAAGTTCCTACTGGAACCTTACAGGCCAGTACAAGCTACCGTAGCATCTCCTACATTGCTGGAAAGGGAGGAGTGAGGGTATTCAGTTGGTTGCAATCTACAACCTTACCGCTAGATGCTACTAAATCCTACATACTGCACATTTAAAGGTACGGTGGCATATATTTTTGCCACTGTGTTTTGTTGTAGCACTGTTCCCAAAATGTGTCCACCCTTTTTTCATCCACATACGCACGAGGATGCGAGAGATATTCACGCGCAACTATATTGCATTGCTAGCTGTATATATCGGAGCCTGTCTTCTTCACTGTTCACTTCACAGGCGTTCAATTATTTTATGTGACTGATAGAGAACGATCACAGTCTAGATTGCATGTAAATAAAAATTGACACAGTGGAATACGTTGCTGCATATGGGTAAATTGTGTGTTGTTTATATATTGCATTTGATATAAGCTGTTGATATGTTGCTTTTGGTTGTTGACATGTTAAAGTGTAAGTGAACCCCCTGTTTCATCTCAAATTCAAACACTAAGATTTAAAAAGAGAGTTCTACGAAGCGTGTAATCCCAATGGTTACGACCTACGCCAACTTTGTGATAATTTTTTTTAAGCTAGTACCGTCGTATGAGCATTATTTATGATTATTATTATTTATTATTATTATTATTAAGTAAGGGATAATGCCCAACGAGATGTCCATTAACAGAAATTAATGGACGACGCAGAGGCGTGCGTCGGACGGTTGCTTCCGCGAAGTCCATTCAAATTTCCATTGTTTTCTCCCTCTTTTCCCACTCAGAACCCCAATGCTCACCCAAAGCCAATGTCCTCAGACCTGGCTGGCTTCTGGGACATGCTCCAGCTCTCCATTGAGAACATCAGCCTTAAGTTTGATGAGTTGCACCAGATCAGGGCCAACCACTGGAGACCTCTGGACCCACCTGAGAGGAAGGTATGAACAAGTCAAGTCAAGTCAATTTTATTTGTATAGCCCTTCATCACAGTTACAGTCTCAATGGGCTTCACAGGCCATATATGTATGATATTATGCCTTATCCTAGCCCCCCAAACTGCAAGTAACATTCTTAATTATAAGGAAGAAATCTTAAGAAGGAACGCAGTGACGCAGAGTGAGGGATCCCTCCTTGTTGTGTTACTTTTTCTCTTTATGCTTCCTAAATTTAGTCTAAAGCCATTCATGAGCTAATGCCACCGACATTATCATCATTCGTTTATTCTTCTTCGATAGCAGAACACTATTTTGCTGTCAGTATTTTTCCATAATATTGTCAATCATGACAATATGACAATCTAACAATGGAGGGGGGGGGGGGTGCAGTATGAGGGTATATATGTTTTTACATAAAGCAAATTGAATTTGGGGCACCCACATAATTTTGAATTCTGAAAAAAAAAAAATATATATATATATAGGCCTATGCAACCATCGTACCCTCAAGCTCATTTTCTTTTTCAGCCACCGTTTATATTTTCTGCGCATGTATTGGCGTATTTAGGGTAAATGGCTTGCATAGTGGGACATTGAGTGAAGAAGCCAAAACAGGAATTGTCTAGCTTGGGAAGTGTAAATCTAAATTATCATTCGAAACAAATCAGCGCCTGTCAATGCGTAATAACAATGACATTTTCAGATTTATTTTTTCTATCCACTGATATAGACAAGTGAGCTGCCATTCGCTCAGACTTGGTATTTTCAGTTGCTATTTATACGTTTTGTGCGTATCGGCATGTAATGCATGGTTATTATTCTATATCTAATTAAAACAGGATATTTAAATTAAGTAATGAAAAGACCAAGCTGATCGCAAACGATGGCGCACTTGACTGCAAGTGGTGATCAGTGTTGAGAATACTTCTACTAAATAATTCACTGAATTATAAGTGCAACATACTCTGGGACTGTATAAACTTTAATATAGGTGTACCAAGCATTCTTATAGGCCTATTTGTTTCTATCAAGGAAATGCTGGTGACTGGCGTGCTTCATATCTTGGCAAACATTATTTTCTTTACCAGCCCATGGCCACATCTTTTCTGAGCCTAGGTTATGGCAATAACTTCTCTCGAACTACATGAAACACAGTGTTCATGTTAGCACATACACCTAGAATTATTTGAAAAGTATCTTAAAGACCATAGGCCATCACTTTAAAAATGGCCTACACACTTTTTAATCTGTACCCCCATATACATCACATGAGCCTACTTAGTGCCCAATTTATTTTACCACATTTGCTGCTGCTAACAAAAAACACCTGCAAAGGACACACACGCAAAGGAACCCATGTACTTCATTATTTCCTGAAATGTGTTTCCTCTTACTTCCCTCACCCCCTAACCAGGAGATATGGCGTCCATCCCCTGTACAAAAGAAACCCCCTAAGGGCCCTCAGCACCACCATCCTCCCCTGGCTAGAGACAGGTCCTTGGAGAGCTCAGAAAAACAGAAGCAGGAGGCACGGAAGCGCCTTATGGCCGTCAAGCGAGCGGCATCCATGCGGCAGAACTCAGCTACTGAGAGCGCCGACAGCATCGAGATCTACATCCCAGAGGCACAGACTAGACTATGAGGAAAGAATGGATTGTGAAAACAGTTTCTCTGGGGACAAAAGGCTGTCTCCATTGACACACAGGCCTCAGTTACACTTATTCCAATGTCATATGATCGGCTATGCTAGTTCGGAACACAGACCTCACGTTCACACATAACACTTGAATTCTACTTTATTTTTGAGACCTGGGTGAGGCAAGTTTCATTTTTAACATTAATTTGACACAGTATTTTTGGATGAATTGTATTTTCAAGGTAGCTATGCATACCAGGCCTAACCACATTGTGTATTTTGTCCTTTCTAAGATGAGATCACAATACGAGCTAGAGCAATGCGATGTCGACATCTGAACACAATGTGAGCAAGAGCTAATCTGGGAATGTCCACATCTTACGGTTAATGCTATTATGTGTCATCAGATCACAAAAGTCACGTTGAAACAAGTGTAACCGAGGCCACATTTGCCTGGAACATGCCTCTGGCATAAGCAAACTTTGCATACTGCATACACATGTTTCAACCTTTACACAAACAAATATATGGATTATATTGCATAGATATCATACACAGACCATACAGACCCAAAGGAGAACACAGCTTAAAAGATTGAAGACCAGCATTGTATCATGTAACGTACACTGGTCCACACACTTAAACACCACCTGTACACTGAAATAACTATTGTTTTAAGCCATATGAATACTGGGTGTATGTGAAAGCAAAAAATAGAGCTAGATGTTTTTACAATTGATTATTTATATTTAAGTCTTAATCTCTTACCACGTCCCTCTCCTCTACATAATTTCCTTAAAAAATAATATAGAAGCCTTCCTTGCTCGCTTTCCTAAAATTACCCATTCGTTACCCTTGCCATCTATTATTGAAAGTTATAGATCATTTTGAATGTTACAATAAACAAAGGTTCAGTTTTGTAAATGTAATTTATTGGTGTTTCTTTATCTCAGTAATTAGGCTAAGTAGTAGGCTGCACACTAGCAATAGTCATTTAAGAAGGATGACCTTGAGAGCTATGAGGCTGATTGGACATTATAACTATTTGCACAATGGAGAGAATTTTATTGATGTAGTTTTCCATACAGTTCGTACGTTGCAGTGCTTAACACTAGTTATCCTGGTTGACTGGTCTGTTGACTTATGAACTATTATGGCATTCATTGTTTTTATATTAATTATGGTTTACTTTATCTGGCCTGGTCAGCCTCCTAGAAATGTCACTACAGTTTTGGTTTTTAATTTTTTTTGATTCATGCCTGTTTGTGTATCAAGGATTGTGTTTTTTTTTTTTTTTTTTTTTTTTTTTTAAAGTATATCGCCAATGTTTAATGCCATTTGTTTAAATATGAAACAAATACATAAAAAATAGGGATTGGTGAGCTAAGCAGATACTATTCATTGATGTGTTTAAAAAATATTGTTCCTTTACTTTTTAAAAGATGAGTGATTTGTGCATGAATATCTTATGTATGAATATGTATAGGTGGGGTGATAATGTTACTTAGAATCGTGTTACCCATGGTAAAAACAGTATATTGACAATAAAGGGGACAATGAGCCATAAGTCTGAAATATCACTATCAATGAAAGGGGCACATACAAATATCCCCAGAAACTAAACAAATGCTAAATTACTTGTTTTAGTGTATTCAGCAAAGGCAGCCGTTGAATACACTACATATGTTTTCCTTTGTTACAGCAGCATTCTAAACCTATCTTGAGCCATGAGAGGGTAAACTAGAGAAATACACACAATACTTAATTCTCGACAAAGCTAGATTTTAGTCATTCACTTGGCCTTGATGGCACAATGGAACACGAATAACATATTTAAACTAGAAAATTCCCTCGGGGAAATTTTGAAAGTGCCACGGGAGTGTGTACATTATGTAGTAACATTATGATATTATATACAAGGAGCACACCTACAACACACGTTCCTTTTTGAAGTACTTATTCATACAGTAACCTATGCCCTTTCAACCTCATTATGTGGGAAACAAAGTTAGAAAAAAAATGATGAAAAGGGTTGCAGGCAGAGTAGAGTTAAGCGAGAGGGCAGTAATGATCTTCCATGTTGTCTGCACATACAAAACGGCGAATCTTACCAGAAGCAGTTCCCGTTCACCGCCGCCATCATAAAGCTGTTGTTTTCCTGTGTAGCTTGATAAACGCAAAAAAAAAAAAAAAAAAAAAAAAAACTTGATAAACGCAAAAAAAATTAAAAAAAATAAATAATTAATTAATTAAAAAAATTAATTAAAAAAAAAAAATTAAAAAAAAAAAAAGTATTAATTAATTAAAAATGTGTGTGTGTGTGTGCGCGCGCGTGGGTTTTAACACACCACCGTGGACCTGTATTTGAGATTCAAAACGGCGAATCTTACCAGAAGCAGTTCCCGTTCACCGCCGCCATCATAAAGCTGTTGTTTTCCTGTGTAGCTTGATAAACGCAAAAAAAAAAAAAAAAAAAAAAAAAAAAAGTTTTTTTAAATAAATACATTAAAAAAAAAAAAAAAAAAAAAAAAAAAAACTTTTTACAAAACATAATTAATTTAAAAAAAAAAAAAAAAAAAAAAAAAAAAATTATAAACGCGGAAGAGCAGATCGGCGTTGACCAATAGGAGTCCTTGTATCCGCCGTCCAATCAGACGACGGATATCTGTAGAGTTTGCCTGACAACAGCCTCGGGCCACTGACTAACCAACCTTAATTAGATCAAGTGGAAACACCTGCGCGCGATAGCCCCCAGACTGAGGCACACAGAAACATTGAGAAAAATAGTGCTTTTTTGCCTCTGCACTGGTCTCACATTTGGGCTTATTCTGACAAAACGGTAGCACGTATCAGAAAAAAAACAAGACCATCATCACTGGAAGGACTTACTGAACGATTTGGTGTTTCGAAAGTGTTTCTAGAGTAAATATTGTGGACACACTTGCAAGTTTAAAACAGGGGTCCGTTCTGCTTCTCTCTGAAAATATTTGAAAATATTTGTATTGGAGTCAATGAGGAGAAGAGACAGACTGGCCGCACTTAGAGGCTGCTAATTCAAATTCTGTAAGTCTCTCTGATGTTTTGAGCACATTGTGAGAGACAGAACAAGTATGTCTACAAAACTGGAAAAAATCATGTGTGTAAAGTGTAAACTGTGGCCAGGAGCAGCGTGGAAAGAGACAAAATCTGGATTAATTTTGGGCTCTCTCCCACTCTAATCTGACTCTGGGGGGAAAAGGCGGGAAAATTCCACGCAATACACACCCATTATAATCTCATAATTTCTCCCAAAATGATCATGGTCATTGATCAGTGATTGATTAAAAACGATATGACGTATCAAAACGTGGAATAGTACACCAAATACACAAGACTTGTGTCTACTGTTTAAAGTTTAAATTGAGTTTCTAGGTGAAAGTATGCCGGAGCAGCAGACAGTACGAAAAGTCTTTGTTTTTTTCCCCCCTCCCATTCATTCTCTATGGGAAATTTTCCGGTATTTTTCGCGACTTACGTCGCGAAAAATTCGTATTATTCTTAGAAAATCAATAGCACACCGATCCCGAAGAAGACGCACATTTTGATGTATAATTTGTCCTACAACTCTTTGAGTTGTAGGACTAGTAGCGAATCGAAATACGTACGGAAGAGGAATAATAATAACTAGAAAATTCCCTCGGGGGAAATTTTGAAAGTGCCGCGGGGGCGACTGCCCGAGTGTGTACATTATGTAATATGTAGTAACATTATGATATTATATACAAGGAGCACACCTACAACACACGTTCCTTTTTGAAGTACTTATTTATACAGCAACCTATGCCCTTTCAACCTCATTATGTGGGAAACAAAGTTACAAAAAAATTATGAAAAGGGTTGCAGGCAGAGTAAGGCAAGGCAAGGCATATTTATTTGTATAACGCATTTCATACACATGGCAATTCAATGTTTTGCTTGACACAAAAACAATAAAAATGAAAATATGGAAGCATACACAATTTTAGCAATAATAAAAATAAGATGAAAAACATATATACATGGAACACCAACAGCAAAGAGGCAGTTTAAAAGTAGATGAGAAAATAAAGACATAAAAACAATGTGCATTAACTGCATAAAGCATCTAAAAAGAGTTTGGTCTTAACTTTTGTTTAAAAAATGGTGATAGTTGGGGCGTTTTTGATGGTCTCTGGAAGCTGTTTCCAGAGATGGACACCATAGTGGCTAAAAGCTGCTTCACCCTGCTTTGTTCCGACAGTCGGTTTCAGTAGTAGTTGTTTATGTTGTGATCTAAGGCACCTTGTTTGGGAACACCGTTTAAACATCTCATGTATGTAGTTTGGCCCAACCCCCTTCAAAGACTTAAAAACAAGCACAAGTGCTTTAAAATTCAATTCAATTTTATTTGTAGAGCGCCAATTCATCAGGGCACTTTTCAAATGGAGCATGTCTAGACCGAACTCCTTATAACATTTACAAAGACCCAACAGTACCACCATGAGCAAGCACTTGGCGACGGGGGCAAGGAAAAACTGCCTGTTAAAAGGCAGAAACCTTGGACAGACCCTTCGGCTCTAGGTGGGTGGTCATCTGCCTTGACCAGTTGGGGTGAGAGAGAGAGAGTGAGAGAGAGTGAGAGAGAGCGAGAGAGAGCGAGAGCGCAACTACACCAAAACACTAATGAAAAATCAATTCTGTGGCTAATTGGGAGCCAGTGCAGGGACTTTAAGATTAGGGTGATGTGCTCTCTCCTTTTTGTTTCAGTGAGGACCCTGGCTGCACTGTTCTGTATCATTTGAAGTGATTTCAAACTGTTTTTTAGAAGTCCTGTGAAAAGCATATTGCAATAATCAATCCTACTAGTGACGAAAGCATGTATGATTTTTTCCAGATCCTCTTTTTTGACATATATCCTCCGAGTTTGTTAATATTTTTAAGATGGAAGTATGCTGATTTATGCTGAAGTTCTATAAGTTGAGTTCTTCTTTATAAGTTGACCAAGCAGCAGCATGTAAAGGTTAAATAATAATGGACCCAAGATTGAGCCCTGGGGAACTCCACACGTCAAAGATGTTGATATTGAAGAACAGTTTTCAATTATAACAGAGAAGCTCCTGTCCAGTAGGTAGGATTTTAGCCACCTGATAACACCAGTGAAGCCAACCCAGAGAGTAGAGTTAAGCGAGAGGGCAGTGATGATCTTCCATGTTGTCTGCAAATACACACACACAAAAAAAACATCTGTAAGACACCGATATGAATCAAGTCAAATTAAAGTAATCAAGATACAGTACAGTTTTGTACTCATGGGTAAATGTCTCTTACTTTTCTTCTGCTGACTTGCCGTCCTGATATTTGGTCCTCGTCTTCCAAGATCTGTTGTCATCCTCCCTAAAATATTTAAGATATTGTTCAGTAACAGTACGCATTTATTCACACAGGTGCAGACACACCCTACTTTGACCATTGACAGGAAATCAACAACAATTCAGGGTTAAATGTTTCTTACTTGTCATCTGTTGGGGTTGCTGTCTTTAGCTGTGGTCCTCTGGAGGTCTTCTTCCTGGATCTGTTGTCACCCTCTCTAGATTAATAAAGCACAAGTTAGTTAAATCAAATCTTGCTTGATCATTTGATCACACTACAGTCAGTAAAACACATTGGAAAGTGTTTCTCACTCATCATCTGATGGGATGTTTTATCCTCTGTGGAGTCCTCGGGAAATCGGCTGTGGTCCTCTTGCATTCTTCTGCCTGGATCTTTTGTCACTCCAACAGGAACATGAAAGGCAAAGGCATTAATCAGTTACAGGTTTCAAAGCATTGTGTAAACATTTGATCACAAACTGAAAAAATAAAATTGCAGTGAGGATTTTAGCCACCTGATAACACCAGTGAAGCCAACCCAGAAAGTAGAGTTAAGCGAGAGGGCAGTGATGATCTTCCATGTTGTCTGCAAATACACACACACAAAAAAAACATCTGTAAGACACCGATATGAATCAAGTCAAATTAAAGTAATCAAGATACAGTACAGTTTTGTACTCATGGGTAAATGTCTCTTACTTTTCTTCTGCTGACTTGCCGTCCTGATATTTGGTCCTCGTCTTCCAAGATCTGTTGTCATCCTCCCTAAAATATTTAAGATATTGTTCAGTAACAGTACGCATTTATTCACACAGGTGCAGACACACCCTACTTTGACCATTGACAGGAAATCAACAACAATTCAGGGTTAAATGTTTCTTACTTGTCATCTGTTGGGGTTGCTGTCTTTAGCTGTGGTCCTCTGGAGGTCTTCTTCCTGGATCTGTTGTCACCCTCTCTAGATTAATAAAGCACAAGTTAGTTAAATCAAATCTTGCTTGATCATTTGATCACACTACAGTCAGTAAAACACATTGGAAAGTGTTTCTCACTCATCATCTGATGGGATGCTTTATCCTCTGTGGAGTCCTCGGGAAATCGGCTGTGGTCCTCTTGCATTCTTCTGCCTGGATCTTTTGTCACTCCAACAGGAACATGAAAGGCAAAGGCATTAATCAGTTACAGGTTTCAAAGCATTGTGTAAACATTTGATCACAAACTGAAAAAATAAAATTGCAGTGAGGATTTTAGCCACCTGATAACACCAGTGAAACCAACCCAGAAAGTAGAGTTAAGCGAGAGGGCAGTGATGATCTTCCATGTTGTCTGCAAATACACACACACACAAAAAAAACATCTGTAAGACACCGATATGAATCAAGTCAAATTAAAGTAATCAAGATACAGTACAGTTTTGTACTCATGGGTAAATGTCTCTTACTTTTCTTCTGCTGACTTGCCGTCCTGATATTTGGTCCTCGTCTTCCAAGATCTGTTGTCATCCTCCCTAAAATATTTAAGATATTGTTCAGTAACAGTACGCATTTATTCACACAGGTGCAGACACACCCTACTTTGACCATTGACAGGAAATCAACAACAATTCAGGGTTAAATGTTTCTTACTTGTCATCTGTTGGGGTTGCTGTCTTTAGCTGTGGTCCTCTGGAGGTCTTCTTCCTGGATCTGTTGTCACCCTCTCTAGATTAATAAAGCACAAGTTAGTTAAATCAAATCTTGCTTGATCATTTGATCACACTACAGTCAGTAAAACACATTGGAAAGTGTTTCTCACTCATCATCTGATGGGATGTTTTATCCTCTGTGGAGTCCTCGGGAAATCGGCTGTGGTCCTCTTGCATTCTTCTGCCTGGATCTTTTGTCACTCTAACAGGAACATGAAAGGCAAAGGCATTAATCAGTTACAGGTTTCAAAGCATTGTGTAAACATTTGATCACAAACTGAAAAAATAAAATTGCAGTGAATGAACAAAATAATGAAATATCCCTCCCTTGTTGTTGTTGAGTTGTTGTTACTGGTGAGAGTCCCCTGCAGTCCTCCTGGAGGTCTTCTTCCTGGATCAGCTGTCATCTTCGGCATCTGCAGCTTCATTGTTATAGCAGACATGCAGGCATACATGGCAGGAGGAGGTGTGGCATTAGTACAAGGCATTAAATACCTGAGTATTCATAAAGACAAAAATAAGTTATTACAACAGACAATATTACAGTGGTTTTGTCACACAGTGGTAAAGACTACTTACTTGTCTGCTGGGTAGCACTGTCCTCAGCTGCGGTCCTCTGGAGGTCTTCCTTCTCGGTCTGTGGTCATCGTTGCTTGATAGACAAACATCATTAAGTTGAGTTACTTTGCATATTAATCGTTTTAAAGGAGAGAGAAAGAGAGACTTACTTTGTGATGGAGGAGGTTGCACCAGCAGCTTGGTCTGCATCTTCACAGTGGGAACTTACATCATCCACTTGAAAGAAAAAGAAAAATTCAATTGGTCTAGTGCAAGTTGGTAAACATTAACTTCATGTTTCACATCAAACTTAATCTTGTGTTTCCCTTTACCTGGTCCTCGACCCTCCTCCACTGCTGTCCCTATTCAGTCTGCCTCTTCTAGCTGTGAGGAAAGCTGCTGCAGCTGCAGCTTCCCGTCTTGAGCTCCCTGTCTTACATTTTAATACACTGGCACTGTCCTTATCATCTCAATGTCTAAGATATAGCTGACCCCATATAAATAAATAGTTGAATAAATAGATACATTCATACATAAATAGATATATAAATAGATACATTAATATATACAGACTTGAACTTGATTAGAATGATCATCATCATATGACCTGACAATTTCCAGCCAACACATAACACCATGATTAGTGTGTAGAGTAACTTAAAGTTGGTTGACACACTTAACAATTACAATTAAGACAGCATGCACCCATGGAGCCTGCTCGATGGGAATATGCTTAGACACATGTATATGATTATAATAATTACAAAAGATTTACACAAACCATGAAACGAAATGCACCCAGATATATACAAGTGAGTAGATTTGACACACAGACTAAATGCACCAAGAATGATGACAGCATGATTTGTGATCAATAAGTAAATAAATACATAAATAGTATAAATGCACCCAATGTGCAATCACAGCATATGCGATTGATAAATAGATAAATAAATAACATGAAATAAATAAAGTTAAAATGCACACACTGTGAAATCACAGCATGATTTGTGACTGTAAATAAATACATGAATAGTATAAATAGATAGAACATGCACCCAGAGATTTTTTTTTTCATATAGACATGATATGCACCCAGAATGACGACAGCATTGTTGTGTTAAAAATAACATATTTGCACCCAGAGACAGCAATTTTTTTGTACCCAGAGCCAGTAGTGAAATCAAAGCCAGCACTTGGCTGGAAGAAATAACATGAAATAAAGTTAAAACGCACCCAATGTGCAATTACAGCATGATTTGTGATTGATAAATAAACAACATGAAATAAATCAAGTTAAAATGCACCCACTGTGCAATCACAGCATGATTTGTGATTGTAAATAAATACATGAATAGTATAAATAGATAGAACATGCACCCAGAGATTTTTTTTCCCAGATAGACATGATATGCACCCAGAATGACGACAGCAATTGTTGTGTTAATAGTAACATATTTGCACCCAGAGACAGACATTTTTTTGTACCCAGAGCCAGTAGTCAAATAAAAGCCAGCACTTGGCTGGAATAAATAACATTAAAATAAAGTTAACACGCACCCAATGTGTAATCACAGCATGATTTGTGATTGATAAATTGATGAATAAATAACATGAAATAAATACATTTAAAATGCACCACGTGCAATCACAGCATATGTGATTGATTAATAAATAAAATTGAATAAATAGTTACAATGCACCCAATGTGCAATCACAGCATGATTTATGATACATTTGAGATAAATAAATAGTATAAATAGAATACATACAACCATTATTAAAACGTCATGATTTAACATTTCATTCGAGACATAATTTTTGGCAGAATGTGTTGGCTGGAGAGGCTATTAGCCAGTCAAAGTACAATAAACTGGACTGTGATAACTGTAATACGTTTCTAGAACACCTGAGTGAAGACATTTATCAGGATGTGAAATATAAATGTGATCAATCAGGGTGTTCTTCTCAGTTGTGGAGACTGTGATCAACTGAGTGTAACCTCTGGACTGGAACAAATCTCTAATGCTTTTCTTTCCTTTTGACAAGAGGTCCTCATTAAGGTCCCCGCAAACAACAATGGGCCCGTGATTAATTAATTCCAGTGAGTCCAAGAGGCTTTTCATGTTTGGTAGAAATTTTCCCAAACTGAAATTTGGCGGTTTGTAAACAGTCACCAATAGCACTTTGACTGGAGCCTCGATTATCACACTAACAAACTCTAAATCAGTGACATCTTGCATGTATCTGCGAGGCTCTGCTTGAACATCACTTCTGCAGTACACTGCAACTCCACCTCCATCTTTTTTTGCCATGTCCACACAGGTGTTGTATGACACCTGTCTACTGCGTGCAAACATGTCGTATCCCTCCAGCTGGAAAACTGAGGACACGGAGGACCCAGACAGATGTGTCTCTGTGAGGCACAACACATCTGCAAGTCTGAGTTCATGATGTGCTTTCAGGTCCACAATATGAGATGGAAGTCCTTGTGTGTTGTGGTGGATGATTGTCAAAGTCTTTGGAGTTTGGTCCATTGATTTAAAAAGAGTCAACAGGGGTCTGGCACTCTGGAAAGATGCATGATTCATACTTTCCAGAGCTGTCTTGATTTCAGGGTCAGCATATATCTTTTTCTCATCAAAGTCTGTAATGGTGAGACCTTGAAGGGACGTTGTGCGGCTCAGAGCGACATAAGCCATTCCTCGTTCGAAAACACGCTTGAGGCACACGACCGCCGACGTCATGGTCATGCCTTGCACTTTGTGGGCAGTACATGCAAAGGCCAACTTCATCGGAAACTGACGTCGAATGACTCCCCTCCTGCTCGTGCTCTCCTCAGATCTCTCGATGTACACCGAGTCGTCTGAGGGACCCAGGATCTTTTTACGGAACCTCTGTCCTGCTGTAGGATTGTCCAGCCGCAGCCCAATCAGCCTCGCAGCTGTTGGGCCACGTTCACTCATCACAATGTTTTCGATTGTTCCAAATGTCCCATTAACAATCCCATCCTCCACGTCGAGATTCCTGGTCAACATAACGCGTACTCCTTGAGCAGCCATTATGTTGTCAGGCAAGTCTCTTTTGCTTCCTTGGAAGTTGTCGGGTAAGTTCATCATGCAGCCTGTTCTTGGGTCTTTTCTGAAGTCTTGGGCTGCAATCTTGACAACATTCTTGTGGAGAGCGGCTACAGTAACAGCATTGTGATGGTCGACTTCTTTATTTGTGGCGTAGATGTGTAGCACGCCTGCTGGACAATCCT
Source organism: Merluccius polli (assembly GCA_030340625.1). Lineage (NCBI taxonomy): Eukaryota > Metazoa > Chordata > Actinopteri > Gadiformes > Merlucciidae > Merluccius > Merluccius polli. Next base: position 227,324 of record JAOPHQ010001149.1, on the reverse strand, counting down.
TGCCATCAGCCACTGCCTGTGTGAGCAACTGCCTGTCTGCATCGCTCAGACGATCTCCCTTTAGCTTCACTCGAAGGCGGTTCAGGAGTTCGGCAAAAGCTCGATCGTCTTTCTGTCTCATGATCTCTGTCAGGTTGACCATTGTGAAGTAATCCTTCCAGAGATCAAACTCATTCTCCTCATACACACACAGTGGCTTGGCTCTGCCGAGGGGTGGCAGTTGGTAAAAGTCGCCCACAGCGAGGACAGACATTCCTCCAAATGGTTTCCTGTTTCCTTTGATCTGCTGAAATCGCCAGTGGACGTAGGCAAACAGGTCTTTGGAAACCATCGATATCTCGTCGATGATGAGAATCTCGGCATTGGACAGTGCCGCTCTGACTTCGTCGAGTGCATTTCCAAGGCCCTGATATGGTGGCTTCAAGGACCTTGGGAGCTTCAGGATGGAGTGCAACGTTTTGCCTGAGATGTTGAAGGCTGCTGTGCCAGTGAATGCAGTCAGCAGCACTGCAGGCTGGGACATGTCGGCCCTGTCCCGGAATCTGGGGAGCTCACGCAGAATCCTTGTTGCCTCCTGATGAATGCACTTGATGACATGGGATTTGCCACAGCCAGCTCCTCCCGTCATGAAATAATAAAATGGGTCTGGATCGTGGCCCCAGACACATTTAAAGCACCACTGACGCACACTGTAGAATATCGATGCCTGCGTCTCGTTCAGACTCTGATACATCTTCCTCATGTAGTCTGGACTCAACTCTGGTGCGTCTATTATCGGCATGAAGCCCCTCCTATCGTTGTCGGCTTCATAGTCGGGGATGTCTTCGTCCTCTTCACGCTCCGTCTCCAAGGGTTCGCGCTCAGCGAGACACTCCAAGCGGTCCAGTTCCACCTCGGGTGCAAAGGTGTTCCAAGCATTAAGAACTGCACCACACTGCTGAAACTGTTGGAGTGCTGCGTCAATGTTTTTGCCTCCTCCTTCGTATCGTTTCTTGTTGGCGTCTACGATACATCTGATGTCGCAATAACCCCTTTTAGCGCACTTGTAAAACTGTTCATAAGTGGGGTATTGTTCATCAGTCAGCTCACCATCAGATCTGTGTGAGAGGTAAAGCTTTAGCAGCCGCCTATAGAACTTCTCTGGCGTTTTCTTTTCTGAGAAGCGAGCAAATCTGATGATGGCTGGTTTGCCTACAGTTCTCTTCTGAATGAACCCTTTGTCATGGAGGAGAGGAATGGCACTTTTGCTTTCAGCCTGCTGGCCATACACTACCCTGTACTCTGATGCAAACTCAGCCAGACACATACCTTCGAACGGTCGTCCGACAGGTCGGTCTAAGTACTTTTCAGGCACTCCTGACATCCACACCGCCTCCGAATCTGGTTCCATGTTTTTGAGTCTGTTGATGGGGTGACTCATTTTCAGACCGTCCTCATCAGTCTGAAGGAACACAACGGAACGGGAGCACTTTTTCAGGGGTAAGCTGCAAGTGCGAGCTGCAGCTTCTTGAGCGCTGACCTCTCTGTGCTTTGCGTAGGCCTGCATGATCTGCTTCATCTCATCGCGCTCATTGACCTTGGATTTTTTGACAGTTTTGATGACCGAGTTGAGGAATTCGGTCATCTCGTGCTCTGGCTTGGAAACGTAGGACATCATGTACATTATGCAGCTGAAGTCGTCGACAACGTACTGGATGTCCATGTTGGCGTTCCAGGCTCGTAGCAGGTCCGGATTGTAGCCGTTGATCCAACAATCATTTGGATCACGCTTCAGCATCACTACATAGTGGCTTGTCAGATTGGTGACGTGTATCAGGTACTCTTGTTCTGTCATGTTGCATTGGCGGAGCATGTCTGAGAAGCTGCTGAACGAGGCGTCTGGTTGCATGAGCAACTCTCTTAGTGGCTGAAGCTTTGACTTGGCTTCCCTTTGCATCTTTAATAGCTGTCTCTTCTGTGCCTTCAATTGTGCAGCTGGATCTGGGTTTTCATCCGAATTGCTGTCTACAGTGGGTGGCCTGGTGATAATTGTTTTTTCCATGGGCAGTTTAGGGAAGCCAAATCTGCAGGAAACATTTCCTTTTTTGCATGATTTTGAATGTTTCCTGCTGTGCATCTGAACCTCAGATACAATTTTGTGAAGCTCTGGGTCTCTCTCGGGGTCAGGCATCTTGCACGATATGTACTCGTCGATGAATTTGACGACGACGCTGTCAGGATCGTCTTCAAACTCGGGTGCATCTTTGATCCAGACCAGCATGTGAATGTGTGGGCTTCCTCTGGCTTGAAACTCCACACGGTAAAAGTAATCCTCTACTTCACCAATGGGCTTTGCTGGTGAGAGGATGAGGCTGGTCATCAGAGCGTCTACTCTTTTTTCAAACATGCGCATAACTGTGATGGGGTTGCTGCGCAGAATGTCACATTTGGCGTTCCAATCGAGCTCTGAAAAGTCCCCTAGTTCACCCTGCTGAGCTTTAATGACCTCCACGATTTCAGGCCATCTCATCTCAGCAGCGGAGAACGTCAGGAAAAATGTCGGTTTGCCAATCTGCCTGACCATTGCGTGGACATCTCTCAGCGTTTTCTCCCAATAAGCTGGAGTGCCTCTGAGGGGTTGCATGAATCGTGTTGCATCCTTGTCCATAATAAGTCTCTCCAGCTCTACTTTGTCTTGCAGCATCCAGTTGTTAACTCTGCGGCCGTCCTTGCTTTTGGATTTTCCTTTGCGCATTTGAATAGACATACTGCTTGTGGCCAAGTGTGTCTCTGTGACAAACTGCGCAAAGAAAAGGTAGCTTTGGTCACTGGCAAACCGTGTATCTGCAGCAAATAGCCTAGCATTAAAGTACATGCTGGGGGACAGTTGGACTTTTCTGACTTCATCCAAAGTGTTCTGTCCTGTTGGAAACTGCACAGGAAAGGCCATGGCTTCTAATTTTGGTATGGTGAAGAAACCTACTGGTTTGTTGCCTTGGGCGGGTGCAATACTGAAAATTCCATCACCATACGAAAGGATTTCCTGTGCAATGTCCGGGGGCTGCATGCAGGTGTCCAGAGCCAGACCAGGTCTCAGCTCCTCTTTTTCTTTGTCTGCTTCCTTGTCACTCTGCTCTGTCTGTGCTGCAACATTGGACTGGTCTGGCTCATTTTGGCTATTGAACAGCTCTTCTAGGTCTATGTCAGCCTCCATATTTTTCTCTGTGTCGCTTTGCTGCTCTGGGGTGCTGTGCTGCTCTGGCTGCGCAGCAACAGCAGTGTTGTGCTGTGAGTCTTCTTCATCATCTTGTAGACTCTCATAAGTGGCACTGTCATCAATAGACACATCTTTATACTCAGAATGTAGCTGTTTGAGTTTAGCCAGGCCAGCTAGCACATTCTTCATGTTGACGGTGTAGAAGTGCTGGTGGCCTTTGTATTTAATGCGTCTTTTTAGTTTTACTTGCAGTAGCTGTGCTTCAGCATTGGGCCTTGGGAGACTGTTTACGACCGTTTCCATCTCTGATGGAACACACACAACAGCGCCGTGTACAGCCCTCTGTTGTCCTTTTGGCAGAGCGATTATTTTAGCGAAAGGCAGGATTTTAGCAATGAGCTGCCTTTCAAGCACATTAAGTATAGCCAATTCTGGGGGGATGGGTGCTAACTCTAGATTGTTTGCTACTGCAGTGGATGGCATTCTGCCTCTGCTCAGGTGGTTGTCACACGTGTGGCAGATCCATTCCTGAACTCTTTCTTGTGGAACAGAGCAGGGGGAAGTGCAGTCATCATCACAGACATGAACATAGTTTCCTGTCAAGCATGTGGCTGCCATTTTATTGTGTTTACTATATTTGCCTCTCTTGCATAGCTTGACCTGATTGGGGAACATTGTTCTGTTACAGACTGTACAAACATATGTGGGTCCATGTCTAATTGTTTCACGGAAGGACGCTATGGCTGCTTCCATCACAGGATCCATCAGGGCCTGGGGAGGTTCCTGGTGGTGGGTAACAATGTGTCTGTATTTTCTTCTAATTCTAAGTGCTTTTTGTATCTTGTGATGAATGCAAAAAGCAGCATTAGTGGCCAGTTTGGTTAGTCTTTTCTGGCTAACGCGTTGAATGCAACGTTGTCTAAACTCTGGGTCATTATGATATTTTAAGTTAAGACTTTGCATTTTCTTTTGCCTGTAGCTCTGGTTGGATGCATAATGTGTTTTCATGCACATTTTCTGTCTGCTCCGGAAAGTTGGATCCGTCCTGTACCTGTCACTCATGTTTTTCTTTAGTTTGTCCCGAAAAGCTGGATCTGTCCTGTAACTGTAAGCTATGCGTTTCTTCTGTTTGCTTTGGAAAGCAGGATCTGTTCTGTACCGCTCAGTTATGCGTTTCTTCTGTTTGCTTTGGAACGCAGGGTCTGTTCTGTACCGGTCAGTTATGCGTTTCTTCTGTTTGCTTTGGAACGCAGGGTCTGTTCTGTACCGGTCAGTTATGCGTTTCTTCTGTTTGCTTTGGAACGCAGGATCTGTTCTGTACCGGTCAGTTATGCTTTTCTTTTGTTTGTTCTGGAAAGTTGGATCTGTCCTGTATCTTCCGATGTTTGTTTCCTTCTTTTTGGTGTGAACTTGGGGATCTGAATAATAACGTTTAAAGGACAACAGTCGTTGTTGATGATGGCTTTTTCGTGCATATGTAGTTTTCACAGCCTGAACCTTTTTCATTCTAAATTCTGGACAGCTGGCATACTTGTTTCTATCGTATTCAGTGCTACTTTTCCTCTTCCGTTCACGTTGGTCTTTGCTGGCACTTGCCTTCCGTCTAGCTTTTTGTCGTCGCTGTGTATTCAGCTTGGAGACACTTGCTGTTTGTGGGACAACTTGTGGGGCTGAGGAAAAGTTGATGTCAGCTGTTTGTGGGACAACTTGTGGGGCTGAGGAAACGTTGATGTCAGCTGTTTGTGGGACAACTTGTGGGGCTGAGGAAACGTTGATGTCAGCTGTTGGAACCTCTGCTTGGGGTGTGCAGGGGAGAGTTTCAGACTGGGTGTCTTTGGTTGAGTCCGCTAATGGTTGACAATGTTCACTGGAACTGACAGCGTCAAATGAAATGGGCACAAACTCATAAGTGGCATCAGCTCCGCGACATTTAAATACTTTGTGCAGATGGTCAGCCAGGTCACTGAGCTCAGAGAAGGTCATCATGATTGCAGTTCCGTAGTGGTGTGGTATGCCTGCTGCATTTCTTGTGTGTGAATCAAAGACTCCATACCTCCCTGATTTGTCACGGAAAACTGCAATGCACTCTGGAGATACCACGATCAAAGCTTGGCTGACTTCTGCCGACAGACACTCTAGCTGTGTGGCAAGGGACTGCCCCCACTGCTCACTTCCTGGGCTGGGTGCTTGGGCTTTAAGGGGGCCTAGTCTGGCAAAAGACATTTTGACATTGTACATGTTTGTGTCTGTCAGCACCTGTTTTGGCATTTCCTCTAATGTCAGGTGGTTTCCTTGGAATGTTTTGTCCAGAATTAGCTGCTGTTTAATTCCAACATAGAGTGAGTCTCCATGTGCCATCACTTTGTCGAGGGCAGTCCTGTTGAACTGACTGCCCTCATTCTGGTAAGCCAGGAAAGTCAGGGACATGCAGGTGCACTGGTGATTTCTGGAGAATCTTTTGTATCGCCTGTCGTTCTGACTATGACTGGCCCTCACAGTTTCAAAACGTTGCTCTGTCCTGGCTGGACCCTGAAATTATGTTATAAAAGGATTGCTACCATTAGCATTACTCTGTTTCACATATTATTATTATTATTATTATTATTATTGTAGTGCTAGTAGTATAAATAATGCAGGATAAGGGTTAGAGTTAGGGGGACAGTTCAGCTTTCTTCAAAGTGGCGTTATATGGAGGTACAAATGGCCATTAAGTATAATGTCTGCAGTAGAAAACACAGCTGCATCGCGCTGCACCCATAGAGTTTAAAAAGAATGGACGTAGCACCCGTGACGTCACCCATTGGTTTGGGGGAGTCTGTTTTGTGATCCTAATATGGGCATTTGAACTGCGCCATCTTGGATTTTAGTGGGAGTGTACTTAACGGTAACTGTCTGTGAACCTGTCACTCAACGTAACCACGCCCCAATTTATGTACGAATTTTAAGCCTAAACAATATTAAAACGGTTGTGGTACAAAAACACTTTTGACTTTTTAAATGGAGATATTTATTTTTTCCAATGAAAAACTATTGGCAAGCCTCTCAAAAAAATAAAGGCCCCTTGAACTGATGCAAATACGCCGATGTGTGTAAGTCCCGGGAGCTTCTTTGTGGCTGGTTTTAAGTTGCTAGCGTCTTTAGCAGCCCGGGCGTCCTCATATGCTTTCCATGTTTCAGGTGACTTATCAGGTTTGACGTATTGAAGCTAGTGCTACTTTTAACAGTTGTTACAAATAACAAGTGACCTGTCTTCTTCAGAAACTTTGAAAAAGTCCCACACAATCGACACCATGTTGTCTGTTTTCAAACGTAAGCACGCCATGCTTCATTCACAGCGTGACGGATATTCCCCGTTCCCACGTTTGCTAGTCGTTCTTTCAGCGTTTCTATTGTTTATGTGTAACGTGTAGAAATACTGTGGATATCAATTCAAGTCAGCAACTACCAAAATTATGACCGAGTAACGAGTTATTTTCTGACATGAGGCAGAAAGAGTTTTTCGGATTATGCCAACGTCACTTGAACGCAGCATTCACTGCAGGCCATTCAGGTGTCCCAGTGGGAGCGGGGCGCTGCCGCGCTGACATTATATATAATATTATATTATAATGTTATCGGGGCTATTCGTCATGATATCGGACTTATCGGAATGACGTAATAATTTATGTTACCGGCCCAATGAATCAACATTAAGGCAACATAATGGACTACGGTGAAACTAAAAAGTGTACCAAATCAATTTGAATTACTCAATGGCATTTGTGAAATGCAGAGAAAGATAATGGTTTCAGAGATTTAACATGGGCCATAGTTTCATTTAGATGTAGTTCATTGTACTGTACAACAGTTTGTGTGTGGATTGGAGAGGGAAGAAAATACCTTAGCTGGGGAGGGAGGGTCGCAGCCTGCATCTGTAATGGTCCAGGGTGGTGTGGTTGGGGAAGGTGTCTTGAGCTTGGCCCTCTGAGAACACATTACAACACATTCAGTGAAACTAAAGACTTGAAACAATACACAATATTCAGGTGGAGTGAAATTTACCTTTGCAACCGGTGAACAGCAGGGGGTTGATGTGTCCGAACTCAAGCAAATCCTGGTTGGGGGTGATCCAACCAGCTGTTGACAGATGACAAAAAAACATTACACTCCAGACAGTGTGGATAATCTAGACAGTCTAGTTATGTGTATCTAGTGTGTATTCCAGAAGTGTATGGTGTTTGTGTTAGCTGTGAGAAAAAGTAGCATACGTGGTGGCGGCGGGGGGGTGTAGGCGACCAAGGTGTGGCCCTTGGTCGCCTGGCTGACACTGAGGAGGCCACCTACACAATGAAAGACAACATTGTACCAATTAAGCTTTAATTATTATACAGTTTCACAAGTCACCCACTGAATATACATTACAAATATGTTTGAGAATAGCTTGAGTTTGTTCAACTACCATTGTTTAGCCATTGTTTTACCATTTGATTAGCATCAATGCTTATTTTGAAAAGCAGTATTGACTGTTGGGAATCAGGTAACAGTTATAACAAACCCAAAAATAATACATAAAATGTAAATCACTCAAATTACCCTCTTGTGCCTTGGAGAGGGCTGGTAGTCCACTGGGGAAGACAGATTCGAAGGAGAGACTTCCTCCATAGCATCCAATACTGTGCTGCTGAACCAGACTGGGTTCAGTGGAAAGGAGCTCTCCTCCGCCTGTGAAACAAAAAGCAAAATCCACTGACAATATGTCTTATCAAATACACAAAGTATACATTAATAACCAATTAAGACATCCTAAAGAAGTATTTGAAAAATAACAAACCTGCTGAGCGATCCTGGTCTGTGGTGGGGACTGGGAACGTTCACCAGGCTGGCTCGTCTGGAATGAAAAATTGTGTGTGTGAACAAATTGTAAACCAGTTGAGAAATAAAAAATCTCATTTTCACTTACTCGCTTCACTTGATACAGATAGGAACGTTCACCACAAAACCTACCCGGGTAGTAGAAGATGTTGCTTACTGAGACACTTGTTGCTTACTGAGACACTTTCATAAAACCAGTCGGAGTTATTATCCAATGTTTTGACTCAACGTGGTACTGTTGTATCATTGTGTTATGTGAAAAAACTTCGCTAACTACCGTGCTAATGCTAATCGCGGGTAGCTCCGCTATGCTAGCTCAGGTAGCCTGCTTGGTGTTAAATATAGGTGCTAATGGTGTAGCCGGCCAAGCTACCACCATATTTAATGGAGACAGATGGAATATGATGCAAGAATATTGTTCTAATGTACTGTTTTGTGTACATAATGTGATTTATTTCATTGTGGTTATTAAATACTCACGATTAAAAAGAGTGAATTGATCAAATTCATTTATGGTTAAAAAGGTTAAAAAAGATAAATATTGATTTAAAAAGCTTAATATGAATACTGTTTAAAAAGACCAATAAGTCTATTTATGTTAAAAATACAAGTTCATAATGAATAATTGTGTACACCATCATTTACAATGATTTAAACCGTGTATGTACTATTTGGTTATGAATATGCAGAGAACCAGAGTAGGAGTAGTAGAAAGTCGTGAGATGAATATGAATATGGTATTAATGGAAGTTTGTTTTTTCTACACCATGTGGGTAGATTGGTTTTATTTATTTCATCTGCTGGATCAGGGATTGATTGGTAGGAATTCTGAACCTTCTGCGGTTCAGTGGCGATCGACAAGGAACGGAGAACGGGATCCACTCCGAAGACTAGACATCTACTCTGGTTCCATGCATTGCAAAATATTACTTGTTGGATGCAATAAATAATCACTGTTCAACTTTCACTCAGAGTCCAGCTTCCCGAACCTAGAGAATGTGGTTTATTCATAAACATTGAGGTTAAAGGTGCTACATATACTATACAAGTATATATACTAGTATATAGTACACATACTACAGTACACACACACACACACACACACACACACACACACACACACACACACACACACACACACACACACACACACACGTGTGTATATATACATATATATGTGTATATATATATACACGTGTATATATGTACGGGATAACGGTTGCTTCCGCGAAGTCCATTAATTTCCGATAATGGACACCTCGAAGGGCATTATCCCGCTTATACCATGGTCACTTGCCAAAGAAAATAAATTAAGACCATTAATTAATATTTGCATGCGTTTTACAATCAATATATAAAGTTTTTCACAAGCCATAATTTAGTTTCCCTAGTAACGCCTGAGGGTCTGACTAATACCTGGAACAATCATTACCCTCCCGTAAGGTTCTTATGCAACGGAAACGTAGTTCACTCCTCCAGTAAATAGGACGGACCTTAGATACGACTTGGCAACGGGAGGTATTCTAGTCCGCTCAGCTATGAGCCAGAGAGCTGACGTAATGCATTGTACATCGGGAATCGCGACGGCCTATATTTTCAACATAAAGTGTACATATTTATAATTTGAAATGTGTCCCAGCCTTTATACCACAGATACTATAGGGTCTATAGCATATAACCGCGTTTTCTGATTACATTTTAATGCATTTTTCACAATTTACCAGCTGTCGTTTTGAAGGCTGAACAGACAATTTGACTGGAAGTACTTAGTAGGTGTCCATATAGCCAGAGCTAGCTCTGCATATAGCAGGGATTAATGGCCACCCTGCAGCCAATCAGAATCGAGTATTCCCTCTCCGTTGCCATGGTTACCATCTAGCGTTTGAGCCAGCGCAGTAATCTAACTGTAATCAGGCAATTTGACCCGAACTTCTTTCCTAGGTGTACATCAACACTTTTTAACCTACACCCGCCAGCCAATCAGAATCGAGTATTCACCCAGACCATGGTGTATGTATGTATGTATACACACACACACACACACACACACACACACACACACACACACACACACACACACACACACACACACACACACACACACACACACACACACACACACACACACACACACACATTATATAGTTTATTATTGTTCATTATTGTTCATTATTGTTCATTATATTATTATAGAGTCTCATACACATTACACTGTAACAATTACCTTGTGGCCATGACTAGCCAGCTGCCACTGAAAGGGGTCAGGTGACCGTGGAGCAGGGGCCTCTCCCGTCACAACCAGCTTAGGAGAAAAGGTCCTAACTGGCGGTGAAGGCCTGGGAGAGACCCGGGGTGCTGGTGGTGGTGTCTCAAATTCCTTCATAGCGGCGGACCACAGAAGTTGGACGAGGATCCCCATCCCCTGGTCATCGCTCAGATGGACCTGCAGAAATTACATAACCAAATTCATTTACAGAGACAAAGTTTTACCCACAAAAAAGCAGCTGCAGATTCACACAAGGATATTCTACTTACACCATCTCTGCTCCACAGCTCCGGCTGGGTATGGGGGAAGTACTCCACAGCTGAGAAGTACTTCACACCTAAAAAATAAAAATCAGCCATTATAATCTCCATACATGTAATGGTGACTTTTTATGCATTACTATACTAAACCTCAATGCATATTGAGGTGTATATTGTTTATTTATTTTGTTATTTATGTATCTTTGTGTTATCTTCAATGTGTGTGTGAATGTCATATGTATGTGTATGTATGTAGGTATATATGTACATGTATATATGTATAGATATATATGTGTGTGTGTAGGTCTGTGTGTATATATGTTTATATTTATATATTGTACTATGTGTCATCTTCAGTATGTGTGTGTATGTTATATATTATAATACTATAAAGAATAATATAATATTTTATTAGGATAAATATTGTAGAATCAGATTTATGTTTTGTTAGATATAGAACAAAGGAAATTGACGAATGACAAATGGAAGTTATTATTATTGTTATTATTAATATAATGATAGAAGGCAAAATACTTCAGTAGTATTATTTATTACAAGGGGGTGGACTAAAATAAGTTTATACTTCCTCCCACTCCCTTTCGGATATGTAAACAGAATTTATAGTTTTCAGTTTATGTTTACTCTGTTATACTTTGTTATTTTAAATTTTTATTTTTTTTCTTTATGAAATGTTGTTTTTTACATGTTCGAAATAAACTATCTATCTATCTATCTATCTATCTATCTATCTATCTATCTATCTAGGTACATTTTTATTCAAACAGCTTGCAGAGAACACATAACATTTTAAAACTCTAACTACATTTTATCTAGGAACTTTTTTATGTACCCATGCGCGCAGAAACACAGTGGTATTCCTGGCGAAGGAGGTCCTGGTAAGACACCTCACAGTTCAGGCGGGGAGGGAAGTCAACAACAAAAACCTGTAGAAAACAAAAACATGTTCATTTCATCAAGTCACACACACAGGTTACAATACATGCATTATTATTTAAAAGCTCATTCAAACTAATTAGACTAGCTAATGTACTACTTCTATTAAGAATGAAGAAGCAAGCAAGACATGAAAAAAAGCGTACGTTGGGCCAGCGGCTGCGAATGGTGCGCAGGAGGTTAACATAGTCGACGGAAGCTTCGTCGATAGTCCTGCTGGCTGTCAGGTTGTTGCTGGGTGCCAGAAGACAAACCGCGTCAGGGACCCGAGGAAGCACAGCGTTCAGCACCTCGGTCCGCAGCGCAGAGGCAGCAGCCCCTGGGGTCGACATGACGCCAAAGGAAAAGGGTTCCTCTGGCATCTGGACCACACCATCTACAATGGCTCGTAGATGGGAGTCTCCGACAATCAGAACAAACTGCAACAACAAACATAATTTCTTCAGCATGAAAGCCATCACCAACAGTTTTGGGACCAAAACTATTTATTATACATATAAATTATATAAGTAATGCTTCTATGATCCTGAAAAACATGATTTTTGCTGATGACACAAATGTATTCTGTGAAGGAGGGAACCTCAAACAGTTGTTGGAGGTCGCCTCTAATGAGCTAACCAAGTTGAAATTGGGGTTTGATATAAATAGATTATCACTCAATGTAAAGAAAACCAAATGTATGGTTTTTGGCAACGTAACACACAAGCAAACTAATAACTAATATTAATTGATGGAAATGACAACTCATTTATTATCTTAAATGGTACTCATTAAGGGCTATGTATGCATATGTATGTACGAAGGTACATAAATATATATTATGTGTGAGTATAAATAAACATAGGAGTGATGTCTGTTAAATGCGCAATTATAAGAAAGAGGTTTGTAAATGTATATATGTAAATAATTTAGCATTGATCGTGTAAAAGATTAATATAACTGAAATATGGGGGTAGGGACCTATAAGCTTTTGCTTCCCTCTACTCCTTTTTTTTTTTTTTAACAAAATGGGACTTTTTAAATTTTGTTATACATGTCTGCTGATTCTTAAATATTTGATTTGTTAATGTCTACATGTTCAAGAAAATAAAATGTATCAATCAATCAATCAATCACATCAACCGTTTTCTTCATAAACTGGACAACAATAATACCTTCTTGTCAGGAGACTCAGGTGGGATGACCAGTTTGTGGCTGCGCACAGTGAAGTGTGGCGGTAACCAGTACCGCGGCCTGTTTAGAAATAAACAAACACAGGTAAAAAATAATGAATGAAGCAAACCAGCAAATATCTAAAATAAATGCACATTTTCTTCAAGTAAAAAACAGCAGCTTTAAATCAAGCTTTAAACAAACAGAATATGAATTGATGATGTTGGGATGTTCCTCAAAAGGCCCAGGGTGCCCTCCTAGGTGCCATCAGCCATCAGTTTGGTGTAAGGCGAGAGCAGTTGAAGACAGCACCCATGGAGCCAGCTGGATGGGAACATGCTTAGACACATGTATATGAAAATAATCGCATTTAAAAATGGACCTTCTTGGTGCGGTAATATAAGGCTGTTGACAGAAATATTGTGCATGTTTATACATCACTACGAGCACATTTGCGTACGTTAGATGCCCACACACACAGCATGCGTGTCTAAGATGTGTTCATAATGCCTCTAGCTTGTTTCTTATTGCAGGTTCTCTTTGGTCAGAGATTTTCCAAGCGCATTTTGGAGATTGTTCATCGTCGTCACCAAGATTCCTGGATCATCACCCATCACACACATCTTTCTCAACTCACCTCACCTCTACTCTATCCTTCCTGTTTACATATTAACATAATAATATAACATCTACATATTAGGTTACTTTAGATTAGATTAAATTAGATTTGGGGTAAGTGTTTCAAGTTAGGTCAGGGTTAGATTAGATATAATTAGGGTTAGGGTTTTGTGGCAGATGTTTGAGTTGCCTACTAATAAGTACAGGCATGAACTCTGAAAACCAATCAGCTGATGATTAATCTATATAATCATGTCTTCCCGTTAATTTACGGGCATGGCGGAGTAGTCATTAGGCTACGTCGCAGGACATCAAGTTTACAGAGATACTTTTTTATTGATATAATTTTTGCTGGCGTGAATGGGGAACATAAATGTAATGAGAGGAAGGAAGAGATTGAAAACCATGCCCGTCTGTCTTTAGCTGTGGTCCTCTGGAGGTCTTCCTGGATCTGTGGTCATCCTCCAATGAGAGGAAGGAAGAGATTGAAAACCATGCCCATCTGTCTTTAGCTGTGGTCCTCTGGAGGTCTTCCTGGATCTGTGGTCATCCTCCCTACAATATTTAACACATTGTTCAGTAACAGTTTTCAAAGTGTTGAAGCATTGATTCACAGAGATGCACAGACACAAGCTACATTGACCATTGTCATGAAATCAATGACAACGCTGGGGTACATGTAGATGTCTCTTACTTGTCTGTTGGGTTGCTGTCTTTAGCTGTGGTCCTCTGGAGGTCTTCCTGGATCTGTGGTCATCCTCCCTAAAATATGGCAAAATGGCAATGGGAAAGGAGTACCCACACAAGAAGGATTAAATGACAAGAGGTATATATGACTAATAAGACCCAATCAATTTGATAAATACAGCGTGTCCTCACGTGTTTCACCCGAGCCATACATTGCGCGGACATTGGAAAAAACCGCGTGTGTCTGCGGCGGGTTTTAACACAACTGTGGACCTGTAGCATATTTGCTAACTGGTGTTAAGTGTATAAACCAATGGTCCATTTGACATTCAAAACGTAGTGTGAATGTACCCTAAGCTTTCATAAATACAGCGAGTCCTCCCGTGTTTCAGCTGAGTCTGCGCGGACATTGAAACAAAACGCGCGTGTGTGTGTGTGTGTGTGTTCGCGGATATAACAGCGCGTTCTCCCGTGTGTGTGTGGGTTTTAACACACCACCGTGGACCTGTATTTGAGATTCAAAACGGCGAATCTTACCAGAAGCAGTGCCTGTGTCCCGCCGCCATCTCTTTCCCGTGTACCGCGGCTATCATAGCGATGTTTTCCTGTGTAGCGTCCTTAACGCGGAAGAGCAGATCGGCGGTGACCAATAGGAGTCCTCTTGTATCCGCCGTCCAATCAGACGACGGATATCTGTAGAGTTTGCCTGACAACAGCCTCGCCAGTTAAACTGACTAACCAACCGTAATTAGATCACGCGCACACACCTGCGCGCGATAGCCCCCAAGCTGAGGCTGAAAGAACCGTTGAGAAAAATAGCGCTTTTCTGCGTCTGCACTGGTCTCACATGTGGGCTTATTCTGACAAAACGGTAGCACGTATCAGAAAAAAAACAAAACCATCATCACTGTAAGGACTTACTGAACGATTTGGTGTTTCTAAAGTGTTTCTAGAGTAAATATTGTGGACACACTTGCAATTTTAAAACAGGGGTCCGTTCTGCTTCTCTCTGAAAATATTTGAAAATATTTGTATTGGAGTTAATGAGGAGAAGAGACAGACTGGCCGCACTTAGAGGCTGCTAATTCAAATTCTGTAAGTCTCTCTGATTATTTGAGCACATTGTGAGAGACAGAACAAGTATGTCTACAAATTTGGAAAAAATCATGTGTGTAAAGTGTAAATTGTGGCCAGGAGCAGCGTGGAAAGAGACAAAATCTGGATTAATTTTGGGCTCTCTCCCACTCTAACCTGCACTCTGGCGGGAAAAGGCGGGAACATTCCTCGCAATACACACCCATTATAATCTCATAATTTATCCCAAAATGATCATGGTCATTGATCAGTGATTGATTAAAAACGATATGACGTATCAAAACGTGGAATAGTACACCAAATACACAACACTTGTGTCTACTGTTTAAAGGTTAAATTGAGTTTCTAGGTGAAAGTATGCCGGAGCAGCAGACAGCAGTAGGCAGTACAAAAAGTCTTCGTTTTTTTACCTCCTCCCATTCATTCTCTATGGGACATTTTCCGATGTTTTTCGCGACTTACGTCGCGAAAAATTCGTATTATTTTAAGACATTCAATAGCACACCGATCCCGATGAAGACGCACATTTTGATATATCATTTGTCCTACAACTCTTCGAGTTGTAGGACTAGTAGCGAATCGAAAAAGTGTCCGGAAGAGGAATAATAAAAAGTATAATAATAATAATAAGAAAAAATCCACAGTATAACAATAGTGCTCGGTGCTTCGCACCGAGCACTGGTCCCCACAGCTTTAGCTGTAGGGGACCAGTGCTCGGTGCGATGGCACCGTGGCACTAATAATAATAATAAGAAAAAAATCCACGGGATAACAAGAGTGCTCGGTGCTTCGCACCGAGCACTGGTCCCCACAGCTTTAGCTGTAGGGGACCAGTGCTCGGTGCGATGGCACCGTGGCACTAATAATAATAATAAGAAAAAAATCCACGGGATAACAAGAGTGCTCGGTGCTTCGCACCGAGCACTGGTCCCCACAGCTTTAGCTGTAGGGGACCAGTGCTCGGTGCGATGGCACCGTGGCACTAATTAAATCCACAGTATAACAATAGTGCTCGGTGCTTCGCACCGAGCACTGGTCCCCACAGCTTTAGCTGTAGGGGACCAGTGCTCGGTGCGATGGCACCGTGGCACTAATAATAACTAGAAAATTCCCTCGGGGAAATTTTGAAAGTGCCACGGGAGTGTGTACATTATGTAGTAACATTATGATATTATATACAAGGAGCACACCTACAACACACGTTCCTTTTTGAAGTACTTATTCATACAGTAACCTATGCCCTTTCAACCTCATTATGTGGGAAACAAAGTTAGAAAAATAATGATGAAAAGGGTTGCAGGCAGAGTAGAGTTAAGCGAGAGGGCAGTAATGATCTTCCATGTTGTCTGCACATACAAAACGGCGAATCTTACCAGAAGCAGTTCCCGTTCACCGCCGCCATCATAAAGCTGTTGTTTTCCTGTGTAGCTTGATAAACGAAAAAAAAAAAAAAAAAAAAAAAAAAAACTTGATAAACGAAAAAAAAAAAAAAAAAATTAAAAATTAATTAATTAAAAAAAATAATTAAAAAAAAATAATTAATTTTTTTTTTATTAATTAATTAAAAATGTGTGTGTGTGTGTGTGCGCGCGCGTGGGTTTTAACACACCACCGTGGACCTGTATTTGTGATTCAAAACGGCGAATCTTACCAGAAGCAGTTCCCGTTCACCGCCGCCATCATAAAGATGTTGTTTTCCTGTGTAGCTTGATAAACGCAAAAAAAAAAAAAAAAAAAAAAAAAAAAAAAAAAATGTTTTAAATAAATACATAAAAAAAAAAAAAAAAAAAAAAAAAAAAAACTTTTTACAAAAAATAATTAATTAAAAAAAAATAATAATAATAATAATTGATAAACGCGGAAGAGCAGATCGGCGTTGACCAATAGGAGTCCTTGTATCCGCCGTCCAATCAGACGACGGATATCTGTAGAGTTTGCCTGACAACAGCCTCGGGCCACTGACTAACCAACCTTAATTAGATCAAGTGGAAACACCTGCGCGCGATAGCCCCCAGACTGAGGCACACAGAAACATTGAGCCGGGGGAGGGGGCGGCGCGCGTGTGTATTGATTGCCAACTGCCACTTTGTCCCTCACTCTGCTTCTCTCCAAACTGCCACTATTCTCTATGAGGAAAGCAGGGCTGGCTTCAAACGGTCTAACTCAAAAAGTATACATGTCACAGCTTAGATATTTACACCGTAGGAATCCCGGGATTCAGGCGAACAGTTTGATATATAATATGTCTGTGTAGCTTACACTTGCAAGACACACTTGCAAGTTTAAAACAGGGGTCCGTTCTGCTTCTCTCTGAAAATATTTGAAAATATTTGTATTGGAGTCAATGGGGAGAAGAGACAGACTGGCCGCACTTAGAGGCTGCTAATTCAAATTCTGTAAGTCTCTCTGATGTTTTGAGCACATTGTGAGAGACAGAACAAGTATGTCTACAAAACTGGAAAAAATCATGTGTGTAAAGTGTAAACTGTGGCCAGGAGCAGCGTGGAAAGAGACAAAATCTGGATTAATTTTGGGCTCTCTCCCACTCTAATCTGACTCTGGGGGGAAAAGGCGGGAAAATTCCTCGCAATACACACCCATTATAATCTCATAATTTCTCCCAAAATGATCATGGTCATTGATCAGTGATTGATTAAAAACGATATGACGTATCAAAACGTGGAATAGTACACCAAATACACAAGACTTGTGTCTACTGTTTAAAGTTTAAATTGAGTTTCTAGGTGAAAGTATGCCGGAGCAGCGGACAGTACGAAATGTCTTTGTTTTTTTACCCCCTCCCATTCATTCTCTATGGGAAATTTTCGGGTATTTTTCGCGACTCACGTCGCGAAAAATTCGTATTATTCTTAGAAAATCAATAGCACACCGATCCCGAAGAAGACGCACATTTTGATATATAATTTGTCCTACAACTCGAAGAGTTGTAGGACTAGTAGCGAATCGAAAAGCGTCCGGAAGAGGAATAATAATAAGAACTAGAAAATTCCCTCGGGGAAATTTTGAAAGTGCCACGGGAGTGTGTACATTATGTAGTAACATTATGATATTATATACAAGGAGCACACCTACAACACACATTCCTTTTTGAAGTACTTATTCATACAGTAACCTATGCCCTTTCAACCTCATGTGGGAAACAAAGTTAGAAAATATAATGATGAAAAGGGTTGCAGGCAGAGTAGAGTTAAGCGAGAGGGCAGTAATGATCTTCCATGTTGTCTGCACATACAAAACGGCGAATCTTACCAGAAGCAGTTCCCGTTCACCGCCGCCATCATAAAGCTGTTGTTTTCCTGTGTAGCTTGATAAACGCAAAAAAAAAACAAAAAAAAAAAAAAACTTGATAAACGCAAAAAAAATAAAAAAAAATAAATAATTAATTAATTTAAAAAATTAATAAAAAATAAATAAATAAATTTAAAAAAATTATTAATTAATTAAAAATGTGTGTGTGTGTGCGCGCGCGTGGGTTTTAACACACCACCGTGGACCTGTATTTGAGATTCAAAACGGCGAATCTTACCAGAAGCAGTTCCCGTTCACCGCCGCCATCATAAAGATGTTGTTTTCCTGTGTAGCTTGGTAAACGCAAAAAAAAAAAAAAAAAAAAAAAAAAAAAAGTTTTTTTAAATAAATACATTAAAAAAAAAAAAAAAAAAAAAAAACTTTTTACAAAAAATAATTAATTAATTAATAAAAAATAAAAAAAAATAAAAAAAAAACTTGATAAACGCGGAAGAGCAGATCGGCGTTGACCAATAGGAGTCCTTGTATCCGCCGTCCAATCAGACGACGGATATCTGTAGAGTTTGCCTGACAACAGCCTCGGGCCACTGACTAACCAACCTTAATTAAATCAAGTGGAAACACCTGCGCGCGATAGCCCCCAGACTGAGGCACACAGAAACATTGAGCCCCGGGGGAGGGGGCGGCTGCGCGTGTGTATTGATTGCCAACTGCCACTTTGTCCCTCACTCTGCTTCTCTCCAAACTGCCACTATTCTCTATGAGGAAAGCAGGGCTGGCTTCAAACGGTCTAACTCAAAAAGTATACATGTCACAGCTTAGATATTTACACCGTAGGAATCCCGGGATTCAGGCGAACAGTTTGATATATAATATGTCTGTGTAGCTTACACTTGCAAGACACACTTGCAAGTTTAAAACAGGGGTCCGTTCTGCTTCTCTCTGAAAATATTTGAAAATATTTGTATTGGAGTCAATGAGGAGAAGAGACAGACTGGCCGCACTTAGAGGCTGCTAATTCAAATTCTGTAAGTCTCTCTGATTTTTTGAGCACATTGTGAGAGACAGAACAAGTATGTCTACAAAACTGGAAAAAATCATGTGTGTAAACTGTAAACTGTGGCCAGGAGCAGCGTGGAAAGAGACAAAATCTGGATTAATTTTGGGCTCTCTCCCACTCTAACCTGCACTCTGGCGGGAAAAGGCGGGAAAATTCCTCGCAATACACACCCATTATAATCTCATAATTTCTCCAAAAATGATCATGGTCATTGATCAGTGATTGATTAAAAACGATATGACGTATCAAAACGTGGAATAGTACACCAAATACACAACACTTGTGTCTACTGTTTAATGTTCAAATTGAGTTTCTAGGTGAAAGTATGCCGGAGCAGCAGACAGCAGTAGGCAGTACAAAAAGTCTTTGTTTTTTTACCTCCTCCCATTCATTCTCTATGGGACATTTTCCGATGTTTTTCGCGACTTACGTCGCGAAAAATTCGTATTATTTTAAGACATTCAATAGCACACCGATCCCGATGAAGACGCACATTTTGATATATCATTTGTCCTACAACTCTTCAAGTTGTAGGACTAGTAGCGAATCGAAAAAGTGTCCGGAAGAGGAATAATAAAAAGTATAATAATAATAATAAGAAAAAATCCACAGTATAACAATAGTGCTCGGTGCTTCGCACCGAGCACTGGTCCCCACAGCTTTAGCTGTAGGGGACCAGTGCTCGGTGCGATGGCACCGTGGCACTAATAAGCCCGGTGGATAATAGATAGTGTGCTTTCAGGCACACTCAATAAGCCCGGTGGATAATAGATAGTGTGCTTTCAGGCACACTCAATAATAATAATAATAATAGGAAACAATACAAAAACAATGGGTGCTTCGCAGCTTCGCTGCTAGGCCCCCAATAAGAAAAGGTAGAAACACTAAGGGTTCCCTGCAGCTTCGCTGCATGGGTCCCAATAATAAGAAAAGGTAGAAAAACAATGGGTTCCCTGTAGCTTCGCTACATGGGCCCCAATAATAATAAGAAAAGGTAGAAAAACAATGGGTTCCCTGTAGCTTCGCTACATGGGCCCCAAATATAGCTGCATGCAGCGATGTGGGGGTCAAGCTTAATGGGACTCTATAAACTAATGTTGGCGGACAAACGTAATCGACTAGGTGGCAACATGACCATAGCCATTATAAAGAGTAGACGGCGCATTGGGTTAACATACTGTGAATGCTCTTACTCAGATAAATGTTGACACAATTGTGTAATGGCGTCTTAAAGAGGAGTTGTGCGCACATCCCAAGACAATGCTCCTGAATGACATTTATTTAAAAACAAGGCAACGTTTCAATCCCATCGGATCTTCAGGCAATGAAAACCGTGGGTGAGACAGCCTATATCACATGAAACCAAACAGGGCGCACCCAAAACGTTGCAATTGGCATAACATGCACCTAAAGGAGCTGGCTTACATGCATTACATAAAACCACGTAAAGCAATAACAATCAAGATTGGGATTGGCCATCCCATAAATCGCATTCTTGCAGTGTTCGGCACAGTATTGTAAATTATATTTGATTTTCTATTTTCGTTTGTTGTTAGGGAACGGGATGTGTGGACCCAAACGCTGAACATAGGGAGGCGGAGACGGGATGAAAGACAGGGAATTTATTAAATAAAAGGCAATGGCAAACGGCCAGGCCGACAACAGGCCGGTAGATAGATACTTTATTGATCCCAAGCTGGGAAATTTAAATGTAGCAGCCAGCATAACAGGTATACACAAGACACTAAATAATGAATGCAATAAGGATGAAATAAAAAAGGATTTAAAAAAAAAAAGGTATCTATAATATTGTGGCGACGGCAAGGAAGGAGTGAGACAGGAGCCCAGGTTTAGGTTACGCAACTCCCGTGCCCCATACACCGCACGACCCCGGGAGTTGCCTTTATTTAGACACACCCACACAGACAGAAACATGGCACACTTGACGATCAGAACAAACACTCACCCACGGTCATAACAAAACACTGCATATATGGAAACACACACAATTAATCCCCAACCACCAACCCCACAGGGATTCCGGGGCGCCGATAATGTCAAACCCCACCAGGTTGCACCCCCAGAACCCCTTGCGCCCATAGGGGGCATATCCGTGATCGCCACAATATACAGAAGACTCTATATACACAATATACAATCTCTACAGTGTTCAATGTGAAACATATAGGTGCAAGGCAAGGCAAGGCAGCTTTATTTATATAGCGCATTTCATACACAATGGCAACTCAATGCGCTTTACATAATAGGTGCAAAAAAGGTCTGCAGTCAAGCATAAGGTGCAATATTCAATGTAAAAAATAAATAACTAAGAAATAAATGAAGGCTAAAACAAGTACAGTTACGCATTTAGTAGTCCGGCAGGCAGCGTCGGCAACAGGGTTCAGCAACAGGCAGGTAGTCCGGCAGGCAGGGACCGAGGTTGGGGAAAGCAAAGCACGAACTGGCATCGGCTTAAGTAGGGCATGGTGATTGCCGATTGCAAACAGGTGTGTTGGGGGAATGCTCATCAGTAGCGACAATCGGCCACTAGATGGGAGTGTTGGACCGTGTAGCAGGACGTGGCGTAACAGAAGTACAGTAGTGTTCTGATTGTATGCTGTATGTCAGATTGACATAATGATTGAATATTTTTGATATGTTATTAATTTTATTTAATACACTGTCATGAGTCTATATACCAAGTTTGGCTATGATATGTTAAAGAGTTGCTGAGAAACAGGCTGACTTCCTATTTGGCGGCTTCGCCGTCTGGTTGATTGGCTGTCACGGCCAAACGGTTTTGAATTTGAAAAAGCCGTTTGACACGTGTTCAGCTTGGTCTGAAGATCATATATGGCAAGTTTCATGATGATTCGACAGAATTTGTGGCCTGTGGATAGGTACTATTGATTTTGACATCTTTCAACATGGTGGCCAAATTCTGATGTTTCCATGAAAAATAATGTATGAGCTATATGGGGAGGTCTGACAGTATCACCAGACATTGAACATTTGTTTGAAATATACTCATGTGAAGAGAGAGGAGTTAAAACACATATTGGTTAATAACAGCGCCCGCTAGAGGTCAAAGGTCACCACATTTTATGAGTGTCCCCATGATGATGTCATGGGTCTATGTAGCAAGTTTGGTTATGATGTGTCAAAGGGCTGCTGAGAAATTGGCTTACTTCCTGTTTGGCGGGTTCGTGGTCGAATTTGATTGGCTGTCGCGGCCAAACGGTTTCGAAATTCAAAACTCTTTTGAATAACTTTTGTGAGGCATGGTCTGATGAACATATGTGCCAAGTTTCGAGATGATTGTGCAAGATTTGTGGGGTGTGAAACATTTTGAAGGTTTTGGACATAAACCAAGATGGCGGAAAATCTATCATGACGCAAAATGACGCCATAGGGTGCGTTGGACTCGGCTTGGCCCAAGGATTCCAATGATACCTTGTTTGTGAATATTGGATGAATGGGTCCAAAGTTATGAACATGAATGCATGTCCAACTTTGACCTGTTGGTGGCGCTAGAGTTCATGGGCTAGCGACCTCAAATTTGCTGTACGGGCTTATGGGACTGTCTTGAATCAGTGTGCCAAATTTCATTACTTTTTGATCTGGGGTTCGATGGGCTGCCATAGACTCCAATGGCAGGAAAACAATAATAATAGGAAAACTAACGAAAACAATGGGTGTCTGCAGCTTCGCTGCTTGACCCCCAAATATAGCTGCATGCAGCGATGTGGGGGTCAAGCTTAATGGGACTCTATAAACTAATTTTGGTGGACAAACGTAATCGACTAGGTGGCTACATGACCATAGCCATTATAAAGAGTAGACGGCGCATTGGGTGCTGGGCGAATGAAATGCGGCCGCCATTTTGGAGCTGCCATACTCCTAGTTGTGTGGCAGCAGAAGACACAAGATGCCTACATCTACTCTGAGTCAGTGTGGACTTTTACAGTAAGGGCATGTTTGGTTGTTATTTTGCCACTGTTTCGTATGCAAACATTCAGTACAACTTCTATTTAACTTTGACCACCTATCATTATGTTCAAACCCTGTCTATTTGCTTCTTTATTTAGAGTGGATTAAGAGAAACTATGCTGTCTATCTCTTGGTAATAACCACAGTTAAACTCTTCCTGATTTTTTTCTAGCATGACTGACTGGGTCTTAATTTATCTGTGGTGCAATCACAATTACCATCAGGATGAAGTGAACATACTGTGAATGCTCTTACTCAAATAAATGTTGACACAATTGTGTAATGGCGTCTTAAAGAGGAGTTGTGCGCACATCCCAAGACAATGTTTATGCTCCTAAATGACATTTATTTAAAAACAAGGCAACGTTTCAATCCCATCGGATCTTCAGGCAATGAAAACAGTGGGTGAGACGGCCTATATCACATGAAACCAAACAGGGCGCACCCAAAACGTTGCAATTGGCATAACATGCACCTAAAGGAGCTGGCTTACATGCATTACATAAAACCATGTGAAGCAATAACAAATCAATCAAGATTGGGATTGGCCATCCCATAAATCGCATTCTTGCCATGTTTGGCACAGTATTGTAAATTATATTTGATTTTCTATTTTCGTTTGTTGTTAGGGAACGGGATGAGTGGACCCAAACGCTGAACATAGGGAGGCGGAGACAGGATGAAATACAGGGAATTTATTAAATAAAAGGCAATGGCAAACGGCCAGGCTAGGCCGCGATGGGTCGGCAACAGGCGGGTAGGTAGATAGATATGTACTTTATTGATCCCAAGCTGGGAAATTTAAATGTAGCAGCCAGCATAACATTACAAGTAGACACTAAATAATAAATGCAATAAGGATAAAATAAAAAAAGGTATCTATAATATACAATACACAGAAGACTCTATATACAATCTCTACAGTGTTCAATGTGAAACATAGGTGCAAGGCAAGGCAAGGCAGCTTTATGTATATAGGCCTAGCGCATTTCATACACAATGGCAACTCAATGCGCTTTACATAAAAGGTGCAAAAAAGGTCTGCAGTCAAGCATAAGGTGCAATATTCAATATAAAGAATAAATAACTAAGAAATAAATGAAGGCTAAAACAAGTACAGTTACGTATTTAGTAGTCAGGCAGGCGATGGCTCGGCAACAGGCGGGTAGTCCGGCAGGCAGCGTCGGCAACAGGCGGGTAGTCCGGCAGGCAGCGTCGGCAACAGGCGGGTAGTCCGGCAGGCAGCTTCGGCAACAGGCGGGTAGTCCGGCAGGTAGCGTCGGCAACAGGGTTCAGCAACAGGCGGGTAGTCCGGCAGGCAGCGTCGGCAACAGGGTTCAGCAACAGGCGGGTAGTCCGGCAGGCAGCGTCGGCAACAGGCGGGTAGTCCGGCAGGCAGCGTCGGCAACAGGCGAGTAGTCCAGCAGGCAGGGACCGAGGTTGGGGAAAGCAAAGCACGAACTGGCATCGGCTTAAGTAGGGCATGGTGATTGCCGATTGCAAACAGGTGTGTTGGGGGAATGCTCATTAGGGTGCATCAGTTGCCCCCTAAAATAGAAATACTTGTCTGATCTTAATGCAGTTTCACACTGATGTTCCTTTTCAACTAGAAAGAGACCCTGTGAAATTTTAAAAAGATCGAACAATCTCTAGGGGTGGCAACATCGTTGTACAATTTGTGCATCTGTATTATACAGAAAATGGGAAGAAAATGGGAAAATCAAGTAGACTGATGACAATACATACAATCTTTTCTTTATTAGCAGGCTTGGAACCTATAGGCTGCAGAGGAACACCTGCTCTGCCATATATCTCCTCAATCTGTGGATACAGCATATTTGCTATTTGATAGTGAGATTGGCTTCCACTCTCTGTAGTTGATGATGAAAGATATTTCATTGCACGCAGGATCATCCTTAAAGTGGGTAATTTAGTTCTGGGAAGATGCAAGTCATCTGCAGACACTGCAGGTCCTAGACCATACAGTTGTGATGAAGCTCTTGTTTTAGAAGCCATTACCTTCAGACTGCAGAGCTCATGACATGCACCAGTTGGATCTTGTTGAGATTGAGAGTCCTACAACCTCTGAACTGCTCCAAGCCTTTGCTTGGGAGACTCTTACTAACTCACTTAGGACCTCTCTTTCCCTGTCTCTGAGGACTCAACTCATGCAGCACAGTTTGATCTCTCAGCATACTAAGCTGTGTATTAGTATATTAGGCAATTTGATGTCAGCCAGCTTTCTAAATCTCTGCCAGCTGAGTGGTTATCATCAGTTGACTACTGATACTGTTTAATTTTTGGTTATAGTATTTTTCAGAAACACAGTGTTGAATAATATTACAGTTGATATTTTAGTGATACTGAATTACTGATGTTTCAAGCCCAACTTTTGCGAAAAAAGCACATTTTTGGTCTGTTTCGGCCAATTTCTCAGCCAATTGCAATTTTGTTTTATAGATAACTAGTTTTGCAGATAGCTGAGTACATTGTCTATTAAAACATACCCATGGCAGCTCTTTAGCCCTAAAATTGTCATGATTATTGGCAGTATGGGAAACGCTGGCGCTATTTTCAATTCATTAATATGGTAAAACTTCAGGCTGATGTTGCCACCCCTAAATATTAATATATGGCAAAAATATTTAACAGGGCACATTTTTGTATGAAAAGGAACACTTCACTAAAACTGCATTCAATTCTGAGAAAGTTGGGGCAACTGATGCACCCTAATGCTCATCAGTAGCGACAATCGGCCACTAGATGGGAGTGTTGGACCGTGTAGCAGGACGTGGCGTAACAGAAGTACAGTAGTGTTCTGATTGTATGCTGTATGTCAGATTGACATAATGATTGAATATTTTTGATATGTTATTAGTTTTATTTAACACACTGTCATGAGTCTATACACCAAGTTTGGCTATGATATGTTAAAGAGTTGCTGAGAAACAGGCTGACTTCGTATTTGGCGGCATCGCCATCTTGTTGATTGGCTGTCACGGCCAAACGGTTTTGAATTTGAAAAAGCTATTTAACACATGTGTTCAGCTTGGTCTAAAGATCATATCTGGCAAGTTTCATGATGATTCGACAGAATTTGTGGCCTGTGGATAGGTACTATTGATTTTGACATCTTTCAACACGGTGGCCAAATTCTGATGTTTCCATGAAAAATAATTTATGAGCTATATGGGGAGGTCTGACAGTATCACCAGACATTGAACATTTGTTTGAAATATACTCATGTGAAGAGAGAGGAGTTAAAACACATATTGGTTAATAACAGCGCCCGCTAGAGGTCAAAGGTCACCAAATTCATTGAGCGTCCCCATGATGATGTCATGGGTCTATGTACCAAGTTTGGTTATGATATGTCAAAGGGCTGTTGAGAAATTGGCTTACTTCCTGTTTGGCGGCTTCGTGGTCAAATTTGATTGGCTGTTGCGGCCAAACGGTTTTGAATTTTCTCGATAGCTTTTGTGAGGCATGGTCTGATCAACATATGTGCCAAGTTTGGAGATGATTAGACAAAATATGTGATGTGTGAAACATTTTGAAGGTTTTTATTATAAACCAAGATGGCGGAAAATCGATCATGGCGAAAAATGACGTCATAGGGGCGTTGAACTCGGCTTGGCCCAAGGATTCCAATGATACCTGGTTTGTGAATATTAGATGAATGAGTCAAAAGTTATAAACATGAATGCATGTCCAACTTTGACCTGTTGGTGGCGCTAGAGCTCATGGGCTAGCGAACTCAAATTTGCTGTGAGGGCTTATGGGACTGTCTTGAATCAGTGTGCCAAATTTCACCACTCTTAACACTGGGGTTCTATGGGCTGCCATAGACTCCAATGGCAGGAAAATAATAATAAATATAGCTGCATGCAGCGATGTGGGGGTCAAGTTTAATGGGACTCTATAAACTAATTTTGGTGGACAAACGTAATCGACTAGGTGGCTACATGATGACCATAGCCATTATAAAGAGTAGACGGCGCATTGGGTGCTGGGCGAATGAAATGCGGCCGCCATTTTGGAGCTGCCATACTCCTAGTTGTGTGGCAGCATTAGACACAAGATGCCTACATCTACTCTGAGTCAGTGTGGACTTTTACAATAAGGGCATGTTTGGTTGTTATTTTGCCACTGTTTCGTATGCAAACATTCAGTACAACTTGTATTTAACTTTGACCACCTATCATTATGTTTAAACCCTGTCTATTTGCTTGTTTATTTAGAGTGGATTAAGAGAAACTATGCTGTCTATCTCTTGGTAATAACCACAAGTAAACTCTTCCTGATTTTTTTCTAGCATGACTGACTGGGTCTTAATTTATCTGTGGTGCAATCACAATTACCATCAGGATGAAGTGAACATACTGTGAATGCTCTTACTCAAATAAATGTTGACACAATTGTGTAATGGCGTCTAATGGCCTGTGTAATGGCGTCTAATGGCCTAGCAGCTTTGCTGCTAGGCCCCCAATGATAGGAAAACGTACGAAAACAATATGTGTCTGCAGCTTCGCTGCTTGACCCCCAATAAGAAAAGCTACTAACACAATGGGTGCTTCGCAGCTTCGCTGCTAGGCCCCCAATAATAATAGGAAACAATACGAAAACAATGGGTGCTTCGCAGCTTCGCTGCTAGGCCCCCAATAATAGGAAAACGTACGAAAACAATGGGTGTCTGCAGCTTCGCTGCTTGACCCCCAATAATAGGAAACAATACAAAAACAATGGGTGCTTTGCAGCTTCGCTGCTAGGCCCCCAATAATAAGAAAAGGTAGAAACACTATGGGTTCCCTGCAGCTTCGCTGCATGGGTCCCAATAATAATAATAATAATAAGAAGAAGAAGAAGAAAAGGTAGAAACAGTATGGGTTCCCTGCAGCTTCGCTGCATGGGTCCCAATAATAATAATAAGAAGAAAAGGTAGAAACACACAGGTTCCCTGCAGCTTCGCTGCATGGGTCCCAATAATAAGAAAAGGTAGAAACACTATAGGTTCCCTGCAGCTTCGCTGCATGGGTCCCAATAATAAGAAAAGGTAGAAACACTATGGGTTCCCTGCAGCTTCGCTGCATGGGTCCCAATAATAATAAGAAAAGGTAGAAACACTATGGGTTCCCCGCAGCTTCGCTGAATGGGTCCCAATAATAATAAGAAAAGGTAGAAACACTATGGGTTCCCTGCAGCTTCGCTGCATGGGTCCCAATAATAATAAGAAGAAGAAGAAAAGGTAGAAACACTATGGGTTCCCTGCAGCTTCGCTACATGGGTCCCAATAAGAAGAAGAAATGGTAGAAAAACAATGGGTCCCTGCAGCTTCGCTGCATGGGCCCCAAAAATCCACAGTATAACAATAGTGCTCGGTGCGATTGCCCCGTGGCACGAATTACGCTGAATCCTTCATGTAAGAGCATTTATTTTGAAGCAAATTGTAAAAGCGGAATGTTTAATACAAAATAAAAGCAATAATACCTAGCTCGTAAACACGCCCCTCCAAACCACGCCCCTCCAAACCATGCCCCCTGTTCAGTATTTAAATATTGTCTGGCACAATTCAGTATTTAAATATTGTCTGGCGCTTCCCTCCTTTTTGTCTGGCGCTTCCATCCTTTTTGTCTGGCGCTTCCATCCTTTTTGTCAGGTAAGATGGTGACACAAATGGCTAATATATTTTTAAATTAAAACTCAACTGTGGGGCAGTGCATCCTCTGGACTGTCTATTGCAAGGTAAATGATCAAGAGAAACAATACAGTAAAAGAACAGTTAAGTTCTTGGACAATGTGTAGACCTACTTTTCTATGATTCTTATATGAATTACTTTTTTAAAATGTTAAATACGTTCACAATATTTTCTTAAACACACCTGTAATATGTTCCATATTTTTTTCTGTCATTATTTCAGGGTATAATGTCTATGCTCCTCCAGCCACACATTTACCTTTTGCCCTTGAACAGATTGTAAGAGATATGGTAATCAACAAATTGTTCAGCAAGGACACAGAGACAGATTGTTTAAGAAGACAGGAGGCTGCTGATGCTGCTGGTGCACCACTGAGCATTGAAGTACATCTCAGGAAAGAACAAAGACAGTTCTTTTTTTCTGTTTTTGAGGCGCACATCTCCTCATACTGCAGATTTGGAAGGCTCATGGTTCACTACAATGGTGTCACAAATACATGGCATTGCCGTTGCACAAAAGCTCGAAAATCCTGCCCACACAAAGCCATAGCGAAGTGTCACCTGTACCAGCTAAAACCTGAGATTTTCAAAAATCTGGAAAGCTGTCATGAAGAACCCCCTGAGACATTTTCAGTTCAGACACATCCTACAGTTGACACAGAAGAAGAGAACATTTCACTGTATCCCCCAGAGGGGACACCACTGGTGGAAATGGTGGAGTACCTTATTTCACACAAGGCACTGCCAAGAAATCTCCCAAGAGACTTGACATTGGCAAAGTCATCATCAGATATGCCTAGAAACTTGGTCCCATGCGAGAACTATTGTCACAAGTGTCCAGGCAAAGTTCCTCTTTCAGAACCGATTGTCATATCGAAGCAAGCAAAGATTGTTACAATCACTGAAGTTGTGGAGGGTAAGTTGAAGTCCATGAAAGCAATTGCAATTACTGTTTTTAATTTTCATGCATGATAAATATAGTCTTTAATTCTTGAAACATTGATAAGACTTTGAACATCTCTTTTTTTTGCTTTTTAAGGTGTAACAACGTACTGTAAACAATGTGCTGCATGTGGCACATTTTACAGATACCAGGAGTGGTCACAGGGTCTACATAATCGTATCATTTTGACACATCATTTCTGTCTCTTTCTGAGGAACTCCATACAGGTAAATAAAATGTATTAAAAATGGGTTAACCAATACTCGTTTCCAGTAGATACAAACATGGTGTACGATAATCTCTAAGACCATAAAGAAAAAATGTTGTAGCAATGGGTCTGATTCTGCAGCATGCACACATGCACCACCGGCCCCATCTAGTGGCCAAACAAAGAATTGTAATTTGCTCTAATATCCCTTTTATTAATTTACATTTAGTATGGAGTGTAGCTTGATGAAGGCTGCAACATAAAACAATGTGAAAAAACTAAAATTCATATTCACATCCATTTCTACTGTAGAGCCATACAGCTGTGGCAAGAGTGGTGGAGGCTTTGCAGAAAACAAACAGTCAAAAGTAT
This sequence comes from Merluccius polli, assembly GCA_030340625.1. Lineage (NCBI taxonomy): Eukaryota > Metazoa > Chordata > Actinopteri > Gadiformes > Merlucciidae > Merluccius > Merluccius polli. Next base: position 196,707 of record JAOPHQ010001149.1, on the reverse strand, counting down.
CCAGATCCTGCTTTGATTCTTCATGGCTACCTTCATTTTGAAGCCCTGTCATCCCACACATATGAATTCTCGTGTGTGAACTGTGGAGATCACCCCCTGTTGTTATTATGGATCTGCACAAGAAGGGTGTATTCAGTATGCCAAGTGGGTACTTTTTTCTTGTTTTTCCCAGAAATGCTACAGTGTCTTACAATTGGCGCTGAGTGTTTCTCTTTTGATTGCCAGTGTGTGACATCCAAGAACCACCACCTGAATTTGATGGCCAGGTGGATGTTGATGACTTCTGGCTGTCTGTTAGTGTTGCGAATTAATAATAACATATGTATCCGCAGGCTGTAATATCTACACATAGCCACAAAGGAGTAGAAATAAATATACAAGTTGTAGTAACTGCACCTCAACACCAGATGGCAGCAAACATAATACACTGGGGGCGGGCGCTCAACACTAGCCATTATGCGTCATAGAGGCCACGCCTCCTGCCCAGAGAGCATCCGGGCGGAAACATCCGGTTAGAATCAGAGCCCCCAGGCGGCCCATCCGGAAGGATGCAACGCGAGGGGGTCTCTCCACGCGGCGTGACTTTTACAATACCCCTCCATTGTTACGTAGTTTAGATATAACTTAAAGCTAAACAAATAAAGTGAGTTAAAGCGATTCCTGTTGTCGGCGGCCTTCTTCCTCGGAACACAACCCCCACATTAGCCAAGAAATTCTGTGTTCGGGCTTTGTGAAGAGACTCGCCCTTGAGTAGACGCTAGTAGACGCTTCGCTCTTCGCTCTCCGCTCTTACTTTCTTACTTTTCTTTTTTTCCCATTGTAATCTTATCCTTTTGCTACAAAATTTATGGAAAGCGGGTCCTGGATACTTCTAAATCACTGGGAGCTTAATTTATGAAAGTATCTGAAGGCTACCACTATTATTTAAACCCTTTTTACTTTGTGAGTGTAGCCTATCAGCAGCATAAGCCTGCACTATACTGACTGGGTTTGTGGAGCTCAGCTAAGCTAAGCTAATTAGCAACAAGATGCCTCCCTTTTCCACGGATGACTACTACAAACTTCTCCAGAAGATAGCAGTACTGGAGACAAAGATTCTGCGACTCGAAGTCAACGTGGAGGTAAATGATCAATATGGGAATGAAACCACTCTACCGATGACCCAAATCAGTGGAAAGGAGCAGGCTAACAGACAAATGCTTTGTGCAAAGCCAAGGCATAATTCATGTAAAGATAAATCGCCTCCCTCAGATATGGGAAGACGGTTAACAGGCAGAACCCAGCACCTGGAGACTTGTGATGATACTGAGTGGCCTGCACTGCCGTCACACAGGAGGGTCTCTTCAACCCCAGTGCCAAGGAGAAAACAGCCGTGGAACGTGACTAAAACAAAAAGTAAGAGCAAACCGACCAAAGACACAGGGATTCTACTAGAGAACAGATTTGCTCCACTTTTACAAGACCCTGACTCCCCAAAAGAAAGGTCACCTTCCAGCACCGGAGAAAGGTATGAGGCTAAATCATATACTAAAAGGCTGCAGAAAGAGCTAACCACTGGGCCTCAAACGCTGATAGTGGGTGACGGAGCTGTGAATAAGACAAAACACTTTTTCAGCAAAAACACCAAAGTACTTTGTTTTACCAATGATATGGTGTCCGATATCTCAGAGAAAATTCTGGAAATCACTGCTGAGCATCCGACAGTGAAATCTCTCGTCATTCACACAGGAGCACTTGATGTTGTCAAGCAACAATCAGAGGTATTGAAACGGGATTTTAATGATCTGCTGAACAAAGTTCGATGTCTGAATACTGAGGTGTTTATCAGTGGACCTCTACCAACAGTTCGGCGAGGAGACGAGAGATTCAGCAGGCTGTTGATGCTAAACAGATGGCTCAAAGATACATGTGCTGCTCAATCAGTGAACTTTATTGACAATTTCAACATTTTTTGGGAACGCAGACACCTCTTTGAGGCAGATGGATTTTGCCTTAACAAGTCAGGAGTACAGCTGTTAAGCTAACATTTTTGATTTTTTGCGTCGGTCACCAGCAGCCCCTGCCAAGGACAAGAGGCGAGACAATCCAAAACAACAGATAAGACAGCCTTCTGGACAAAAACTGCTACCACCTGAGATAAGGAGTGACCATGAAGGACAGCACACCGAGAGAGAGGTTTTAACGTCATCACCCTTACCCCAACACGAGGAGCTTCCCCCAGCCCCAACAACCCAACATGAGGAGTCTCCCCCAGCCCCAACAGCCCAACAAGTGGAGTCTCCCCCAGCCCCACCAGGAGACTCCCAACTTTCACCCACTGGGACCCCATCCAGCCTTTCATTCTCTCCACACAGTCCGGATTCCCCATTCCCCCATTTTCTGGATTTCCAACTCACACCACGCCCAAATCCCATTTTTTCTCCCCTAAATCCCCCTCCTCGTCCAGCCCCACGTCACAGAGCTCCCCCACCTCCTCTGACTCAGATAATCTGTGAGTCGGACTGATACGTGCCGGGTCCAGGCTACAATACTGATACCAATAATGTTCTCCCCCAGGAAAAGTCAGGGCCCTATGGAGTTCAGATAGCCTTCTCAATCCCTGTGATGACAGGTAACAGAAGAATGGTTAAACTGGTGAGAAATAAAAAGGATAAATCTGCCAATTTATTAAGTATAGCACGTCAACCTCGAAATATACCAGTGTCTCCTGCTATCTCCACAAGATTAGCTCTACTCAATATCAGATCACTAGTCAACAAATCACTGTTAGTTAATGACATCATTATGACCTATGATCTAGATTTTTTACTTCTTAGTGAAACATGGCTGACTGAAGGTAGCTGTTGTGCTATTCTCAATGAGGCAGCACCAACACATTTCAGTTTTATGAACAAGTGTCGAACTGGTAAGAAAGGCGGGGGAGTTGCTGCCATCTTTAAATCTGTATTTCAGTGCAAGGAAATTACGTTAGGTGATTTTAGCTCTTTTGAATATCTCTGTTTTTTACTAAAAGGCGATCCAAAAGTCCTTTTTTTAATCATTTATAGACCTCCAAGATACTCAGGAAAATTCATTGATGAGTTTGCTGAACTGCTGTCAGTTATCTGCATTGATTACAACTTTTTTATCATAACAGGGGATTTTAACATTCACGTAGACAATAACATGGACAGTAATGCCAAAGAACTCTTTGCTCTACTTGACACTTTTGGCCTCTTGCAACATGTGAAAGGGCCCACACACACTCGAGGCCACACTCTGGATCTGGTTATCTCTAAAGGTGTTAACATTTCTTCTGTTGATGTTAAGGACATGGCTCTTTCTGATCATTTCTGTGTGTTCTTTGACTTACAGATCATTCCAAATGTTCACTTAACCTCTGTGTCTGTTAAGAGAAGGTACATAAATGAGAATACCAGTGCAAAGTTTATGGAGGCTATAGCTATGTCACCAACTGTGAGTGCAGAGTCAGTTGATGAACTCCTAGATAAATTTAGCTGGAAAATCTCAAATGTCATGGATTCTGTTGCACCTATTAAAACTAAGACAACCTTGATCAGAAAGAAAACACCATGGAGGAACACTATGATGGTAAAGGCTTTAAAAACAGAAGTGTAAGTGGAGAAAAACTAAACTCCAAATTCACCATGACCTCTACAAAATAAGTCTTTGTAATTTTAACTATGAGTTACTCAAGGCTAGACAGCGACACTTTTCTGAAATTATTAATAAGAACATCAACAACACTCGCACTCTATTTGCTATGGTTGATAAGCTGACAAACCCCCCTAAACAGATAGCTCCAGAACTCCTTTCCACTGCAAAATGCAATGAATTTGCTTGCTTTTTCAGTGAAAAAATCCAGTCCATAAGGTTAAAAATTAACACAAATCAACAAAACAATAAAATAACGCAATCCCTAAGACCTCCCAGGAATAACTCAACTGCGATGTCAGAATGTAATACAGTTGACCAAAAAACCATAGAGGAAACAGTTCAGCATCTAAAACCATCAACATGCTGTCTTGACACAATGCCATCAGACTTTTTTAAAACTATTGTGAACTCTGTCCAAATAGATTTGCGACAAATACTAAATAGCTCACTTCAATCGGGCACGTTTCCTAAATCCCTAAAAGTAGCTGCCATTAAGCCACTCTTAAAAAAGAGATCGCTGGATGCTTCCATGTTAACCAACTACAGACCTATCTCAAATCTTCCTTTTATAGCCAAGCTCGTTGAGAAAGTGGTTTTTAATCAACTCAGCAATTTCTTGAATTCCAGTGGCCTTTTCGACAAATTTTAATCAGGCTTCCGACCTCACCACAGTACAGAAACAGCTCTTATTAGAGTGTTAAATGATATTAGGTTAAACACTGACTCAGGCAAGGTGTCAGTTCTGGTCCTGTTGGATCTCAGTGCTGCATTTGACACTGTGGATCACAGTATATTGTTGAACAGGTTGGAAACTTGGGCAGGACTCAGCGGAACAGTCCTAGAATGGTTCAGGTCCTACTTGGAAGAGCGGAGTTATTTTGTGACCATTGGAATTTATGAATCCAATCGAATGGCTATGACATGTGGAGTTCCTCAGGGGTCAGTTCTTGGACCCCTTCTGTTCAGTCTATATATGCTGCCTTTGGGTCAAGTTCTGCAGAACTCTAATGTAGACTATCACAGTTATGCGGATGACATGCAGATATACATAGCACTGTCCTCAGATGACTACAGTCCAATACAGTCATTGTGTCACTGTTTAGAGCAAGTAACAAATTGGATGAACCAAAATTTCCTTCAATTAAATCAGGACAAAACTGAGGTAATTGTTTTTGGCAATAAAGAGAAGAGGATTGCCGTCAGTAAACATCTCGAGTCACTCTCTCTAAAAACTAGGGACCAAGTCAGAAACCTTGGCGTGCTGATAGATTCAGATTTGACCTTCAGCAGTCATATCAAATCCATCACCAAAACAGCCTTCTATCAGCTTAAGAACATATCCAGAGTGAAGGGTTTTATGTCTCAAACAGACCAGGAGAAGTTGATTCATGCTTTCATCTCCAGTAGACTCGACTACTGTAACGGTCTTCTGACTGGACTCCCACAAAAAAGCATTAAACAGCTGCAGCTCATTCAGAATGCTGCAGCTCGAGTTTTAACCAGAACAAAGAGATCAGAGCACATTACTCCAGTTCTAAAGTCTTTACACTGGCTCCCAGTCAGCTATAGAATAGACTTTAAAGTTCTGCTACTGGTCTACAAATCACTGAATGGTTTAGGTCCAGAATACATGAATGACATCTTAGTAGAATACAAACCCAGTAGGGCTCTGAGATCTACTGACTCAGGTCAGATAGTGAAGCCCAGAGTTCAAACTAAACATGGTGAAGCAGCTTTCAGCTGTTATGCTGCACAAAACTGGAACAAACTACCAGCCAAACTGAAATCAGCCCCAACTGTGAACATTTTTAAATCCAGGTTAAAAACACTTCTCTTCTCCTGTGCTTATGATTGAGCTTGTTCAAAGCACTTTAAAATTGCATGTCCTTTTAAATCATTATTTTATGCTGCTCTTATAGTATTTTATTTCTTTCTATTCTTCTGTAGTTGTTTTTATTTATTTATTTATTTTATTTTTTTAAAATTTTTATTTGAATTCTTATTGTTTTATGTAAAGCGCATTGAGTTGCCATTGTGTATGAAATGCGCTATATAAATAAAGCTGCCTTGCCTTGCCTTGCCTAAGTGAAGATTTTCCATTTTGGTTTATTGAAAGGTAAAGGTTTCAATAGATTTCAGTGGGAGGAAAGATTCCACAAGTGATCCAACAGGTTCAGGGGAGGAAAAAACTATAGGTTTATTTTTCTGGAGTAGAACTCCAGAAAAATAAAGTGTAGGGCGTGTAGCTCAGTTACAGTTATTCTTTTTTTGTGCCTATATCACATACTCTCTGCTCTGTGGCTTTACGTACTACGTACTCAAAGGAGATTACAGTACACGGAGTACCATTTAAGCCCCTTTTACTGCACTCTAATAAATTCCTTAATTGTCTTCTTGGGCTTGCCTCCTTTAAAAAAAAGTGGGGTCAAATATGTCAGCATCCAGGAATTAAATGAAACAAAGGGAGGCCAACAGTCTCATATAATTTAAAGGGTGCTCTCTGACGGATGTATAAAACTGTAAACATTGAGGCTTTTTACAAGGAGGCCATGTGGTTTTTTTCTGGTTGTTCTTTCTCCAGGTAATGCTGCCAATCCATGTGTGATAGCACCATCATACCACAAATGGGCACCATGGATTGGGCCACACACCAGGGCAAGCAACTTAGCACTTAACACAGAGTACCAGAAGGGCCAAGGCAGCAAGGGGGCAAGCTCTGCAGACCAGGCCGAGATGCACATATCTGAGGACCGATTGATTGGTGAAGTAATGAATCTGAAGGTGAGATTATTGGTGATTTTTATGATTACAGCCTGCAACATACAGAGTATATAAGATTAATCTTCTCCCTGCTCCCTTCCAACCAAGGAATTAAAAAATATTATATTCAAATATTTTTATTGAATTTTCAATTAAACAATTCAGCAGTACAACAATTCAACAATTATTACATACATGTACAACCACACTGTGAAGGGTTTATGTGGAGTGTGTGTTGTTGGTGGCTGGTTTACAGCCTCACCTGGCCTGAGTCACACTGATTGGACTCTGGCTGGGTGGGGCTGCACACCTGTGGTGCATGAGCAATCATGGCACCCAGGATAAACCAGCCATCAACACACACACTCGAGGAGGAGCACTGTCATGACAAGAAGTACCATCAGCTCGGCGAATAACATCTTGCCTGTAAAACTCCAATAAACACCTTGAACTACATCTACCCGTGTCCTGTGTCGGAGGGCCCCAAAGGAAAGCCACTTCGGTGGCGTGTAGCGGACGTACCCCGCCACACTGGCGCCCAACGTGGGGCTCCTCCGACCAGGACGGGACACGGAAGGGCTGTCCAAGCTGCACTGGAGCCACCAGCCGCGGCGAGGACAGCCACCCCAGCACCAGCTCCCCCTGAACGGCAGCGACGGCCAGCGGAGGAGCGGGGAGGCAGCGCAGCGACCGCCACCGGCAACCGTCTGCAGCTAGCCTCCCCCGGATCCAGCCTGGAGCAGCCCAGGCCAGCCGCCCCTCTGCCAGGGGACCAGGAGCCCAAGGCCCCATGCTCCAGGAGGAGATGGGAGGGATCATGCCTCGTCGCCCTGGTGGAGGGGGGTGACTACGAACTGTTCCAGGCCCTCCGAGAGCTACCTCCGCGGCCCAGCTGTCGGGCCTCCTCCGAGCCCATCCAGCCAGCCCCTGCAGCCAGCTACCCCAGAGACACCTCCGCCAGCCGGAGCAGCAGCCCCAGGCCTCCGGTCTCCGGGACGGAGGGGGAGGGTGGGGTGGGCGTGTGACCCTGGGGAGGTGTGGAGGTAGTGGGGTTTGGGGGGCTGTGTTTATTTTTTGTTTAGGTATGGCAACCCTGAAAAGAGTCCAGGTTTTTTGTAGGTATGGTAACCCTGTTCAGAGTCCGGTATGTGTTTTGTTTTTTTTTGCTTGGAGGGGGGGGGGGGGGGGGAGTAGGCGAGGCCGGGGATTCTCCCCGGCCTCAATCTGGTGTTGGGGATATGTGAAGGGTTTATGTGGAGTGTGTGTTGTTGGTGGCTGGTTTACAGCCTCACCTGGCCTGAGTCACACTGATTGGACTCTGGCTGGGTGGGGCTGCACACCTGTGGTGCATGAGCAATCATGGCACCCAGGATAAACCAGCCATCAACACACACACTCGAGGAGGAGCACTGTCATGACAAGAAGTACCATCAGCTCGGCGAATAACATCTTGCCTGTAAAACTCCAATAAACACCTTGAACTACATCTACCCGTGTCCTGTGTCGGAGGGCCCCAAAGGAAAGCCACTTCGGTGGCGTGTAGCGGCCGTACCCCGCCACACACACATTAACTAAACAACAAAATAATCAAAGACAACAAAAAAAATTAAAAAAAACAAAACAACAATACACATTACTACAACGGGGGGGGGGGGGGGGGGGGGCACAGAACATTTATCATTAAAATAATCAATGGCTGCCACACATTGTAGAATTTCTGAGCACAGCCTTGAGAGGAATACCTCAATTTCTCCAGCTTCAAATGAGAGAGTACTTCCTCAAGCCAGCGTTTATGTGTTGGAGCATTAGGGCTTTTCCAATTAACAAGAATTAATTTCCTGGCAAGAAGTGTGACAAAAGCAACCATACATGCTTGATTTGCTGAGAGTGTGATCCCTTCCGGTAAGGCACCAAATATCGCCATAATTGGGTTGGGGCTGATCCTTTTCTTACAAACATAGGAGATGCCATCAAAGATAGATAGCCAGAAGGAGCTCAACGCCGGGCACAACCAAAACATGTGGCCAAGGGTGGCCTCCACCTGGCGACATCTTTATGATTTACCCAGCTACAAAATTTCTGTCCAAACCCAAACTTAAGGAATAAAAAAAATGTTGTGATTTTTGGTGTATTGTTACCTTGGCTGGAACAAATAAAAAAGAAAGAAAGTAAGTAAGGGGAGGCAGAGAGGAGAGGGGAATGACACGCAGGAAAGGGCCGCCCGATGGGTGACGGCCACCTGTAGTGCAGACCCCAATAATACAGAACTTTAAGAGGAGAAAAGGAATAATCCAGGTATACCATACCATATCATACCATACTAACTTCATTTGTAAAGCACTTTAAAAACCCAGTGGACCAGAGTGCTGTACAAGTATGCATGCCATTGTCATATCTTCTGTGTTCCCCTGTTTAGTCCGTTTGATTTCCTGTTTTATTTTGGAGATCCATGTCCTGTCTTCCTGTGTACGCCCTGGTTTTGATTACCTAATGTGTCTCACCTGTGTTGATTGCACCACCTGTATCTTCCCTTAGGCTTTATGCACAGCTCAACTACTTCCTGAACTTAAGGCAGCTCCTTTATTTTATATATTTTCATTTGGGTCCTTCCCTGCCCTGTAATCCTGACAGTCATAAGTACGGGGTATTCAGGCTGTAAATCAGAAGCGTTACCAGATTAATTTCCAGATATTACTCTAAAATGTTAACATTTGTTATGTGTATAAGCATACCAAAAATGTGATTCTAAGCAATACTTTGAATGTAATGTATGCTATCATCTTTGCATTAAAGCTTAAGTGGGTCTAAAAAACACTTTTTTCACAGGTTGGCGCGGTGCAAAACCTTGTCAAGGAGTGTGGCCTTGACACAACAGGTTCCAAAATGGACCTCGTCATTCGGTTGAAAGACCAGATGAAAAGCCGCAGTGCGTTTGACAAGGTCTTCCAGAAAGTATGGGGTGCATCTGGTAAGTTTATCAAAAACACAAATCTGAGATTGTTTGATTAATTATTTTTGTGTATATGTAATAAAACACATCTTTAACACTATCAAAATGAAGAATGATTCAAACAGAACACTTCTAAAAAATTTTTTTACATCTCATGTTTTTGTTTTGTTTCTTTCTTTTTAAGGTGGCTGGGCTGTGATAATGTGCCCCTGTGGGATAATAAATTCCATTAAATTCAACGTGAGGGCTGAAAGTCCACGGGACTATTGCGACATGCTACTCTCGTTTAAGCACTTCCCTATTGTTGTTATCTATGACTTCGCAAGAGGTTTGGCCACCCACTGCAACTTGCGTGAACCACTTAAAATCCCTTTTCAGCCAAATGAAGGCAGAGTTGCAGAAGTCACGCCGGAAAACCTTCAGTCGGCAAAGAAAGGGGATTTGAAAGTGCACTTACCATGGCTGAAGGTAAAAAAGAGCATGCTGACAGCAATGGACATCCTTCCACAGGTTCAGCCGAGCACTATGCTCTGTATGATACTTTCCATGAGGCCAACACTAAGGATGCAAGAGACTGCTTAAGAAAAATTTCTTTGATACCCGAACTCCATGGATGGGTTAACTCTCAAGTAGCAGAGCAGCTCTTCTCAAAAATGCGGAAGAACAATTATTTCCTTAATATGATGTCTCCAGGAAGACATATATTTCTCATGCGTTCCATCATACATCACCACAACACAAGGTTGAATGAGAAGACCATGGCTGACATGCACAAAATGTCCCCTGGAGACATCACATTGGATTCGACTGGAAGGGCTGTAATGGGTGTGTAATGATCAAAAGCTATTAATGTATTCTATATACTGCTATATTAATGTCTAAATCTTTACATTTTCTAGCAACTGCGGTTCTACAGAGCAGAAGCTCACTTACAGCACATCCGAAGGTAATTCTTTCATCCCTTTTGTGAATGCCATCTATATAATTGGTAGACAAACATGTCTCATGAACAAGGTGTGATGATATTGTACCTTGTAATACAGAGCAATTGGACCCTGCGAACACCATCCAGTGTTCAGAGGATTGTGAAGCCCTTACAATAATTTCAGCGCTTAAGCCTTGCAGAGCCTCGTGGACCATACCGGGTCATCATCCAATTCAAGAGCAGCTGGTAAACGTGTATTTCTGCATACTGCAATCATTGTTAAATACTGTTGTGCGTGTGTTGTTGTTTTTTGTTTTTTGTTTACAAATTGTTGATGTCCATTCTTTCTTTTGTCTTTTTCCTTTTTCTAATTCCTGTTACCATAGCTCAATTATGTCCTGGATGTCACAAGACCTGGCAACGAGCTCATCATCAAGGATGGACCGACTTGCCTGTGCAGAACGGACATGTTGACACTTGGACTGAAGAGACAAATGGAATCAATGGTACTTACCAACTGTTGGGCATGTTTTAATCAAATCATAAAATAATTCATTGTATGATGTTTGAATACTATATCAACAGGTTGGGAATGGGTACCTCAGGCTGGTCCGGGAAATGGCAAATATGCAGGTTGGTTTAAAGAAATTAAATGTGTAAGACATGTAATACTGACCAAGATTAAGTGAGTGTATGAAAAGGGAATTTTTAGGCTTACATGCATTACATAGATGTATTGATAAGTCACACTGGTTCATTAGCTGGGACTTGAATTTTTCATTTTTCTTGCTTTCGATCTACAGGGAAGGGATGTTTTCGTCGCGGACCTGCACATCAGCCCAACAATGGCTCCCTCCAACCAATAATGACCCCCTGCTCCATTTCCCAGTAATAAAACAATATCATTTGTCAGTTTGTGAAAAATCTTTGCATGTCCTAAACACTATGCATCAAGGCTAAAATGCAAGGATAATTTCAACACTTAGCTGAATAAATTGTCCAACAAATCACTGCTCTATTATATTATGTACTACCTCATCTTGCATAACTGATTCTTACCCCGTATTTTCCAACTGTCAATTTGTTTGGTTCACGTGACGTCACTGTAGCTTTGCGCCGCCATATTGACGACCGATTTTGACGTTCGATCCCACTGACCCATTAAAATTAGTGGTAAACTGGGTCAGCAACCAACAACAAATAAATCAAAACCAACAGTCATGCCGGCAATTTGTTGTGCAGTGGGCTGTAATAACAGCCGGAAGAGGAACCCCGGCATGATATTTTATTCTCTACCAAGAGAAAAAGAAAGAAGATATAAGTGGTTAGCTACAATCCGACGGGATCTTTGGACGCCTACATCAAACACCTTATTGTGTTCGGAGCACTTTCTATCAGGTAAGCCTTCCCCCACAACTTGGCAGCTAGGGCTAAAACAAGCTATACTATTATGTATGGAGAACCAGGAGATTACTTACAAAACTTGATTGACAATATTGATCAGTCAAGTTCATGAGTTTAAGTAGTAAACATGTCTTTCAGCCCCTCGCGCTTATTTGTCTGTGTTGTATTAGCTGCTAACATATGCTATGCATTCTTGCTCTAAGATAGTGCTAAATTAAATAGCATTAAATGTCAGTCTCTTATTCCAGATTGATTGATAGATGGGTAGATCTAGGTAGGTGGACAGATACTATATTCATTCCAGAGAGAAATTACATTTTCATAACAGCAACATACACAAGACAACAACACATGGCAACACATAGCTAGGCTACAGACGTGAAACAGTGCTAAATGCAATAGTACTGTGTTGTGAAATATGATAGCCTATATTTCATAACTATTTTTCTGGTCTACCAATGTAGCCTAAGTCCCTCTGTTTAGCCCATACAGTAACTTCAGAATTAGATTTACAGTTGTCATTTGCTTAGTACTCTCCTAGCAATCAAAATAACTGGTTTCCCCTTTCCCCTTATCTGTCCCTTTACAAACTACATACATGTGTATAATCTGAGAGAGATGTATTTACTCACATATTTACGCAAATCTTTGTTTTACTATGCTCTGCCTTTGTAGGAGCAAAACAGGACAACCCCTTGAGCCCTGATTTTGTGCCCAGCCTATTTGCACATACCTCAAAGAGGGAGGGGGAAAAGCAACATTATGCCTTCCAAAAGTTTCAGAAGACTCAGCTGATGAAGCGCAAGATCCGCGAGAACTGCAGCAGTCTTGCTGACCCTTCAACCACCAGTGTGACTGACATGGAGGAGCATGAAGTCACTACTGACCACCACACTGATCACAGCTATTCAAGGGACACAGGCCCTGGCATTGTAGAACCATGCATGAATCCATCTTGCCAGGCTGTGATGTTTGCAATGGAAAGTGAGTGTACACGGCTCCGAGCTGAGGTCTGTGAGTTAAGGGCCAGGGTAGAGGAGAGGCCCTTGAATGAGGAGGCCTTCAGGGACAATGACACCATGGTGCAGGAACTCACAGGTCTTCCTTCCTTCGCCAAATTAATAATTGTGTTTAATTTTCTATCGTTTCTTAAAGTTGGACAATCAATCACCCCGTTCCAATGTTTGATCCTAACATTAATGAGACTGAGGCTTAATGTGCCGCTTCACTTTTTAGCTTTTTTTTTGGAATTTCTAAATCAACTTCTGTCAGAGTGTTTAATAACACAGATGTAATGTTTTTCAGATGATCAGAACTCATTTTATGGCCATCAAAAGAACAAATTCAAATTAGTCTACCAATGTGTTTTCGCAATAACTTTAAAAACTGCACCTCCATAATTGATTGTTTTGAAATATTTATAGAAAGTCAAGTAACCTGAGATACCGTGCACAGACATACTCTCAATACAAGCACCATAACACCGTAAAATTTCTGATCTCAATAACACCACAAGGTGTTATATCTTATGTGTCAAAAGGTTGGGGGGGTCGCACAAGCGACAAGCATATCACAGAAAATTGTGGATATCTTGATAAGTTGTCACCGGGAGATGTCATTCTAGCTGATAGAGGTTTTAATGTGAAAGATACAATGGGTCTGTATTGTGCTCAATTGAAAATACCAGCATTTACCAAAGGCAAGGCACAGATGCATCCACTGGAGCTAGAGGCAACAAGAGGACTGGCAGCTGTCAGGATCCATGTGGAGCGAGTCATTGGCCTGGTGAGGAATAAGTACACTATTCTTCAGACCACTATCCCTCTTACCCTCTGCCAAGCCTCTTCTCATGGAGAGCCTACCTCCATTGACAAAATTGTAACAGTTTGCTGTGCTCTTTGTAATGTTTGCCCATCAGTCGTCCCTACAGAGTAGAGGCCTGGTGCAATGGTTTTCTCTTTATGATTATAAGTATTTGTGTGGACTCTGAACTACAAAGATCAATTATTACATTACTTGTTAATACATGAATTATTAATACAGACTATTGTTTTATTGTTTTCATTTATGATATGGATCACATTTATTTGTCACATGACTAAAAACACATGTACACAATACAACACACAATGTATACAATTATAAATATATATATATATATAAAAAAACATCTCAATTCAATACATGAATAAATTCATTCATAAAAGTGTTTCTGGATACCAACCTCATTTCTTGTTTGTTTGGGGTTTTTTGCATTCTACACATTTCCAACTCTGGCACCCTGCTAAGCTTCATACATGACTTGTGGAAGTGTTTACGCTTGCATTGCTCAGATGTACACAAAAGGAGGTCTGCTTTATCGATAGGGTTTCCACAGTAACATCCCTCAGCTGCCTTCACAAAATTACCACTTGAGGAGAGGCGTGGCCAACAGCTCAGGCAATACCCCTGTTCTAATGAATTCCTCCACCCTCAAGTAGGCCTCATCAAAAAAGAATTGCTCAAATTCGACCCGCTGCATAAAAAGTTCTTGTGGTGTCCACACAATGAAATCTCCATACATTACCTCAGCTACACACATTTGGGCCTGCAGTTGGTACATGTAGCTATGATCTTGCTTGAGGGTCATGCCTTCTGCAGCCACGGCAAGGCAGAAACGCGGGTCGCTGACACAATCCCGCAGAGCCTGGCCATTCGCATTAAAAGGACACTTGATTTCAAGTACACCAGTCCCATGGCAATCGCAGGTCACCACTCCATCTGGCGATGCTCCTATCCATGGGAGGTCCGGCTTGATGATGAGCCCTGATGCTGTGATGTTGAAGTTTACATGGGCATCACGCATGGCCTTCAGGTATGACTCCCTGGCAGTGTCCTCATTTTGCAGACCCCATCTGATAGAAACATGCAAGTCAACAATAATATTACAACAATGATATTATGAACTTTATGAGAAACCAATTAGTCTACATTGTCTGTGACATAGTATGGCATTAATATTTAAAACCTAGAGGGTACTCATGATGAAATTCCAAGAAAAAGCTGTGATTAATGTCTTGCTTTCTAGAAGATATACCTGGTTGCTTCTGTTGAAAAGTGTGAAGACTGGGGATAACAAATTCTCTTTATCAATGATGAAGAGTTCTTTGTCCTGGCTGCCTCACGAAATACTGATGCAGTTACTCTACCACACCCTGGACTTTCTCTGCTCTCTCGTCTTCTCCTCAACTAACAAACACTTAACAAATAATCCAATCATCAAAAAAGAAAATTATTGTCATTATGTTAGTGTGATAAGGTAAAAGTGGAGGGTCCGTGTAATGCTTATCAGTTCGATTTGCAATTTCATTACCTCATTTTCTATCAACCTCAACACATTGGTGAAATAAAAAAATAAATAAAAAAACATTCAAAAATCTTACTTTCGTATTTACTCAACGGACCTTGGAGCTTGACAATTTCCAACCCTCAAAGGTGGGGAATGATGAGAAAAAGTTTAAGAACCACTGTAAAAGAAGTATATTTCTTATCTTACCTGCTCCGGAGTGAGATGCAGCTCCTCAAAAATCCTAGCAGCCTCCTCCAGCAGTGAGGGCAAATCCAATTCAAGACTGGCACTTGAGTACAGAGTAGGGAGAGGTGGTGGCAAATCCAACTGTACAATCTTGGGCATGTATCTGACTGAATGGCCTTCAACAACTGACAAAATGGCACTTTTCTTAGGGATGACCTCATGGTTTTCACTTCGGTGGAGCTGTTCAAAAAACAGCTTGAGCTCATCAGTGGATGGTTTCATGCGATGGTAGTCTGTTTTTTTTGCTTTGTCCTTATTTAGAAATATGTTTGAGAGCTCATCATACTTCACAAGTTTTTGGCCAGGCTCTTCCCATGCACATGCCTTTTCTGTGCATGCCTGTCCCTCTCTTCGCTCAACAGCAGCTAGTGAGAACATTAGTGCTGCTGCGTGCGAGCACACCTCTCCCAGTCCTGCCATACATGTGCAGTGTGCACTGACAACAGTCCCTTCCTCCTACACGACCACCCATGGGCATGTGGGCTTGATGTTCAGAGCCTGTGAATGATGGACCTGTTAAGTGAAGAACAAACCGTTAAATATATGAACATAGTGAATATCTCTTCGGATTCTCCTTATATTGCTATAATAATTATCTAATAATAATTAATCTATTGCTCTAATAATTAATCTATTGATCATAATGATAGCTGGAGTCATAGACCATAGTTCACAAATGTGGCCATAATAGCCCTAGTTGCTGATCTGGCCTTAAATCAGTAAACTATCACAAACAAATAATGCATTTTTATAGTACTTACTTTTCCCATGATGAGATATAAATCCTTGGTAGCCAAGTGCCGCACTTTGGTGTCCTTCACCCATCCAGCCACAGAATATTGGTAGGCATCTGTGCTTTTGTAAGCCTTTAAACTAGCTCCACTGTACGGGGAGGGGTTGTGAACAAGATAAATATACAGTATATATCATGGAACGTCAATTTAGGCAAACATGGGGTAGACAAAAGCGGATTAAAGAAAATAGGGGGTAAAAGATAGGCATCAGAACCTAAAGTTGCGATTTTTTCCTGATATCTTTTTCTCTCGTTGTCATTTAGATGCGCAGTGTTGGAAGCCATACTGTGCGAGATCGGTCGTGCAAATGGCGGCGGTCTTAAGAACGTGACGTAGGTGAACCAAACGAATACAATAATTACTTATTTTTTTTATAACAGAAAGATGCTGACCAGAGATATGCCCTCATCATCCCCCTGTGGATTCCAGGGCATTTTCTTCTAAGTGTAAGGACATTCTATTCTACCATTTGTATACAGAGCATAATCTATGTAAAGATATATCGTTAATGATGTCTGCAGTTTAACCTTATCATTTTTGAGTTTGCTGTGGCTTTTTGCTTATTGTGCAGACTATGTTTTCTATAGGTAATGAGGCCACTTCGGAAAGAAATTTTCTTTCTGGATTCTCATTATTTCAGAAGAGCTGATGGTTTCTCCAGTCAGGCCTACAGGAATCTGTTGAGGTTACCAATGTTTGTTGTGGCGGTCACGTTACCCTGACCTGCCAATGTTTAGAAACATTTCCAAACACACCAAGTTCAATCAGGAGGCAATGTGGGCACTGAAAGATTGTTATAGGGTCAGACAAGATTTGTTTCTAGAGAACTAAAATTGACTCAAATAGTCAAATTGTCAGTAAAATCAAAAGGAAGAGAGGCAGACAGAAATCCTTCTTGTTGAACTTACCCGTTTGCATGGTCCAGTTCTTGGACATGTTCCCTGTTCTGTGGATTACAGATTTTGATTGATCATATTTTATCAGTTTGCGGTTTTTTTCTCCCAAACAGAGTCATAGCAATGTATACTTTGTATGTTTTACATTGCTGTGTTTTCTGTTACCCAGAGGGGTTGCACAGCAGATTGCTCCGGGAGCCTGGACAGAGAAGACTGCTCTGGATTTGGAGGTATTGCCTGCAATATCACTATCAAATAGATTTTTAATCTACTTTTTCTTAACCCTAATTTTCATTACACAGGATGTTCCTAAGCAGACACATGGCAATGATTGTGGTGTCTTCATGATAATGGTGAGTGACCGTAATGTCATATAAAGTAATATAGCACATGTTTTAATTCTGTTTTTTTTTTTTGTATAAATAATGATTAAGTGAAGCTTTAACACAAGAATTGTTTAATTTAAGTATTTGGAGTGTGTCAGTACCAAATTTTACATTACAACTATGAAGTAAATTAATGGTTTGGACTATGCTCTGTTTTCTATTTTTGCAGTATGGCGTGTCTCATATTGTAATGACAACAATCTTCACTATGTATGTAAGTGTAAATGTGTGTCTAGCTTTTTGCTAAGCTGTCAGATATTCCCTGTGTCTTACATGTATTGATTTATCATACAGTATGCCTGGTACTTTGCCATGGATGCTTGGTTTGACTTCAGTGTTGTAAGTATCCTCAAAAATTGAAGAAAAAAATGTAATACATTTTTTTAATCTAACAAAATCAACTGTGGTTGGAACTGTGGTCTTCACTAGGATGACATGGGTCTCTTGAGAAGATGGTGGTGCAATGTCCTATTAGAAAACCTTGGGCTGGAAGGGTATGCTGCAGGGTTTCCTGAAAGACAATTTGATTGTTAATGAAATTATTAAGTCCACTTTATGGTAACACTTTCTTGATTGTGGGTCATGAAAATCTGTTAATTATAGGTATGGAAGGAAGTTTGCCCATTTCACAGACAAAGGAAAGGCCACCCTTCGTACCAAGACACCGCCGGTGTTCAGGATCGCACGTAAAAGGAAAGCAAGCAGCACCATGGTCAGTGAAGAACTTTCACAGTACACAAGTTATATTATATATACATATTATAATTTGTTGTATTGTCCTTTACAGTATAATTATTTTTTGGTTGATCTGTTCATTTTTAATTGAACAAAGTCTGGACATAACCCATAAACCAAATTTGCAATGGGGGCATAATAATTGTACATAAGTGCAAATGCCAATCCTCCCTGGATCCTCATTAAACAAACTAACACAATTATGGTTTGCGTTCTGAAGAATCCACAGGACATCGACCCTGCCGTTGATCACATTTACTGTAAGAGGCCTTACAGCTTTCCACCCAGAGAGCAGGTCAATGTGAGTGAAGAGTATTGGATGAGAACAACATATCCAGTGTTTACACCTGTGCACTAAGTCACAACTTTTTCCTGTCTCGATTAAGGACAATCACGACAAGCAGGATGTGGATGTTGGTGTCCTCAGTGATGACGGGTCTTTTGACAGGCTAGTGGTAAGGACATGCAAAGGATCAAGAAACAACAAATCTTATTTAATATTCTTGTTTGTGGTGGCGGCACCCTCTGTTGTTGTGGGCAGTGACACCTCAGTGTGGACGGGTCTCACTCAATGCCATGTCCTCTCATGTTCCCTCAGTGCTTTGCCATATTTTATTTTTGGGGTGGGGTGGATGCATGTGTGTAGTGTGCTTTGTGTTTTTAATATGAAAAGCACTTTCCGCTGCAATTATTTATGCATGAATAGTGCTATATAAATGTATAGTTTGGACATTTATATGCTGTTTAAATCAAATTTTAGGAAAGGGCTCGGCAAGCTGAACAAAAAAGAAGACTCACCAGTGAGCTTCTATTAAAGTTCATCACTGAGGATAAAGGCATGCTACAACATCTTGAAGTGAGTTTTAAAATGAAAATGGGGTCAGATACTAATGTGAAACACTTTCTGTTAGCCTAGTGTTTGTATATTTACTTTAACAACCTCTCAAAATATATTTCTATTTACAGGCAGTCATCGCAAGAAGAAGTGTGTCCTCCTGGGCATCATCTAAGGGCGGCAGAATAATGATTTTCTTTGAGCAGGATGAGCAGCTGGACAGAGTCATGGGCTTCTTGGCAAGCCTGGTTGAAGCACAGGCTACCAAATGCCAGGATCAAGTGGCATTTGTTTTCAATGTGCTGCTGCCAGAGGTGTGTCTTGTTTTTATTTATTTATGTTAAAATATTCTATATAACTCTGCCCCGATAGGATCATCACCTTATCGTGGTGGGGCAGTTTGCGTGTCTCCATGACCTCGCTATGTCGGCAGGAGTTTTCCACTCCTGGCAGGGTCACCCATGCCGAACAGGTCGAAGGGTAGAGACCAGACGAAGAATGATCCCACTGGCCCTCCAGGTTGGGGGTTGGGCTGAGGGCTGATAACCCACTCCCAGAGTAAAAGTAAAGCAAAGTAACCATGAAGAGAGAGGCGGGGTGGAGATCATGGGCCGAGGCAAGAAGTGCTGTCGACCGGGAGAAGTGGAAGCGCTCTGTGGAGGCCCTATGTGCCACTAAGGCACAAAGTGGGTGGTGGGGGGGGGGGGAAGAGAGAGAGAGGGAGAGAGAGATAGAGAGAATAACTATTCTTACAGTCTGATGGTTATTGTTCAATGCTACACAACAGACTACTTTGTCTAAATGAAAGATGTCCTTTTGTTGACCTCCTGACACAGGCAACAATCCACGCCATTGCAGCTGTCCATGCTGTTTCCCCGGAGAGCGCAACTGAGCTATACAAATGTGGGCCGCAGTATGATTTAAAGTAAGCCACAAACATAAGGAGTATGCTATTTTTTGTACATTGTTAAAGCAGAAGTAAGTGATCCGGTGGTTTTGGCTAACTTCCTGTCAGCGGATGGAGTTAGCAGTCCCCGCCCTCGTCCCTACGTCACCACATTCACGCGCATCCCTTGGCTGCACACACAGAGGACCGCCCCTTTATGCCGTTCTCTCTCATTGGATAAAGGTTGTAGGATACAAGGAAAGTTTTCTCCTCGGCTTACAGCAGAGCAGAGTGACTGACAGACCCGTGTTTCAGACCAAACACTCTATATAAGTGATTGCTGTCAGAAGATAGAACTATTTAAGACTTATATTAACACAAATATTCCGCTTACTTCTGCTTTAATGACAACCTCTTAGTGTAAATTTTCTGTTACCAATTGCTATTTTCTTCAATTTTTTTCTCATCAGTGAGAAACAGCTGTTGGCTCATTACATGGAGAAAAACATGAGCAAGGAGGATCGGAAGAAAATAGAGGAATATAAGAAAAAGCTACAGAGAGCTCTGGAGTCGGAGGACTTTTTGAAGAGGCTGTAGCCAATTAAGCTTCACTGGCCAGTAGCCAGAGTTATTGTGTTGCTCGGTGTTTCTTTTATTTTGTTTTAACTGACAATAAAAGCTGTTTCTGGTCATTTCATTTGTCTGAATTAATTGATTGATGGATTGATTTATTCTTTATTGACCACACAGCCAGGCTGGTGGAATTTCTTCTCAGTACAGCACCTTGGTACAGTTTCCAACATTTAACTCTCCTGTTGTCCTCCTGAGTCAAGGGAGGAAGGACAAAGGGAAATATGGGAGGAAAGAAGGAAGGGGAAAAGATGGAAGGAGGGAGGGAACAGATTGGATCAAAAAGGAAGGAAGAAGTAAGGACGAAGGATGGGAGGGAGGGAAAAAGGATTGATTGTGGAAAGAAGGAAGAGAAAAGGGAAGGAAAGATTGAGGGAGGGAACAGATTTGTTCAAGGAAGGAAGAAGTAAGGGAGGGGAAAGGGAAGGATATAAAGATGGAGGGAACAGATTTGTTTAAGGAAGAAGGGGAAAGGAAAGAACGATGGAGGGATAGGGAACAGATCAGGTCAATTGGATCAAAAGAGGAAGGAAGAAGAGGTAAGGACGAAGGGAAGGAAGGAAGGAAGGAAGGGAAAAAGGATTGTGAAAAGAAGGAAGGATGGAGGAAGGGAACAGATTGGGTCAATTTGACCCAAAAGGACAACACCGTAGCGTTACGTGTGCGTGTTTTGGAGGGGGCGTGGTTTGAAGGGGGCGTGTTGTGGATGGGGCGTGGTTTGGAGTGCCTGTTGCTTGAGAAGCATCTCGCTGCGGCCTGCGGGAAGGCGGGGCGTGACATCTGCTTCTATAACCCATCGGCCCACTCCTTCCCTTCTACCCTCCAATCCAGATAACATCCAGCTCCTATCATAATCTTTCTCCCCCCCCCCCATTTTTTTTTTTTTTTTCTCCCTCTTTCTTTTTACATCCCCTCTCCTAAACCTAGACCCCTCCCTAACCCTAACCCCCATCCTAAAACTTACCCCAACCCCTACCCCAACCCCAACCCCCACCCTAACCCTAACCCCAACCCCCATCCTAATCCTAACCCCCACCCTAACCCTAACCCCCACCTTAACCCTACCCTAACCCCTACCCTAACCCTAACCTTAACCCCCACCCTAACCCTAACTTCAACCCCCACCCTAACCCTAACCCCTACCCTAACCCCCACCCTAACTCCAACTCCTATCCCAACTCTAGCCCCCATCCTACCCTAACCCCTACCCTAACCTTAACCCCTACCCTAACCCTAACTTTAACCCCCACCCTACCCCAACCCCTACCCCAACCCCCACCCTAGCCCAAACCCCCACCCTAACCTTTACCCCATCCCCTATCCTAACCCTAACCCCCATCCCAACCCTAACCCCCACCTTAACCCTAACCCCTACCCCAACCCTAACCCCCACCCTAACCCTAACCCCAACCCCCACCCTAACCCTAACCCCTAACCCAACCCCCACCCTAGCCCTAACCCCCACCCTAACCCTTACCCTAACCCCTATCCTAACCCTAACCCTTACCCCCACCTTAACCCTACCCCAACCCTAACCCCCACCCTAACCTTAACCCCCACGCTAACCCCAACCCCAACCCCAACCCTAACCCCAACCCCCACTCTAATCCCAACCCCTACCCTACCCCTACCCTAACCCCAACCCCCACTCCAACCCTAACCCCCACCTTAACCCTAACCTTAACCCTACCCCCACCCCAAGCCTAACCCCAACCCCTACCCTCCCTCCCTCACCTTATTACAACCCCCACATCCTCTAAATTCAACTCTCAGCTCTCCCTTTCCGACCACAATCCCTCATTTCCCTAACCCAGACAACATCCGGCCCTTATTATAGCCTTTCCTTCCCCTTTCCTAAACCTAACCCTTTCCATAACTTTTCTTTTTTCACACATTTACTTTATCCCTTTTTTGAGCCAAAGTTATTGTTTTATTGTATTTGCTTGTGCCCGTGCCCTCCTCTCTCCTATGTGCCGCGCAGTGGCGCATGGGAAAGAGTGCCATAACCCTAACCTAACCCTAACCTTAACCTAACCCTAACCCTAACCTACCCTAACCCTAACCTTAACCTAACCCTAACCCTAACCGAACCCTATATATTATATATTAACATATTAATATATTAATATATTTACCTGACTTAAAAATATTTTTAAGTCAGGTAAATATATAATAAAAATATATTGGGGGGGGGGGGTTCGCGATTGTCAACGGGTGGGGGGGGGGGGGGAGATTGTACATGATTTGCTTACATCAGGGAGACGTGGGATGTCTGTGTATATATATATATATATATATATATATATATATATATATATATATATATATATATATATATATATATACATCAGGGAGACGTGGGATGTCTGTGTATATATATATATATATATATATATATATATATATATATATATATATATATATATATATATATATATATATATATATATATATATATTAACATATTAATTAATATATTTAAGATTGGGCGCAAGTAATCCCAGAATGGACTCGCCCGTGATGTGGGCGGGCCGCCTTCCCGCAGGCCGCAGCGAGACGTACTTGTGTTGCTTGGCTGCGGCTGCAGCTAGGCCCTTCTCGCTGGGAGCGCGACTTCCACGTAAACATGTAAGTTTACCGTCGTCTAATGTGTAGCGGTTTTAAGACCATACGAATTCCAACCAACATGTCATGCAAGCCAACTTCTTGAATCGTCCCTTAATTAAAACCAGCCCGCAGCGATCTCTAATTGACCGCGGCCGCGCTAACGGTAGCTAACTTGGCTCCATTGACTGTGTGTTAAGCAGCCAGCGGGATAGCGAGGAAGCGGCTTTGTTGATGAATTTTGCGGTCTATGGTTTAACTTAAAAGGGAATTAATTGGACCGTAACTAACGCCAACCTGTTCAGAGTTTATTAGCATTACGTCATTGGCAACACAGCAGACTTAGAAAATAGGCTACATGTGTACAGACCAGACTGCTGCAGTACTTTGGAAACGCAACGTTACACGGTACGAGTATTAACAATGCATTCAGAAGTGTCAGGATGTTATAGTAATGCTGGGGATGATATCATGCTTTTGTGTACATAAACAAAGATACTCATACACCATCTCTGTCTTCTACATTCAGAGTCCACTCACAGCCATGGACCACTCGGCTATTAAAGACAACCGTATGAGTGCTGGACATCCTTGGAAACGCTTTAATTGTATTGATACATTCAAGGTTTTCAAGTTATTGGAATCTGAATAAAGTGCTTGAAACTGCTTGAAATTGTAATTGCATTACTTTCATGGTATATAGCTTGGTCAGTGACACAATTAGAAACAGTTTTTCATCCTAATTTGTCTCCCTTATATAGAAGGCTCTCACTAAACATAATTATGGTAATTTATAGCAAAATAGCATCTGATTTGATTAAGTAAAATAATCAGTTTGTACACAAACACTGAAATACATTGCTGCAGGTTTTAAAATCACATTAAAGCCATTTCCAAACATTTTAAAAGTGCATTTTTAAGCTTCTGACTGAAGTCAAATGTGTCTTCATTTAATCAGAAGCATGAAAATATACCTTGAAAATGCTTGGAAAGTGCTTCAATGTGCAGCATGATATAAACTGTGACAGTGAAAAAATGCAAGTGCACACATGTCATAGTTCAGCCAGTGTTGGGGAGCTAGCTGATGAGCCACTCAACCTCTCGTCTGAATGTGTGTTCCTCACACCTGTGGAGGCTCAGAGGGTGAACCTTCAACCAGCACCAGCATTGCTCCACCCGATCCACCACAAGAGGTTCGTGGGCCAGAGCGTTGGAGACGGAAGAGGCATGCCGGTGATGAGGATGCTTATCAAAAGCTCCTCAAAATGGAGACCGAGAGGGCAGTCAAACAAATTGAACAGGCCAATGAACTAATAAAGCTGATGCAAAGAAACAGAACTGAAAATAAAGCTGTTAGAAAAACAGCTCACTTCTGACCTGGGTTAGGTCCTGTTTTAGTTAGTGGCCACATTATTTGAAATGTCTGTTTTGTTGGAATTAAAGTTTGTTTGGACCCTGCATTCCTGTTGTCTTTCTCTGATGTTTTGGTACATGCAAGTGACAATGTTTGAAACTAGAATTTGGGAAATAGGTAATAATAATGTAATTGTTACTACAGCAGTTTCAGAAAGTGAGGTCAAATATTGTACATACATTTCTTACAATTAGGCTGCTTTATTATGTTTAAATTAGAGATGGGCATAGATTAAATTCTTTAATCTAGATTAATCTAATGGTAATCTTGAAATTAATCTAGATTAAAGTGTCCATAATGTGTTTGCAACCTAAATAATGACTTATATTACCTAAATAATGACTGAAAGTAGGTCTGCGCGATTGTTGAGCGGGGGGGGGGGGGGGGGGGGGGGGGGGGGGCGTTATCACTCACAGCGCGGGTAACGCCGATAACGGCCCATCACTAGTTGAAATCCACCTCTGAGGTGGGATCCAAATGATCCTGACATTTTGGTATCAAGTTGATCCAGAGATCTGCCTTAACTTTTGAAATACCCAAATCCAGCCTTTAATCTGGATTCAGGGGAGGATTGGATTACCAAAGCAGAATCCTGATCTTCAGGATCAGGATTATCTGGATCTGTGTTGAAATACCAAGTTTTCAGATCAGATCTAGATTTAATCCAATCCGACCAGGATAATCCTGTCAATCCCTTTTGAAATACTGGGCCCAGAACATTCTGAGATTGTGTGTGTGTATTATGGTCTTCTCTCCTGGCGGTCATCCATCCATTCAGAATGTTTCCAAAAGTAAAAATTTTCCATATTTTTACTTCTTACCCCTGCCCTCCTTACGCAGCTGTTTTTGCAAATAAGTGGCAATTAAGGTTGCTCATTTTTCCAAATGGTGGACTAAAAAACTGGTGAGAACTTTGACTTTGTGTGCCTGGAAGCTCCACCTCTGCTGCCACCATTAAACACTCGCTTATCTCCACAGCAGTTGGCTGCTGTGTGCTTATATTCTATTCTGTTGTTCATTTGTTAGCCAAAGCTTCCCATACATAGTACTGATGCAACATGTATAGTTACAATAAGTGGTTGTTAATGAGAAAATGAGCCAATAGACAGATATTATACAGTACCCTTAGATGAATCAGGGGGATCAGCAGGTGTTGGTGTACATGTGTATGTGCATGTGGAGTATGTTTGTATTTCAATGTTAGTGAGTGCATGTAGTTATTAAGTATGATAAGATTATAGAATATAATTTACATTACACCATATGGTGGACGCCATACCGTGGAGAAAAGCAATACTGTGAGTGCATACATTTTTTAGCATGGGTGGTCCCAGTGGGAATCAAACCCCTAACCCTGGCAATGTTAATGCCATGCTCTACAGTGTTTCCCATTAATTACCTAATTTTCTAGACTGTGGCAGGCTGCCACAGTCTAGAAAATATTTGTACACTTCATATAATAAAGTTCATAGAACGCGCTCAACTCACTTGTGCCCAAAAAAGAATTAAGCAAAACAAACGAGAGTACAGCACTCCTAGTCATATATTTCACTTTTTTATTTTCACTTTTTTATAGCCTGTGGACAGACGTTTCGGGTTATCTCCCTTCCTCAGTGTCAGGCAAGCAAACATATGCAGGTGCAATCAATATATGGTAAATCACTGCACTCGTATCCACCCACGTGACTTAATTGATTGACATGAAAACATCAAAATAAATTCAACAAATAAATCATACAAAGAAATCATAAAAAATCATAAGAAAATCATAAAAAGCAATGCAACAACAATTCCTCATTTAATCCATTAGGTATCATTGTGTCTAACTGATGAATCCAAAAACATTCCCTTCTAAGCAGTCAATTCTCTCTGTCTCCGCCTCTTTTTGGCATAACCACACTTTCCAACCCGCAGAATTTCAAGTCACTGACGTCATGTTTAAATTCATAGAAATGTCGTGCCACTGACGACTTCTCATCTCTATTTCTAATTGCACACTGTAACGAATGAATGTGATTCCCACAGTTAGTTACTGTAGTACGGACAGTGATTTACTGTGATCAATATTTAATTCAATTCAATTCAATTCAATTTTATTTGTATAGCGCCAATTCATAACAGAAGTTATCTCAGGGCACTTTTCAAATGGAGCAGGTCTAGACCAAACTCCTAATAACATTTACAGAGACCCAACAGTACCACCATGAGCAAGCACTTGGCACGGGGGCAAGGAAAAACTGCCTGTTAAAAGGCAGAAACCTTGGACAGACCCTTCGGCTCTAGGTGGGTGGTCATCTGCCTTGACCAGTTGGGGTGAGAGAGAGAGAGAGAGAGAGAGAGAGAGAGAGAGAGAGAGAGACTACATCAATACACTAATGAACATGATGATGAAGACAGCACCAATGATGGGGGACAGCGAGCAGCATCAACAGTAACTATATATAACTGGTAACTGATATTAGCAATGGCAGGCAAGCAGGACCATGGAGGCTCCGCCAGGATCCATGAGAACCTGCGAGACGAGAAAACACAAGAACTCCAGGGAAGAAGTGTTAGTAACATGCATTAATGGGACATGAATGTGTGCACACAGAGAGAGAGAGAGAGAGCGAGAGAGAGAGAGACTCAGTGCACCAAGGGAAATCCCCCGATAGTCTAGGCCTATAGCAGCATAACTAAGGGATGGTTCTCCAGTATAGTATTATAATTTCACAACGGGCTATTGTAATACTGACATTAATTTACTGTTAATGTTTTTTACAGTAGAGCACTGTAATTACAAACACTGTTACAGTAATATTACAGACAATTAATGTAAAAAATACATAAGTTACTGTGAATTACATTTACAATATATAACGGTAATTCCACAACTAGTTACTGTATTATGAACAGTACATTGCTGTGATTTTCAAATAAGTTACTGTGATAATATTTACAGTAAAGGACTGTAACTACACACTTTGTGACTCAAATATGGACAGTAAATTACTGTAAATATAGTATGGCTACTGTGAATTAAATTTAAAGTATGTAACTGTAAATACACAAATAGTTACTGTATTATGAACAGTACATTGCTGTGATTTAAGAATAAGTTACTGTGATAATATTTGCTGTAAAGGACTGTAACTACACACTTTGTGACTGTAATATGGACAGTAAATTACTGTAAATATAGTACGGCTACTGTGAATCAAATGTAAAGTATATCACTGTAAATACACAAATAGTTGCTGTAATATGAACAGTACATTGCTGTGATTTAAGAATAAGTTTCTGTGATAATATTTACTGTAAAGAACTGTAACTGCACACTTTGTGACTGTAATATGGACAGTAAATTACTGTAAATATTATATGGCTACTGTGAATCAAATTTAAAGTATATATATATATAACTGTAAATACACAACTAGATACTGTATTATGAACAGTGTAATTCTACTTCTAATTAATGAATGTGTTACTGTGATATTTACAATATGGACTGTATTACAACAACTGGTTACTGTACAGTCCTCTGTCCTGATCTTGTTGACTTGGACAACAGCTATTAACATCCTTAATGCACCAATAATAACAACACTAGTTGCCTTAACAGGCTGTTGGCATTGCTGTGTAGACTGCCCACTCAGTGATACATCTAGAGTCACATGGTCGCTACGGAGCAGGAACACCACCCATAATATGCTAAAATAATTTATCTTGGCCCAGCTGAGGGAGCAGCTGTAACATGGAATCACGGTTCCCCGTTCTCTCCCTCCTGTGACAGCACTGCACCCAGGCCCCAGTCACTGGTTTCAGTGTCTGCGATAAATGGGCAGGGACTTTTGTTGGGATTCTTATTGGGCAACATCAAGTGAAACAATACGTATTATAACCAATAATGTGTTTGATTTTGAGCATGGTATGACTTGCTGGAAAACAGCAGAAAGCAGGGAGGCCCAGACTTCCCTCTCCACTTCGTCCAGCTCTTCTAGTAGTAGTAGTAGTAGTAGATAACTTTATTATCCCCGAGGGGCAGTTAGGTTTGCGGCACAGTCACCAGGCACTTAACATAACAGGACATCAGACATATGACAACAAGTCGTCCATACATCAGACACCAACATACATAACATGAAGAGGGATCCTAGGGGTTCCCAGGCCGGCCGAGAGATGTAGTCCCTCCAGTGTGTCCTGGGTCTTCCCCGGGGCCTCCTCCCGGTGGGACGTGCCCGGAACAACTCACCAGGGAGGCATCCAGGAGACATCCTGACCAGTTCATCTGGCTCCTCTCGACGTGGAGGAGCAGCGGCTGTGCCTAGAAATTCTGTCCATAAAGGTGCAGAATGCGCAGCCTTGGCGGAGGGGGGGGGGGGGGAGGGGGTGCGCGCAATAGTAATACTACGACAGAGGTCAGCGCGCTAGTAACACACCGCAGACCTACGACCGACGGGGGGGGGGGGGCGACGGGAGAGTGTCCCCCACCGGTTGAGAACCACTGCTGTAGGCTATATCTCAAAAGTACGTACAACATGGATACATTAAAACCATTAAACCACTCAACACAATAGACAGCAATAAATCAATAACATTAGGACTTAATGTGCCCTGCAGCATAGGTGGGAAATCTCCCCCCACTCAATAAGAATGCCACATTATAGTTCCAGAGGTATCACAAATATATTTTGAGGATAGCACAATAAAGTTAAAAGATAACTTCCATTGTGGTCCTCTGGTTGCAATATTGCGGCACCCATGTGCTCTAAAATGTAACAAAAAATGTGCACTTGAACTAAATACATGATTAAAATAAGGATTTGATAGATGTTAGCACTTTTTAAATATTTCACAGTAATATACATTACAATAACAGTATCATACTTGAGGTCTGGTGTATGTTACTTTAAACTGAAGTGGATTGTGGGAAGGAGACAGCGTTTTTGCGGGAAAACAGGACATTTTTTTTTCTTTCAAGAGAGAAGTGGAGCTCAGAAAGAAACCATTTAAGAAGATAACAAGTAAGTATATTCTTTTCATAAGTTATTTAATGGAGATCTACTGATAAAGTCTAATTCAGAGTGGTCAATAGTGTAAGATTGAGTTAGTTTTAGCCAATAGCGTTACTATGATAAACGAGAGAGGGAGAGAGCTTGGACGGAGAGGGACCAGTAGGTTAATGATCAAGTTAACGTTTTCAGAAATCCTCTTTCAAAATGAACACGATTTATTTCTTGTGGGTTTATTTTACCGTGTTCCTGTGATCTACAATCCCGTGATCTACAATCTTTTAGTATAGTGTCAGATGCGTTTGATTCAGTTTTCACCTTTGTTTCCTCCGTGACGGGAGACACGTGGAGTGCGCAGCTAACGTTATTGCTAGCTAGTTGAGCTTGCAGAACAGCATTGGCAGCAACGTTAGCATCAATTATGCTTCTCTTTGGTTATCTCTACACCCTTCAATGTTAATTATGTGTTTTGTAATTTAGGGATTGCCTCAGTGAAGAAGAAAAAGGCGTCAGGATTTCACCTTTATTCAGGACTTCTTCACAGATGCTGAAGCTTGCATGGTGAGTCAAATTAACGTTAATGTAACGTTAAATGTTAAACTAAACTAAAGTTAAATAGCTATCTGATTAAATATAACTGACTGTTCATTTGTGTATTAACTCTCAACTAGTAAATTTGTGGTGAAGTGTGAAGTGATTAACTATCCAGTGCTAACATCACATCATAAGCATGTAATTACTGGTATAGTAGAGGTTTCCAGCTTTCATTTAGTGTTCTTGTTAGGTGGTTAGTGTATGTTTAGGTGCCTGTTGGTTAGCTAATGTAATCAAAATGGTCAACCGTTTTGTCTGCAAGCAGTGTCATGTATCTAGAGGGACTCTAAACAAATTTTATCAACATGTTAAGATGCATAGACACCTAGCTAATTTCAGGTTCTATTGTGGTTTGCCAAGTTGCCCTTGCAGTTTTAAGACATTGTTAGCACTTAAATCTCACATCCGTCGGAAGCATACACAGCCAAAAGAAACTGTCCATAGACCAGCCCAAACTGAGGTGAGGACCTGTCAGGTTGAGGGATGCAAGCATACATGTCCCAATTTACAGAGCTTGTGTGAACATTTAAAAATTCACATAAGAAATGGAAAAAAGGTTGGCTGCCCCTTTCCCAACTGTAAAAAACCCTTCCATGTGAAGTCATCTTTCACATCCCACATCAGCAGGAAACACAAAGATTTGCCTGAGAACCCTGTCCGAATGGAAAATGATGATTCAAGTAGTAGGCCTGACACTGAAGTCCATGATGAAAGGGATGATGAAAATGATAATGTAGAACTTGACTCAAATCCTGATACATTTCTCATGAACTTGGCACTATTCTACTTGCGAATGCAAGCCAAAATGCTGCTACCAGCCAGCACTATCCAAAGTTTAATTGAGGATTTCCAAGTTGTCCATGACAGCAGTATGGAACAGGTGTTTTCCAAATTGAAGGAAGAATTAGCAAAGCAGAATATGTCAGAAAATGACATTGATCAAATCATAACTGGGCTAAATAAGACTAACCTTCTGCGGCTGTATAATGAAAGAATATTTAATTCTGATCAAACCAGGAAGACATATTTCAAGAGAAATTTTAACTATGTAGCACCCACACAGGTTTATCTTGGTACAGACTCCAGTGGAAAGGATCGCTTTTTGCAATATGTTCCAGTAAAGGAGACCTTAAAGGCCCTATTGAGCCACCAGTCTGTTAAAGAACAGTACACTGAAGCACAGACACACAGATCAGATGATCCACATTTGCTTGAGGATGTAAGGGATGGCAGAAATTTTAAAGAAAATATATTCTTTAAGCAGTGTAAGTCCTCAGTTTCCATTATCTTGTACCAAGATTCATTTGAAGTGGCAAATCCTCTTGGGTCAGGAAGAAAAAAGCACAAACAACTTGCAGTGTACATGACACTGTCTGAAATCTCTGCTCACAACAGGTCCTCCATAGACCCCATACAGCTTGTTATGCTTTGTAGGGAGGACGATTATAAGTTATTTGGGCAAGCTAAAGTGTTCACTCCTCTTGTGAAGGATTTGAAGGACCTTGAAGAGTCTGGAATAGTGCTGGATAATGGTCAAATCGTGCAAGGGGCAGTGATCGCCATTTCTGGAGATAACCTTGGCTCACACAACATTGGTGGCTTCACAGAAAATTTTAGTAGAAGTAAACATTTCTGTCGCTATTGTGTTATAGATAGACACACTTTTGTAAATTCTCCCACAGAATTAGGCACTCCACGGACAAAGGAGAGTTACAAGAACTCTGTGAATGTACTTACTATGAACCAGGGGCTACGTGATGTTGATGGCGTTAAATTTGACTCTGTGTTTAATAGCCTGAAATACTTCCATGTATGTGACCCAGGGCTCCCTCCATGCTTAGGCCATGACTTATTTGAAGGTGTTGTTTCAACAGATCTGGCTCTTTACATTAAACATCTTGTCACTGCAGGGAAGCATTTTAGTTACACTCAGTTGAATAGGATAATTTCTACTTTTAAGTATGCACAAAAGGATTCCAACAGTAAGCCATGTGAAGTACGTGCAGACAGTGAAAAGCTGGGAGGAAATGCAGCTCAAAATTGGTGTTTTCTCCGCCTACTCCCACTGCTTGTTGGTGATAGGATAAAGAATCCCCTAGAAGATGAGGTCTGGCAGTTGTGCTTGCAGCTAAGAGAGATAGTGGCAATGATAACTGCACCAAAAATCCATGCCAACCAAGTAGCATATCTGAAAGTTCTACTGGAATACTATATGCATTCAAGAGCTAATCTGTTTCCAGGTAAACCACTGAAACCAAAACACCATTATGTGCTTCACTACCCTGGACTCATACTACATTTTGGTCCACTCATTAGACTTTGGACACTGAGGTTTGAAAGTAAGCACACATTTTTCAAACAGTGCGCAAGAAAGCTTCACAATTTCAAAAGCCTCAATAGCACACTGGCTGAGAGACACCAACTCCTACAAGCCTATCTTCAGGCTGGCAGCCTTTTCCCACCAACTGTGCAAATACAGCATGCTGATGAATTTGATGGTCGGCTGTATAATCTTGACATACAAGAAGCTGTTAGGATGAGAGGCATTCATGAGGCATCTGTAGTGACACCAGTTATTACTTACAAGGGCACCAAATACCAAAAATCTATGGTTGTGGTTGCAGATCACAATGACATGGGATACACCTTTGGAAAAATTGTATTGATTTTGCTAAACTCATCCCAGGTGTATTTTGTTATTGAAAAACATCCCTCAGTGCCTTTGGTGGATCTAGGTGTACACTGCCTACTTGACTCAGATGTTTCTTACATGTGTGTCAGGTTGGAGAGCCTGGCTGACTACTACCCATTGCCATTATATAACAGATTTGATGTTAATCTTGTTTCGTTCCATCACTCTATTTATTCTAGCTAAGAAATATAGAAATATGGAGCAACCCTTTGATGATGTCATCAGGAAGGCCCTCCCCACACTTCAGGAAAGTCAATTTCAGAATCTGACCGATCACTTGGCTGCCATTGGTGTGACGATCTGCAGTATGTTACAGTGGAAGATGTCAAAGAAATTCTCTCACCTATAGCTTGCAGAAGACTGGTACACTACTTCAAAAACAAAGGTGAGTTTTAAATTGTCAAGTTTCTAGTTGTCACATGCTGATGGTGCATGCTTCTTATGAGTGGATGGCCCATTCTAGCAGGGGTCACAGTAATGATTGTATTTCTTTTCATTCAACTTAGCAACAGGGAGGTTGAATTTAGTAGCCTTTACATGTTCTAATACATGGCCTCAGCATCTTGCAGGGCTTGCAATTATTTGGTAGAATCTGACACCTGTGCTTGGAGAAACAGAGGTCAGCACCCAGCAGTGCTTTTAGGCTGAGGGTGTGCAATAGTGTATTCTTGTATATAGTTAATTGGCTATAGGCTTTTGGCCTTGCTGGCATATACAGTTTGCGTGAAGCAGTTACAATATTAGTCCTGTCAGTCCTGTTCAGAGTCTTGATTAATGCAGTGTAGCTGGATCTTAAAGGCATAGATCTTAAAATGTAGGTTAAATATACTGTATGCAAATATGTAACATGTAATTCCTTGGCAATCACTTATGTCAAAATAACTCTCCCAGTGTTCTTTTATGGCAACATTTAAGCCAAAAAAAATATGTCTAGTTGAAAAGTTTGGTCCTTTTCTAGATCTAAAAAGGGAATGTGGGCCCCCTAGGCCCCTGTTTAAAGTGTGAAACAATAACAAATTGTCTGAACATTGCTAATTCCTAATACACAGGCCATGAAGACCAGACTACAAACCAGCCAAGCAACTCTCCAAACTCAAGCTTTCCTCCAGTCCACTCTGTTAATATCAGCTCTCCAACCTCAACCACTCCTCCAGTTCATGTGCCGATACAAAGCACTGGATGGCTCTCATCCTATCAAGTGCCATGGGAGAAGATGCAACCAAATTTAAGACGATGTATTGCACAGGGACAGAAACCAAAGAAGGAAGATAGATTAGAAATGGTGAGGATCATTGTGGATTCAATCAGAGAGGTGTGCTTGAACCCAAAACTAAGCCAGTGTTCAGAAATAGCCAAAAGAATCTGTGAAAAGTACCCGACAAGCTTTGCTCAGATGTATGAGGGACAGCTAATAGGCAATGGTTATTCTGATTTGGAGCATCAGTTACAGACAAGGGCTGCGTACGTCAATCGTGACAACACACTGGTTAGAGTTAGGAAACAAAAACGTCGTTCAGTAGACATAGATGACAGCCAGCCTGGAACCTCCAGCACCCAGCCCACTGCATCTAAATGTGCAAAAACAGACAGCTACGGCTGCATCAACTGGCACCCACTTGACCTTCCTGAAGGTGAGACACCAGCATCTGCAGAGGAGAAGAGAGACGAGATGGTGAACCTTTTCTCAACAGAGGGTCCCCGGGCAGCAGAGCATGGCAGAGTGGATGAACTGATGAAGATGACATATGCTACCCAGCGCTATGCTCTCAATAGAAGCCCTCCACCCAGCATTGTGGAACTCAAGGAACAGTGGCCATTTCTGTTCATTTCAAGATTCATGTGTGCTCATTTCAGCACATTGACAGGGGTTGATGTTAACACCAGACTCCATGATTCCCTGGACAGTAAGGGAAAGAAAGTGCTACATTTTTTCCAAAGTCAACTTCCAAGGTGGACAAAGGATGTCAGGACAGTCCTGAAAGACATAAACAGGATGGGCAACATCAACCATGGTGTTGCATCTCTACTTGTCACGATAGCGTACTTCAAAGAGAAAGAGGATTCACTTTTCCTTCTGGCTGATGTAAGTACTTGGGATTTTGTGAACGTGTGTGCCACTGAATATTTATTGTGATGTGCAGAACCTAACCACTTATAAACCCCTATAATCATAGAGAACTGGACTTGACTTACAAAAATAGCCGATCTACACGCTCATAATATGGTGTGTTGCGACGCATTGTGAGCTTGTAGATCGGCAAATTTTGGCTAATGTTACCCCCAGAATATGGACGCTGGGTTTCAAGTGGTTAAAGGACTACTACAGAAGTTTATTTTTACTCTCCTCTAATGTAGTCAATTAGTAGATTCCTTCATCCATCCTGTCTTTCATACTGGACACAACTTCCAAATTTGGAATATTATAGTTTTCTGTCTTGTGTTTGATCTTTTCTTTTATTTAGGTGACAACATCCTCAGCAGATGCAGAAGACAGACTCTCACTCCCAAGCACACCTAGGCTGATGGCACTTGGTAAGGGTAATATTCTCAATATACAGTACTTGCGAATATTATGGTTCATAGAGTACTATAATACACATGCATGTCAACAGGAGGTGGGAGGCTAAGTGGCAATGTGATCAGAGTTAGAACCTGTACATCTTCATTTGATCTAATACATTTGTCCCATTTTATCAAGTGCAATGTTCAATGGTGAAGCTGTGGCAGGCCAGGTAGTACATCTATGCCTCCATTTAGTCAAAGTACACACACACACACACACACACACACACACACACACATACATACACGATCTCCTGAGATAAATCCTGACATTTGCAGGGACAGTGTCAGAATTCTCATCAAGAAATGTGATGTGCTACTACAGGATTGGTCAGTTTATATCAAATGGAATTATTTTGTCTACTTTTTCTAATACTAAACCATAGGCTATAATAACAATAATTGATATACCTGCTGGTGTGTGTGTGTGTGTGTGTGTGTGTGTGTGTGTGTGTGTGTGTGTGTGTGTGTGTGTGTGTGTGTGTTTGTTATAGGGGACTCAGTTCTGGAAGCAAAGAAATGGATGCTGGTCATGGAGGGAAATGTTCTGATCCAGTCAGATGACCTTCCTGACTTCACCTCAGCAACAGCTGTCCTAATGGCCTGCTACTTTGTCTTCAACATAGAGTACCAGGAAGAGGCAGCCAGTGTTTTGGAGTTCATTCAGAGGTTAGCACATCGTTAGTTGCTATAACTCTATAAATATGCAGAAAAATAAGATTCCATTTTGGCGTTTCACAATCACATGAATAAGTCTTACTGTAAATCAAATTAGCCAAACCTATCTAGTTTGCTGCTTTGCAGAAATGGAAATTCTAAAATATTTTAAAGATATTTAAAATGTCTTTGTGAACAGAAATGACATGACAACAGTTCTGCACTACAAAGCCGAAGTGCATTAACTATGCAAAGAATTTCAGACTTTTTCTTCTGCTTGTAGGTTCTTCCTGAGGATTAACCCTGATGGCTCAAAGTGTACATCCAAGACACAGGTCAGCCGCAAATCTGGCAAGAAGGTGCAAAGGAAGAGCACAGGTTTGAATCCCCATGTGGCCAAATTGATCAGGGACATTGTGGAATTTGATTGGCAAAACTATTAAGTGTGTCACAAAATGTGAAATAGTTTTTCATCTTCATGTCATGAGAATAGAGTTGTACATGTTGTCTGCCTTGTAGGTCTTCATGGCATGTTCCAGCATGACCAGAGTTTATTTATGTTTTGCACATATCTATATTTTGGAGGGTTTTTGAAAAAAATATCTTGATGCCACTCCTTCTCATGTCTTAAGTTTTGTCTCCTTCCGTGAAGGACTTCATAAGAAAAAAATATTATTTACAGTTTGTGAATTGAAGATTTGATTTAGCTGTTTTGTAATTGGAGCTGTGTTTATGTTGCTGAAGGCGGTGACTGGCCTGATAGAAGTTGAACTAATTTGTACCTGACTGTTTACAAGGCTGTTTGAAATGTGGTTTTATATACTGTACATCAATTACCTCACTACTAGGAGTTGTTAATTGAATGTTCATTTACTGTTGTTTTACTGCAAAGCCATAGTTTTTAGGCCCATTGGCCAGTGGTTTTACATATTTATTAAAAAGTCTGCACTTTAAAGGGTACATGTTATGGTACTGGCTATTGTTCATGTATTTGCTTACCTCAAAAAATAAATGGCATTTTACTGTTCAGTGTTGTGGTGAGAAATATTTTACCGGAATTTATAGCAATTTTACAGTGATACCTTTTTTCACAGTATGGAATATATTTTAAGATTACAATAATATCAGTGTTTACAGTTGTGTACTATGATTTGGCTTCATAGTATTGGAAGCTACTGTAAGAAGAGTACACATTTAAGGACTACAGTAAAGAAAACCAAATTGTAAAAATGACAGTAAAATACAGTGTGTATTTTTACATTACTGTTATTAGTTAGTTATGAACTGTGTTCTAGTTTACAGTAAAGTACTGTGTGTATTTTTAAGTTAATGTTATTAGTTACAGTTATGAACAGTGATCTTATTTACAGTAAAGTACAGTATGTATTTTTACATTAATGTTATTAGTTACAGTTATGAACAGTGATCTTGTTTACAGTAAAGTACAGTATGTATTTTTACATTAATGTTATTAGTTACAGTTATGAACAGTGATCTTGTTTACAGTAAAGTACAGTATGTATTTTTACATTAATATTATTAGTTACAGTTATGAACTGTGTTCTACTTTACAGTAATGAACAGTTTTTGGGTTTACAGTAATTTGAATTATCACATTAGTGTACTGTGATTTGCTCTACAGTAATATACACAGTACTGTAAATGTAATCATAGTAAACATACTGTGAAATGTATTACAGTACTTTAATGGCATCGTGCTGCAGGTATATTACTGTAAATTTCACAGTAACCTTTTTACAGTGCACACTTGTGTTCACAAATTCTTGTTTTTAATTCTCTCTTTGTTTTCCCAACATAATATAAATTACAAGGACACTTCAATGCATACACAACAAATGATGTTCTGCATGTGATTCTGCCCTTCACTTTGAATGTACGTCCCGTCCTGGGATGAACAATAGACTTCAGTTTTTGCATGTTATGACACTGTATGCAATTGTGACAAGGAAAATTTCCATTAGGTATAGAAGAAAGAAAATGTGATGGTCGTGTCTTGGGTAGATCAGCTTTTACTAAAGAGTCTCTAAGACTCGGTGACCTCCTATAGAAAAATCTCGGGTGTGTCTGAAACGTGGAAGAAACTTGTGGATCGCTCTCAAGAATATGCCAATGTTTTTCTATAGCTTGTTTTACAGACTGAGATATTGGGCTATAAGTAAAGACCATGGCCACTCCTGTTGACTTCGGCCTAGTACTAGGCCTAAACAACTGAGCCCTAGATACCTGGCGAACCTTGTCCAACTGTTGTTCTATCGTAGATTCTTTATAACCTCTGGTTTTAAACCTCTCACAAAGAGCCTGAGCGTGCGACTCAAAGGCATCATCTGTACTACAAATGCGTTTAACGCGCAACAATTGGCTGTAAGGCAAAGATCTTTTTAATGCGGGCAAGTGATGACTATTATATTGTAAGAAGGTGTTCCTATCTGTCTCTTTCCTATATACTTCTGTGTGTACAGCATTAAACGAACCATCCTTCTTAACAAGAACATCCAGAAATGCAATTACATTCAAGTCATAGCACATGGTGAATTTGATGGTTGGTAACCTAGTGTTCATAAAATTGTGGAACTCCTTAAGTTCAGCCTCTGTGCCGCTCCAAACAAAAAATACATCATCAATACACCGCCAATAATATTTAATAAACTTATAGTAAGGATTATTAGCATACACAAAGTCCACTTCAAACTTGCCCATAAAGAGGTTAGCGTAGTTGGGCGCCACAGGGGAACCCATCGCCGAACCTCTCAGTTGCAGATAATAGTAATCTTGGAATTTGAAATAATTTTTTGTGAGGACCAACTTAGTTAACGTAATAAGAAACTCTGTAGAGGGATTCAGTTCTTTTCGCATATCAAGATAATGTCTCATGGCCTCCAGGCCCTCCTGGTGGGGAATAGAGGGATATAAACTGGAAACGTCCATGGAACACAAAAAAATCAGAGTTATTCAATTGACAGTCATTCAGCTTATTTAGAAAGTCTGTAGTGTCTTTGAGATGCGATGGTAGGTCATACACCAGATCTTTAATGTGCGCATCAACGTACTGGGAGAGTGTCTCCGTGAGCGAGCCTATGCCCGCCACTTCATATAATAACATAAAAGATCAGATCAGTCCGCCCCTCCCCCTCCGCTGTATGCACGCACCATAGACTGTACATGCACATTCACACACACACTGGAACATACCTGGCTGCATCCAAGACACAGCACGTTGAGGACACAACATTGTTTGAGGTAAGTAACGTTAACTAACGTTATCAATCAATGTTACGACAGCAAATAGATAATGTTACTGCAGAAGTTATCGACAA
The DNA here is from genome assembly GCA_030340625.1 of Merluccius polli. Taxonomy (NCBI): domain Eukaryota; kingdom Metazoa; phylum Chordata; class Actinopteri; order Gadiformes; family Merlucciidae; genus Merluccius; species Merluccius polli. The sequence goes on along the minus strand of JAOPHQ010001149.1, from coordinate 157,423 downwards.
GCTAATGTTAGCTAATTATCTTACGTTATTACCAGTGGCTCTGACAACGTAACTATTTTCAGCATCTGCCCCGGAACCCCCTAGTCCCTAGGTCCACCCATTATTGTCTCACAAAATCCTGTGGGAAACACTGCTCTAACAGTTGAGCTAGTCAGGACCACTACACATCAATTTACTATGTGTGTGAACATGTGGGTAGGTGTGTGCATATCTGGGGATGCATGTTTGTGTGCATGTTTTGGTATGTGTGTATTTTTATATGCTTAGGCATGCTACATAATAGAATTTATTTTCCTGTCTGTGTGTCTTCTCTGTTTTGTGTGTCTTCATCTGAGTGTGTATATCAGGTAGTGTCTGATATACAGACAGCCAAGTTGCGCTGGGGCCACCCACCATTTGGTAATGGAGAAGAGTGATAGGGGCAGGACTGCTTGCCAGCTCCACCGGTGGCTTGGCCGCTTCCAGGCAGCAGGTCAATGCTTGACATGGGAGACGCAAATACTAAACAAAATGATGAGCTGAGGAAATTAGACAGCCCCCCATCCCAAGTCAAAGCCGCACCTACATCAGCACATACTTGACCCTGGAAAGAAGTGCTTACTCGCATCTAGCTGTTATATTAATTTTGTATATTATATTATTATTCATTATATTATTATATTAATTATATTCATACCTACATATCAGAAAAAAAACTATATTTGAGTTAATCATTTGTGCTATATTACAGGGCAACTGTTGTGTCTTTCAACTTTTTAAGTTAAAAATGATTTCACAAGAAAGCAATATAGTGCAATATAGATATCTGGCTAACCAATTCTCATGATTTTTTCACTGATTGGCAAGGTGTTACAGGGACAATACATTACCACTGATCTGAGGGTAAAGTTAATGTTCACCAAAATGTGAAGTGACTATCATTCATAATTCCCTTTGTTCAGGTTGTTTTTTTGTAGTAGTCATCCTACCTTATCAACTGCAGTCCAATATTCCTATTGAAACTGTTTGGAAAAAAACAACTCAATAGACTATGAAAAACGTTTAGTATATGTAGTTTGTTTCCCAAATGATTTCATTTGATTTGATTTACCTTGGTAACACACATATGGGTACTTGTTCGAACACAGACACACTTTAGTCACCGGACAACAACACACTAACTTAGTACAGGCTTATCGCTAAACATTCACATATCGTTACGCGGCATTCTGGGAGCTCTCAGTCCGGAAGCTGTGCTGGCCAGGCACGCTACAATATTTTATGTACATTTTATGAAAATTCAAACAATATTTTCTTACCTTTCTCTTATGTCTGAAGTGGCTTTTGTCGATCACCACATACTCGTGTCTTCCACCCAATTGCTGTCCCTTCCTTCTCGGGTCCCCCATACCAACCCTGTCTCATCAAAATTACGTTCCCATGGAACTATTCGGCATCCTCAATTACGTTTGTCTGAAAACGTATTTTGTCCGTGATTACGTTTCATTGAACGTATCGCAAATACGTTCGTTCTCAGCCTATTATGTTTGGTTGAAACGTATCCCAGATATGTTAAATGTCAACATATATCATATTATTGTCATTAAGGCATATTTCCCTTTCGGGGAACGTTTCATTTAACGTATTTTGTCCCTGATTACGTCTTGAATCTGAATTGAGCATATTTTTTGTTATTTATTTACCTCTTGGATAATTTACATTGAATTGAAACGTATCCTCAATAGGCTACGTTAAATATCGATAACATTTGTCCGGGGAGGGGGGGTCCGGTCCAGGTCCGACCCTGGACTGGGAGCATTCCCCCCCTTTTATTAAAATGTTTTATATTGCCGGTGGGTGGTTATCGTCAGTGGCTGGCGAAATACTGCCCTGTAGCAGTTATATTGAAATGTAAAGAAAAGAATGTGTGTATAATGAAAATCGACCAGCCACAAACGGTACAGGAAACATAATTTGAAGCTTTCTGGTTGGCTGAACTGGCCCAGATATGTAAGCCAACACACTGTGAACATAATTTGTACTTTTTATGTGTACCTTTTAAAGCCAGCACAGTTAGAAATGCAAGCTTTTATATTTAGGATAAGATATATTTTACTGTAAGATGGACATTATTATACGTCACGCGCAACACGTACCCTGACTACGTTGGTCCAAAGTGCCAAACGTAGAGGGGTTACAATAAAGGCCCTTAAATTGTATGACTGTTACATTTTTCTGCCTATTCTTTTACTATTATTGTCCCACACCACAATGTATGTCCCACAATGTGAACTCCAAACAATTCATGTTCATCCAATTCATGGACAAGCTGGAAACACGTCTAAAAACACTTGAAATAGAATAGCCTATATTTATATTTTTACAACATCAATCTCCCTATAATATGAACAAAATATGATCAGGTTATACTTTCTCTCTTGAAAACGGGCAAAACGCTAACCCTAACCCGGAAAATGAATTTAAAGAACTACAAACGTTCGGAAAATGCAATACACTGAAGTGTGCGGCGCCATGTTTTTTGTAGTCCTAAAGCCCCTTATGTTACTATGGCAGAGGCCTACTTTCTTTCAAAAGCTCATATCTTGGTCAATTAAAAACAACTGTGGGTACAAATGTAACTACACACAGACATACATTCGCATTACCATATTGTTCATCCAGGGCAATCCTGTCAGCCCTGGGGAAGGGAACACAATGGCTATAAATGGTCATATTAAGTAATATGGAAATATGTATATGAATCATTTAAGGGGTAAATGGGGTCTAAACTGCTCCAAATTGAAAAGCATGACTAAGGATAAGGTCACCATCAATATGTTGAACACATTTTGCCACTAAATATCCCTTAAAATATGTTTTAGTGATTTTATCCATCTTGGCTCTATATAGGCTCTGAGAAAGTACACATCAGTAAGTGCCTTCTCAGTGAGCAGATAAAAATGAAACTTTGTCGTAGGATGACAATGAAGACACCATTGGAAAGGTCTTGATCTGCAGAATACAGATCTGCCACTGTGGACATTCTGGATGGTTCCTGCTCCTGCTCCTCAGGAATGCCCTTTGGCTCTTTTAAAGGCTTACAGAAAAGCAACACAATGTGATACAAACATGGGGAAAACATTTTTGGAAAGCTCTTGACTTCTTCTATCATGTCCTTTGTGGCCTTTGCCAAACCATTAGGGGGCGCTACTGGGTAAGGTCAAAACCAGATTTCACCCAATTAACAATAGTAAAAATGAAATCTGACTAAATAAATGTGCTCCCCGGTCCCTAAAACATATAATACACTTGCGAAGTTCCTTGACACATTTTCACATAATAGGGAAAACGTAAACTAAACATTTTAGAACTAGCCTACAAAAAAAATGGCGGAAAAAACATGGCGCCGCACACTTGAGTGTATTGCATTTTCCGAACGTTTGTAGTTTTTTTAATTCATTTTCCGGGTTAGGGTTAGGGTTAGCGTTTTGCCCGTTTTCAAGAGAGAAAGTATAACCTGATCATATTTTGTTCATATAATAGGGAGATTGATGTTGTAAAAATATAAATATAGGCTACATTCTATTTCAAGTGTTTTAGACGTGTTTCCAGCTGCTTTGTTTGTCCATGAATTGGATAAACATGAATTGTTTGGAGTTCACCTTGTGGGACATACATTGTGGTGTGGGACAATAATAGTTTTATTTTTATTTTTTTTATTGTCAACAATATTATGACATTAACATAAACAGTAGTACAGTAAGGACAGTACTTCCGGCTGATAGGTCCTCCCAGGTGGTCACGGCGTCTGTCAGCTGTAGCCCCTAGCAACCTGACGTCATTGAAACATGGTGCAGGAATCAGAGAGAGAAAACATAGAGTAACTAACCAATAGGACAAACATCCGATCGTAACTCGTCACTTTGTCAACATTAGTTTCTCCCGCTGCCACGGAATAATGTGTTGATCAGCAAATCAACCTCAGACGTGTAGTGGGCGAGGGTTTGATCCGTCAGACGGAGTGACATCACAAGGGAGTCCTGTGGAATCTGAAAAAGTCACGTGAATCTTGAAAGTCATGTGACTTGGACGCAAAACCATGGGAAAAGAATAGGCAGAAAAATGTAACAGTCATACAATTTAAGGGCCTTTATTGTAACCCCTCTACGTTTGGCACTTTGGATCAACGTCAGGATACGTGTTGCGCGTGACGTATAATAATGTCCATCTTACAGTAAAATATATCTTATCCTAAATATAAAAGCTTACATTTCTAACTGTGCTGGACTGGGAATGCTCCCAGTCCAGGGTCGGACCTGGACCTGGACCGGACCCCCCCCCCCCCCCCCCCCCCCCCAGCCCCGGACCGCCCCGCCCCCGACAAATGTGTTATCGATATTTAACGTAGCCTATTGAGGTTCAGATTCAAGACGTAATCAGGGACAAAATACGTTAAATGAAACGTTCCCCGAAAGGGAAATATGCCTTAATGACAATAATATGATATATGTTGACATTTAACATATCTGGGATACGTTTCAACCAAACATAATCCTATAGGTAAATAAATGGCAAAAAAATAGGCTGAGAACGAACGTATTTGCGATACGTTCAATGAAACGTAATCACGGACAAAATACGTTTTCAGACAAACGTAATTGAGAATGCCGAATAGTTCCCTGGGAACGTAATTTTGATGAGACAGGGTTGCCCATACTGATAGTTATACATTACTAATATATGAATTAAGCTTAACCAACTTTATTATAAGGGTCCCCCATACTGATAGTTATATATTACTAATATATTAATTAAGCTTAACCAACTTTATTATAAGGGTCCCCCATACTAATAGTTATATATTACTAATATATTAATTAAGCTTAACCACTTAACCAACCAAAACTATTAACTTGTGCCAAATAGACATTTTAGTAACAATTAACAAATATTAACAAAGGGTTAGGTAATGTGTGAGTGTAGTGTTGGAGTGTTCGACTCCCATTTGAAAAGTACTGTATTCAAACCCCAATATCCACTACATCTATCTGGCATCCTTGAGCAAGAATCCCCAAACCCCTACCTGCTCTTTAATTACATGTATCACTATGTCACTTAGCCTTCAGCTAAAATGACATTGTACATAACATTTTAAAAAAAGCAGAATCACAGCAGTCGTGTCAACAGCACACAATATGGTTGACAAAACTATTTTCTACCTCTTCTCAGGTGAAGGTGTGGTTTCAGAACAGGAGGATGAAGTGGTTCAAACGAGGTGGTGTGTTACGATCGCGCGCACCCCCCCCCCCCCCCCCCCGCCGGTCGTAGGGCGATCGTAACACACCCCGGACCTACGACCAGCGGGCGGACCTATAACCGCCGGGGGTGTCTCAAAAAGGAGGACAAATATGCGTCCGGCTTGGACAGGGCATTGAAAAACCGGACAGTCTCTGGCCACCCTATTGCTGCTGTTGCCGTTGGACATGGCTAAAATATCAAGTACATCTGCTTTGCCCTCCCGCGTGAGAGTCAGGTATCCAACGAGTGACGTCGCCCACTCGCTCTCCTTGCTTGACCGCGATCTAGCATCTAGGATCGATTGCTCTTCCTTGGGTCCCCGGATGTTAACACTGAATTTCGTACATTGAATTTTGAGGCTGACTTTGGCAGGTTGAATTTTGGGACGTTGAAAATATTTGAGTTGAATTTTTTAACGTTGAATTTTTTAACATTGAAAAATAAAGGTGAAAATGATTTATTGAAAATGTAAAGAGTTAAATTCAGAGGCAAAAAATTCAGATACGTTATTTCAATGCATAAATATTCAGTGCTTATAATTCAATGTTTTTTATTTTCAAAACCCGATGGCACAGATTTACTTCCATAAGAGTCTAATCAGTCTGACTCAGGCCAGGTGAGGCTGTAAACCAGGTAACAACCACATACACTCCACACACCCCCTCCCCTCCCAAACACACATCTTATCTTCACAAAATAAAATGTGAGACACAACACACCCACTTTTCTCACACTTTCATGCTTTTGAGCGTCATTTTGGCCGAGTTTCCTACAAGGCGCCAACATATGTTGAATGATAATTTTGTACACATGTGCAATTACTGTCCAGCCATTTCTCCCAGTGCAAGATCAAAGCAGTACGAAGCACAGTTTCCAGGGTTCACCGGGCTATTTCCTGACAAGATAATAATAATAATATTATAGTTTTCAATATTATAATAGTAATATTGTTTTGTAGTATTGTATCTGTTATTCTTTTTTATGTTAATGTACGCAAATCATTCTTATAAATGTTTTAACCTACGTCCAAAATGAGATTATATTATTGCTGTATTATTGCATCACAATGTAGCATTAGATATTGAATTGTGACAACTGTGTAATGCTGCGTATTGAATTGTATCATGATGCATATGCTGCCAGTCCACAGTGCCTGTTCCTAAAGCCTTGTTTCCACCAGTCCGGTTCAGTTCAATTCAATTCAGTTCAGTTCGTTACACATTAGAACGGTTATTTTTGCGTTTCCATTGTCAAAAGTTGTGGGTGTAATGGGGGTGTTTTTTCAGCAATTTGACCTTGAACTTAAAGGTGTACTTCACCGGTAAACCGTTTTTACTTGCTCCTTTTGGAATATGATAGGTCACTCCTAGTTGCATATGCATGCTGCACGTGGAAAACGTTCTTCTACCCCCATTGCATGCATTAGCCAATGTAAGAACATAGACGGAAGTCAGAAACGAGGAAGTGAGAAAAAGCCCAATACTCTGACGTATGAATGTGTATGACCTCGCCTACCTTGGCTTGACACCGCCCTCAGGAAAACAGTATACGGCATTTCAGAATGTTTGTAAACAATAGGCGTCAAGATACTTCTGGGTGGCAGGAAGAGAGCGGCTTCCACTGAAGTGATCCAGCCGGCTACTGTAAAAAGTGTTGCATTGTTTAAAACATTGTTGTTGATCTGAAGTTGTAAGTTGTAAATGCTGCATCTCTCGGTTTCATTAAAAAAAAGTATTACGTCGCTATCATTTTCCGTTCCGGAGATAGACGCGAAAGTCCAGCAATACCCCGACTTCTTAAACAACATGTAACACACGTTAACCTGTAGGCTACCTTAAACCTGGGTTTGCTCAGTGAGCACAACCGTATAATAAACGTTTAACATGTAGCCTATAGTGTAGCCGTAATGAATTCAATATGTACGACTTTATTCTCGTAATTAATTCAATATTTACGACTTTATTCTCGTAACTTAATGAAAAAAAAATTGTTCTTAATGTGGCCCTAATACTCTGTCGTAACATGTTAATGAGACTTCCCATACCCATATGAATTAATGAGACGTCATGTAGCGCCCCGCAAGAAGAAAATCATTCATTCAAGCCATGTACTGTTTTCTCGATCTCTCTGCCCTGTCAAATGATATGGAGGGGTTTGTTCACTAGTTCTGCCATCGGTGAACGCTTCGTCTTTTGCCACCCGGAAGAACGTATATTGTTGTTGTGACGTCGTGGTGATTTGTCGTGTTGATAATAATAATAATAATAATAATAATAATAATAATAATAATACATGGTATTTCTATTGCACCTTTCAATGACCCAAGGACGCATACAAGAGGGCGAAGAGACAAACGGGGGGGGGGGGGGGGGGGAGAGTGACAACAAGGGCAAGATGATGGGGTGGAATACGGGGGGGGGGGGGGGGGGGACAGGACAGCAGTTATGGGTAGGAGAGATCATAGGCTTGGGAGAAGAGGAAGGTTTTCAGACGGGACTTGAATGTGAGGAGTGAGGGTGAGTCGCGGACAGGTTGGGGGAGAGAGTTCCAGAGTCGGGGTGCTGTGCGGGAGAAGGCTCTGTCGCCGAAGGATTTGAGTTTAGATCTAGGTAATGTGAGGGAGAGAGTGGAGGAGGATCGGAGGGCACGGGTGGGGCGGTGGGGGACGAGGAGGTCAGACAGGTAGGGGGGGGGCTAGGTGGTGGAGGGCTTTAAAGGTGAGGAGGAGTATCTTGAAAGTGATGCGCTGTTTGATGGGGAGCCAGTGGAGAGAGTGGAGAATGGGAGTGATGTGTTCACGGGACCGGGTGTGGGTAAGGAGGCGGGCAGCAGAGTTCTGGACCAGTTGTAGTCTATGGAGGGAATGAGAGGTGATGCCAGTGAGGAGGGAGTTGCAGTAGTCAAGACGGGAGGAGATGAAGGTGTGGATGAGTGATTCAGCAGCAGGGGGGGAGAGGCAGTGTCTGATTTTAGCGATGCGGCGGAGGTGGAAGTAAGAGGTCTTGACGATGGAGCTGACGTGGGGATCAAAGGATAGGGTGGGGTCCAGGATAACGGCGAGATTGCGTGCCAGGGGGGAGGGTGTGATGGTCGAGGTGCCGATGTTGAGTGAGATGGATCCGGTTTTGTTGAGGGTGGATTTGGTGCCTATGAGGAGGAGCTCTGTTTTATCGCTGTTGAGTTGGAGGAAGTTGTGGGCCAGCCATGATTTTATTGTAGCGAAGGAGGTTTCGATGTGGGTGAGGGGAGGGTTTTGGGTGGATTCGGTGCTGATGTATATCTGGGTGTCGTCGGCGTAACAGTGGAAGTCCAGGTTGAGTGAGCGGATGATGTGACCAAGGGGGACGAGATAACAGATGAAGAGGAGGGGTCCGAGGACTGAGCCTTGCAGGACCCCCTGCGTGACTGGGGAGAGGGTGGATGTGTGACCAGAGAGGGAGACGAACTGTTGCCTGTTGGTGAGGTAGGAGGTGAGCCAGTCGAGTGCAGTGCCCTCAACACCCTGTTGGCGCAGCCTGTGAAGGAGGATGGAGTGGTTCACAGTGTCGAAGGCTGCGCTAAGGTCGAGGAGTAACAGGATGTTGAGGGCACCGGAGTCAGCAGAGGTGAGGAGATCGTTTATGACTTTGACAAGGGTGGTTTCGGTGCTGTGGAGAGGGCGGAATCCAGACTGGAGGGGTTCGTAGAGGTTATTGGACTGGAGATGGGTGTGGAGTTGGGTGGCGACGATGCGTTCAAGGGTTTTGGAGAGGAACGGGAGGTTGGAAATGGGGCGGTAGTTGGAGAGGTTGGCTGGGTCAAGGGTGGGCTTTTTGAGGATGGGGGTGATGGAGGCGAGTTTGTAGGCAGTGGGAAAGTGACCAAGGGATAGACTGGTTGAAGAGGGTGGTGAGGTGAGGGAGGAGGACAGGGAGGCAGGCCTTGGTTAGGGTTGTTGGGAGGGGGTCAAGAGAGCAGGTTGTTGTCTTGGATGCGGTGATGATGTCCAGGATGTGGGAGGAGTCGACAGGGGAGAAGTCGGTGAGAGGAGGGAAGGGCGGGAGGTCAGGGAAGGGGGGTAGGTATGGTGAGGGAGGAGAGGTGGGGGAGGAGGAGTTGCTGACGGTGGCAGTCAGGGAGCTGTTGATTTGGGAGATTTTGTTGTTGAAGGCGAGGAGGAAGGAGTTGCAGAGGTCGGGGGAGGAGGGTGGGATGATGGCCGGTGGCTGGAGCAGCTTGTTGACGGTGGAGAACAGGGTGTGGGGGTTCCGGTTGGTGCTGTTGATGAGGGATGAGTAGTGGGCGGATTTGGCAGCATGGAGAGCGTCACGGTAGGAGGAAATGTGGTGTTTGAAGGCTTCGGCGTGGATGGTGAGGTGGGTTTTTTTGTAGAGGCGTTCAAGTTGACGGCCAGTTTGCTTCATGGAGCGGAGTTCCGGGGTGTACCAGGGGGCAGAGTTAGTGAATGAGACAGATTAAGTTTTCCAGGGGGCAAGGGAGTCCAGGGCGTCAGAGAGGATGGTGTTGAGCGTGGTGGCGTAGTCATCAGGAGAAGATGGGGCGGGGTCAGGGGGAAAGGCGGAGGATATGAGCTGGGAGAGCGTGAGTGGGTTGACTGCCTTGATGTTGCGGTAGGAGATGGAGCGTTTTTTGGGATTATGAGGCGAGGGTAGGGGGGCAGAGAAGAGGATGCAGAGATGATCAGATAGTGGGAAGGGGAGAGGATGGGGGTTGTATATGGGTAGGAAGGAGGAACAGACTATGTCGAGGGTGTGGCCTTTGGTGTGGGTGGGGAAGTTGATGTGTTGGGTTAGATGAAAACAGTCCAGGAGAGAGAGGAAATCAGACATCAGTGGGGCAGTGGGCTGATCGATGTGGATGTTGAAGTCACCGGTGAGTAGGAGGCGGGAGGAGAGAGAGGATGCAATGGTGAGGAGTTCCGAGAGTTCTGAGAGAAAAGAGGGGTGTGGCTTTGGGGGACGGTAAATGAGAACAGAGGTAATAGAGTTGGGGAGGGAGAAGGCGAGGTATTCAAAGGATGAGATAGATGGGAGGTTGAGATTCAATTCAGTGATGGGTAGAGATAGTTTATGGAGAGCGGCAACACCTCCCCCTCGCCCAGAGAGGCGGGGTTTGGCGATGTAGCTGTAGTTGGAGGGAGTGGCTTGATTGAGAGCGTAGAAGTCCAGGGGCTGTTGCCATGTTTCACAGAGGAGGAGTAGGTCAGTGTTATTGTCCAGTAGCAGCTCAGATATGATGGTGATTTGTTGGAGAGGGAGCGACAATTAAGCAGTGCGAGGGAGATGGATGGGGGAGCAGGAGGGAGGGGGCGGAGGTTGTTGGGGTTGGCAGTGTGGGAGGTGGGGGTGACGGGGGGGCGAGAAGCAGACCAGAGTGAGGGGATGGGTGAGCCCTCAGGGGAGCGTCAGTTGGGGGAGAGACCGGAGCCACGGTGGATGTAGCGGCGGCGGCGGAGGATCCCAGCTTTGGAGGCTGCGGTGGCAGCAGCAGGAGGAAGACGGTGGTTATTGTTGAGACGATGAAGTTCAGCAGCAGTGTAGTTGAGTGTGGGGGATGTTGGTGGAGTAGGAGCCTGGAGTAGTGGGAGTGATGGTCTGCAGAGGAGATGAAATGCGAGAGCAGCTGAGAGTAGTCCGGGTAGTATGCTGGCAGAGGCTAGGAGCTGTTTGGCTAAAAGCTGGTGGGCAGTGAGATGTGTGGAAGCAGCAATGGACCGGGTGGCGACGTTGGTGAGGTGAGTGGTATCGGCTTCCCCAGACCGAACCCGGGCGGCCGTAAAACCCTGCTGTTCCATGTCCGCGAACAGCTAGGCCACGGCCGACGAGCTAGCGGGGAGTGGAGGCTCCCCCGAGAACGCCGGCCAGTTAACCAAACAGCGGGGCTGGTGTTGTTGGTGCGGGACGCAGCGGGTCAGTCCGGGTTGACGCAATCACCACCACAAACACACAAGCGCACTCACCCGAGTCCGGAGCAAGCGGTAATCAAGGCCGGGAGACGGATAAGTCCAATGTGGTGAGGTAAGCTAGCTGTTAGCTAGCCGGCTAACGTAGCTAATAGTCCGTGCAGCGAGAGCAGATGAATGGGGCGGAGCGGTGCAAAAGCATGAATGGAGTGGAGACGCACGGAAACGAGAAAACAGAAAGACGAGGACACTGGGAACGGAAAATAAAAATAAACGGTGGACACGGTCTGTGATAAGACATCTTATATCATGAATGTATCTAATGGATGTATATAGTAACATATGTATAAGATGTCTATGGTTGATAACGCACTAGAGGGATCACTCGCCTCTGATTGGCTAACATCACTGTGACGGACAGTGCTGTTAGCCAATCAGAGGCAAGTAATTTAAATGTCATGAATATTCATGAGTAAGAGCCGAAAACCTCTCGTTTTTCCCCGCCCACCTCCTCCTCCAAACTAGAACAGCCTGAAACAGGCGCACTAGAGCATTTTTTTCACCAAAACCGGCTCACAGGGCATTCATTAATACTAGAGACCACTGCAAAATTAACAAAAAAACGATGAAATGAGACCTTTAAAGCCCAGGGATTCTGGCCCCACCTTACTTTACCCTACACTTTAATGAAAACCATGAAGTGGATGACAGATAGTTTGTATACAGTGCTATGTTTCAAATGTGATATAGCCATGACAGAGAGATAGGCACTTTATACGAATAGAATCCTGTTTTTTCGTTACCCCTCTGTTGATGTACCTAGCTGATCCGATACTAAAAGAAACACTGCAGTCAGTTTATTGGTCACCAGAATCGTCACTTTGCATGACAAAAGACTCTCCATACATAAACTCGCCATTTTTAAATATCCCAACAATTGCGATGGAGACTACCGGTATAAACACCCCACGACGTAGCTACATTATTTTTATTTTATTTATTTCATTTTATTTCATTTCCTTTCCTGCGCTCTGAAGTAGCATGTCCCAAACACTTGTTTATTTCGGCAGTATTCCGCCTTGCTGCCTTCAGCCTTTTATTAAACAAAGCTTGTCTCCTTGTTGTAATAAACCTCCACACACCAAGAAGAAAGAACGCAAAACATTCTATGTCCACCACTGTGTTGTTGTGTTCCTGTGTTTACTCTGTCACGTTGAATACGATGTCACATTAGTTACATGGCTATGAACCCCGCCTAAATTTTAGGTTAGCTGTTTGGAAACGCAAAACAGATCTAGGGTTAGGTTGGCAGGATTAGGTAACGGTTAGGTAAGGGTTTTAAGGGTACTATACCTAAAGTGTTAGGTGGAAACAAGGCTTAAGTGACATGCTCTAAGCCTTAGGGCCACGGGGCCCACAAAGCAACAGCCAGGCCAAATCAAAGTATGCATTTGTGGTTGCTTGTCCACTGCACCCTACACAACCCAGGAAGATTATGCAAATACGAGGTTGAGACTCTCTTTTTAGTGTTTGTGATTTTTTTTAATGCCATTTTATTTTAAATATGATGAATATATATTATATATATTTATATAATATAGTTTTTTTTACCGCTCTCTTACTGATGGTATACAGTCCAGGTTTTGGCATGGGAACCTATTTTCTATAGAAAGGAATAGTTCATCAGATATAATGGAGGAACCAGAGCCAGAGTATTTGGAGGATTAATTGAAATCATGGTGGTTGGTCCTTCAGCCATCTGTCACCGTTGCTGCATCCTGGGCTTAGCACCGCCCAAGACGATTGTGATTGGTTAAAGAAATACAAACAAGGCGGAGCTTTTTTTTCCAGAATGAAAGTGAGTAGAGCCAGACCTTTCCCCAGTGCTGTGCTAAAATGAAGTGTGGAAATAGGACTGGCTATGCAAGACTAGGATCGGGGTAATTATGGACATTTGTGGGAGTGGGAGATGGTTTATGTTTACGTAGAGCTAATACTTATGACAATTTATTTTCTTTCCAATGTGTTGTGAAACGTGAAAATGTTGTGAAACGCATCTTAATTGTATAGCTTCTGATTTTGAAAAAACCCTCCACCTTGTCCCCTTTGGGCATCGGCTTTCCTTCAGCAGGAAGGGTAATGTTGTCATTACGGCACTCCATGCCAAAATCAACAGTGCCGACTTAACATTTTTCCACATTGGAATTGGCGTGTCTGCTTTTTGCTTTTCCAACCAAGTGATTTAGTCTCATTTGTGGCATGGCGTAGGTGTCGATAGATGGTGTCCACCAATGAAAGATCCCTCCAACTTTTGTGTGGATACATAGCCATTCCATTCATGTAGTTCACCACATCTGCTGGAGCCATGGCGGGAGAGGAATGCTACAAAACCGATTCTTCTGCAACTTTCACAGGCACAAAAAATTAAGCAGACACTCAAAGTGTGTCTGTTTTTGAAGTGTTTTTTTTTTCATTGAGTACGTTGCTTTGAGACTAACAATCACCAAGGGCCTGCTTAAGTTTCCTCACAGTTTTTGCAGATGTTCCTGCAAAACAGCTAATTTCAAGAAGAAAATGGAAAATGGAACGTGACACATTGTTTATCCACGGAATGTTATGTAAACTGTACTGTAAACTGTACAACCAGGTCTAATTATTGGGGTCTGGGGGCTTATTGGTGAGGCCTACTGCTGTAGGCAAGAAGCTGTTCTTGCACAATTAGTTTCATGTTGTTTTTTTTCTGCATTTTCTTTCAATAATCTACAGCAAAGGGCTTAGCAACATCTCTACACCTCTACCCTTATTACAAAAGCTATGAAAATGTTTTTGCATGATGCCCAATGTCTGCTTAATTGGTTGATCTGTACACCTGCATCTACCATAACCCCCCCCCCTCCCAGCATGTGGGCTGTGTGCCGAGATCATAAACCTGCAGCCTGTTGCACCAGTCTGTCAGTTCAAACGTAGGCTAGTTTGAAGTTGAGTTCTACATTTCAGGACAAAATGTTCTTGAGATCTTGCAAATAGGAAAATGTGGCTTGTCCCATGGCCTTTACCAACTGAAATTGGGGTCTAAAAAAAGGTATTACCAGCAGTAGATATTTCCCTCGTCAAACCATTAAGGACCTATCACAGCCTTGTATATGAATGTATCTACTGCTTAACATTAAAACTGTGATGTAAACACACAGTTTTGTGTTTTTACTGATATGAACTGATGAATAATACGTTGGACAATGTTGGACAAATTCCAAGTAGTAGAGAGACTAGCCATGTAAAGTATGTCAGTTATTGAGGCTAAGTGACTAATAATGATTATAGCTGAGGAGGCTAAGGGTAACTCAAGTGAAAGCAAATAGTTGCTTTTGTACTCCTTTTTTATAGGGAATTACTTTTTACCTTTTTTCGTCTGATCAAAATCCTGGACATGGATGTCGACTTCCAGAGCTATCATAACTTTCAACAATATTTCATTTATCTCAGTGTATGTTCTCCTCGTCACTAAGGCTGTGTCATTTTCCAAGCTTCCTAGGTTTCCAGTTATTTGGGATCTTTTTCCGCCACTAATCCAGGAACTGTGCTGCTCAGATACCACATGCTGTCATTGAAAATCTTTTTCTTTTTTTTGCATCCCAGCCTCTAGGTTCTGGGTGCATGACAAACACAATCCATTACATCTTCCATACTGCTAGTGTCACTAGAACACCTGGACAATATACAATTTTACATTTGGATTGGACTTTCTTGGTAAAAGGTGACCCTTTTACCAAGTAGCTTTTACGCTAGTACCTAGTACCATAGTACCTATTACCACAGTACCTAGTACCTATTACCCTAGTACCTTTTACCCTAGTACCTAGTACCCTATTACCGATAGCCGTGTTTCCACCACAGGAACTTTCCCCAGGAACTAGGAACCTTTGGAATAACTTTCTACCGCAGGGACCAGGGTCTAAATTAAGTTCTGGGGACATTATTTTACCCCCAAAAACTCCCTGCTTGGTGGGGAGGAACTTTCCAAAAGTACAGAAACTTTTGGGGTGGGGCTTGCACTGCAGATGTGCTGGCCCGAATTCATAATTTTAAACTTCGGATAATTGTCAGGTTTTCTGAAAGAATATTCAATATAATTTCTCTCTCTCTGACTTATTTCTTCTGTCTCATTTGTTCACCACATATGACGTATGCTACACCATTTCAAAAAAGACAAGAGTGTTAGGTGGGATCAGGGCCTGAACCGCAAACACTTTAGAACAGCTGGGGGCAGCTTTTTGGTAATTGTTATCAATAGGAACAAAGCGTTTTGCTTGCTGCTTTTGCGCTACAGAGCACCTCATTTTGTTTGCAGTGAACGGTTCCCATTTTTGGTGGAGCACCCATGCACGCATGAAGAAAAAAGCACCCAATGTCATTGTAGGCTTGGGTGTAGATGTTCTACGGCTGCAATGCAACAGTAAAAAGGCTGCTCTGTTTTTTTCTATGGTACAACACAAAGGCAGTTCAGTGTGCCTCACGTTTTACAGCCAGCAAAAAGTGTTCTGTGTGATCGGCCCCGAGATATCATATACCTCTGGCTGCCTTCCATGTGCCTTCCCAGTCAGCGTTGCAGTGGTGAGTGAGACCGGAAGACAGCATCTACTGACATTCAACTGCTAATCATGTGACGAGTGAAGATATCCAAGTAGGCTGCTAGGACAAGGTGAGATTGAATCCCTCTGCCTGTAAACGCCTCTTAGATCTACTACTACTGTACAGGGACATAGAGAATTAAAAAAAAATTTAAAAAGTAAAAAAAAAAACATTTTGCTGTTATTTATTCCTAGTTTTATGTCTCACTGAATAGCAAACAGTGACTTGACTACCATCATAGACCACACAATTTGTTACCTACCCAGAAATACTACCACTAGCACGACCTGCTGGCCTGCTAGCATCACCACTAAAATGCTTCCGCATGTAGGTACTGAAAGAAGTACTGAAAACTGCAAGGACTGCGTGAAAGTGCTACAGACAGACTTTACTTGAAACCAGGATAATTGCATTAGAAAGGAACAAAAAACAAGATAGTCCTGATGGCATCCTTGGACAGTGAGTTAGCTCAGACACAGACACAGCTGAATGATGTTGAAAGTTTCACTGTAACCTTCCCAAAGTTTGACAAGAGAACTCTGAACCATCACCAGATGCTTCATACTGGCATAAATTCGGGGCCAATGCCGAAACAGAGAGGCAAAGCAAAGCAACAAGCTCACTTGACACCGAACCCTAGGTTAACTAAAGTAGCATGGACCGGTCGGACTAACCTATCACAGAAGCCAATGTTGATACAAAACAGATTCCTACCACTATGAGAGTCCACGTCTGACAGCTTGCAGAAATGTGATGAGAAACGGAAACGGACCATGAATATGTCGCCAGGCAGGCGAGAAAAGGCAAGCCTCAGGACATGTCCAGGCAGACAGGGGTTTGTCCCACAGGAAGCGGCTGAACCAGACACTGATTAACCACACTTATAATATACAAATACGAAAATTACTCCGATCAGCATACAGGATTCAATGAAATTCACAGAGAAAAATCAGAACTGTAA
Organism: Merluccius polli; assembly: GCA_030340625.1. Taxonomy (NCBI): domain Eukaryota; kingdom Metazoa; phylum Chordata; class Actinopteri; order Gadiformes; family Merlucciidae; genus Merluccius; species Merluccius polli. Next base: position 140,654 of record JAOPHQ010001149.1, on the reverse strand, counting down.
AAGAGGGATTTCACTGAACTCTTAGACACACTGGACACATCAGACATTAAATCATTCATCAGTGGACCCCTCCCAACAGTTGATAGGGGAATGAATACATTCAGTCGTCTACTTGGACTGAATACATGGCTTTCCAGAGTCTGCAATGAAAAAGGAAGGAACTTTATTGACAATTTTAATTATTCTGGGGGAGCAAATATCTATTCAAAGCAGACGGCCTCCACCCAAACAGGTTCGGCTCAGGACTATTAAGGGACAATCTTCTATTCTCGCTTTCCCACCCATCTAGCCCACCCCAGTCTGACACACAGGCCACAGTCAGAGCATAGGCTCAACTGCTTCAACAGACCCGACCACTGCATCCACTGCTTTGACAGCCCCAACCACTGCATCCACTGCCCCAACTGCTTCAACAGTTCTAATCACTGCATCCACTGCCTCAACTGCTTTAACAGCCCCAACCACTGCATCCACAGCCCCAACCACTGCATCTACTGCTTCAACAGCTCCAACCACTGCCTTGACGGCCCTCACGACTGCATCCACTGCTCCAACCACTGAACCCACTGCCTCGACTGCTTCAACAGCCCCAACCACTGCCTTGACTGCTTTAACGGCCCCCACAACTGCTTTGAGTGCCCCGACCACTGCCTCGACTGCTTCGACAGCCCCAACCACTGCATCCACTGCTTCAACAGCCCCAACCACTGCATCTACTGCCTCAACTGCTTCAACGGCTCCAACCACTGCTTCAACTACCCCGACGACTGCTTCGACAGCCCCCAGAATTGCATCCACTGCCTCAACTGCTTAAATGGCCCTGTACTCTGCATCCACTGCCTCGACAGCCCCAACCATTGAATCCAGTGCCTCAACTGCTTCATCAGCCCCAACCACTGCATCTACTGCCTCGACTGCTTCAACGGCTCCAACCACTGCCTCGATGGCCCCGCCGACTGCTTTGACTGCTTTAACAGCACCAACCACAGCCTCAACTGCTTCTAGGACCCAACCACTACATCCACAGTCTCAACTGCTTCAACAGCCCCAAACACTGCCTCGACTGCTTCTACGGCCCCAACTACTGCATTCACTGCTTCGACAGCCTCAACCACCAGTTATTGAACTGCTTGACAGACATAATACAGCATGTCCCAGAACCACCTGTAGTGCAGCAGACAACCAAAACAATCGTGCACTTTGTGGTACAAGCATGAAATTTGGTACACTTATAGCCAAATGCAGCCCAAAAAGATTTGGATATGGTGGCATCATGAATTCTCAACATGGCAGCCATGGCAGCCATTTTTCAAAATGGCCACCAGCAACAACTGTTTTCTTATGAATGATGGATAGAATATGATGTTTTAGACTTATTTACCATACAGAGTACTTGGTAAATGTCTTTTGGATAATACAAAAATGTCATTTAATTTTCAAGATGGCTGCCATCACTTCTGTGGCTGTCTGATATGGGTGATCCCAGTGTCAAATCAGTCATTTCTTCCAATGCAGAATTCAAATTTTGAACTTTGAAATTGGCCAGAAGCTTCCTTCTACAACACAACTGATGACATCAGTATTCACAACTGTTGACCACTGCTGACCTATGACCACTGTTTCTTTCAAGAGGGCAGCCATGTGGCCCAGATAGGTCTTCAATTGCTCCTTGTACGCATGAGGAAGCTGATAGTCGCATGCTATTGCACGTAGCCAAGGGCGTCACCAGCTTTTTGAAAGTGGGGGGGACATATTTTGACGGGGGGTTTGGGGGTCCTCCCCCAGAAAAATTTGAAAGAAATAGATGCAATTTCCCGCATTCTGGTGAATTTTACCATGTTTTCAGATTTAAAATGATCTCCCTCTTTCATTGATTTTCCTTGGAGCTGGCATGGTCTGCAATTACTGACTACTATTATGTTCTGGTGTAATACACAGTAGTGTTGCACGGTGCACCAATACTTCAAAAGTACCGCGATTCTCGGGGGGGGGGGGGGATCATAACACACCCCGGACCGACGACCGACGGGGCGGGTGGCGATTGTAACACACCGCCTCCGGTTAGGACAAATGACTTTAAAAAAATATATATATATTATGACAGTCCTGGGCCGGCCCAAAGATGTGCCCTGGCTGCGGCGCCAGTGTGTTTTGCACTTCACACTGCCGCCGCAGCGCCGCGGTAAAGCACAACAATGTTATTCGAGTGTTTCTCCTTGTCCAGGAAAAGTATCGAAATCGCAATTCTCAACTTGGTATCGGTATTGTGACAACACAAATACACAGAGGACTGAAGTGACTGTGTTCAGCGTTCAATCTGTGTTTCTGAAGTCTATCGCTGTCGTTGATCCGACTCTCAACATAGGCTTGCTTCGGTGCGTGTTTTGAATGCGTGCGTGATGCTGCTTTGTGTGTTAACAAAAACAGGAAAACTCGGGAGTGGATTTCTATTTATATGGGTATTCCCCCTACTGATAAAGTGGAACGGATTTGATTGTGAAGCAATGGAGAGAGCGCTGGACTAGTAGACCAGTCATGCAGTAATATTTTTGAGGGCAAATGTGGGGGGGTCCAAACGACTTTTTTGCAAGGGTGGGGGGGACGTGTCCCCCCCCCAATTATATTATGGTGACGCCCATGCACGTAGCCCATGCAGCAAAAAATGGCCATCATAAAATTAGGATTCAAACGGTTGATACCGATGTTGTGGTGCTAGCTGTGGCAGTGGCTCAGACTCTACAGCCAGAAGATGAGCTTTGGTTGGCTTTTGGAACTGGAAAGAATTTCCGATGCAGCCCATGAAATTGCAGCAGGGCTAGGGCCTGAGAAAGCACGCGCACTACCAGTGTGTGTCAAGCTTTGTCGGCCACGGGAAAAAGACTGTGTGGGCTGTATGGGCTATGTTTCCTGAGCTTACACATGCCCTGTTGAAACTGTCTCCAGCCCCAAATGACATACCACAGGAGGTAATGGCCACAATTGAGACTCTATGACCGAACCAGCACATGCACAGAAATCGATACGGCAATGAGGAAGTTATTTGCAAAGAGGCACAATGTGCAAACAATCCCTCCAACCAAGGCTGCCCTAGAAGAGCATGTCAAGAGAGCAGTATACCAAGGAGGTCACATGTGGGGTCAAGTGCTGGTGTCAACACCAGAACTACCGTCACCGTGCAAATGGGGCTGGTCAAAGACATCTGAGGGGGACTATGAACCCTTCTGGACATGCCTACCAGATGCAGGCCAGTCCAGTTATGAACTGGTCTTGTGTTGGGCAGTGCAAGTGCAAAAAAGCTCAGTTACAGTGCACAGCCCTCTGTTTCTGTGAAGGTGAGTGTGAATAGTCTTCCCTGTGATAGACCCTTGATTTGGCCTCACTTAATTGCAACCGCAGGTCGCAGGTAACTGTGAAACTGGGGGAACTTCGTCAGTGGTCACACCGCCTAATTAGGACATCACACTGACATCACACATCACTGACATCACACATTCCTAATATGGAGCTCACATCACTGACATCACACACTCCAAATATGGAGCTCACATCACTAACATCGCTGAGCTCACATCACTGACATCACATATCTCTATATATGGGCATAACAGGGACAATGACTGACAGATATAGAGATCTCCATATATGGGCATATCAGCATGCCAATATGTGGACATATACTGATGACATTGGGCATCTTCAGTATGTTCTCCATATATGGGCATAAACTGCAACCGTAGGTCGTGCACTTTACGGCGAGGTCGCTTCCCGCCCTCAGGTCGTCTTACTAGTATAAGTCTTGTGAGATGGAAGGAAGCTTCTTAGAAATTCTAGAGTTTCTAATGCAAATTCTGCAGAAAAAACTTATAATTCGACAGAGATCATCTAACCAGTCTAAACAAATGACGTCCATTTTGAATTTCTGATGAAATGGTGAATTATCCAAAAGACATTTACCGAGTACTATATATGGTAAAAGCCTGAAATATTATATTGTAGTCATCACTCATGAGAAAACAGTTGTTTCTGGCGGCCATATTGGAAAAATGGTTGCCATGGACGCCATGTTGAAAATTCATGATGCCTCCATATCCAAATCTTTTGAGAATGCCTTTGGCTATAACTGTACCAAATTTCATGCTTGTACCACAAAATGCACGATTCCTTTATATTTTGAAGCTAAGCAGCTGTACTACTGATATGTTGGTCGTTGGGCTTCCTCTCATGCCATCAGCACTTTTCAACGTAACCTAGGCTTTGATATGTCAAATCTTCTGCATGGTGTCCTTGTCATCTTAACATTGAATATCTTTAACAAAAAAAACTAATCCTGCCACTGCTTGACATTAGTCAAGACCACTTACAACAGCATGTTGGAACTACTAAATCTACATGCTCTAATAAATGTGTCCTGAACTTTGTCCTGTCCCTTTTTTTTTTACTGGATTAGCTTCTTATCTTCTTAATTACTTAATGTAGTAAAAACCTTGCCATTTATTTGTAAAAACATGCACCGGGGCATATAGACAAGTAGGCCTACTATATCTTTGATTAAACGGTACATACAGCGACCTACAGTTAAATAGAAATGGAATGGATGGATAAATAGAAATATCATTTGCTGTAGTTGCTATAAAGACAGCGTCGAAGGAAATGGCAGATAATGCATTGAATCCAAAAAGTCCTCCACTTTCAAAATATATAAATGCTATTGTAGCAGTGGACTCTAACCACACGCAGTGTAGCAGTGGACTGTAACCACACGCCACATCAGTGGCTTTTGCTGGGGACCTCCGAGACAGGACACAGGTAGCCGTTGGTTGAAGAATGCGTTTATTGGAGATGGCAAGATGGTATTCGCTGAGCAGATGTAACGTGCTGACCATGGCTCCGAGTGTGTGTTGATAGCTGGTTTATCCTGGGTGCCATGATTGCTCATGCACCACAGGTGTTCAGCCCCATCCAGCCCAGAGTCCAATCAGTCTGACTCGGGGCAGGTGAGGCTGTAAACCAGCTATCAACAACACACACACTCCACATACCCCCAACACCAAATTGCAACAGACCTACCAGAACTACAAACTGGACTCTCAACAGGGTTACCGTACCGACACAAAACCTGGACTCTTTACAGGGTTGCCATACCTAAAATAAAAACAATCCTCCCAAACCCCACTGCCGCTACACCTCCCCAGTGTCACACACCAACCCCACCCTCCCCCTCAATCCTGGAGACTGGAGGCCGGGGGCTGCTGCCTCAGCTGGCGGAGGTGTCCCTGGGCTGGCCATTTGCAGGGGCTGACTGGATGGGCTCGGAAGGAGGCCCGACAGCTGGGCCGCAGAGGTAGCTCCTCGGAAGGCCTGGAACAGCCCTCGGTAGGTCCCCCACCCTCCACCAGGGCAACGGTGCATGATCCCCATCTCCCCCTGGAGCATGGGCCTTGGACTACTCGTTCCGCTGGCAGAGGCACGGCTGGACCTGGGCTGCTAGGCTGGATCCGGTGGAAGCTAGCCCCAGACGGTTGCCCATGGTGGTCACTGTGCTGCCTCCCCGCTCCTCCGCTGGCCGTCACTGCCGTTCAGGAGGGCCGGGATTGAGGTGGCTGTCCGTAACTGTGGCTGGTGGCTCCAGAGGCTGGATCCGGTGGAAGCTAGCCCCAGACGGTTGCCCATGGTGGTCACTGCGCTGCCTCCCCGCTCCTCCGCTGGCCGTCACTGCCGTTCAGGAGGGCCGGGATTGAGGTGGCTATCCGTAACTGTGGCTGGTGGCTCCAGAGCGGGTTTGGGCAGCCCTTCCGTGTCCCCTACTGGTCGGAGAAATCCTGTCTGGGGTGCCAGTGTAGCAGTGGACCCTAACCACATGCCACAGCGGTGGCTTTTGCTGGGGCCCTCCGAGACAGGACACGGGTAGATGTTGGTTGAAGAATGCGTTTATTGGAGATGGTCTACGTGCTGCCATGACCGTGGCTCTCTCCTGAGTGTGTGTGTTGATAGCTGGTTTATCCTAGCTGCCATGATTGCTCATGCACCACAGGTGTGCAGCCCCACCCAGCCCAGAGTCCAATCAGTCTGACTCAGGCCAGGTGAGGCTGTAAACCAGCTATCAACAACACACACTCCACACACACACACTCCACAGCTATATACATGAAAACTTTCGTTATGCTACCCATACATCAGAAGACTATTTACAAGACTACAACTAGATTCATTTATTCTTTTTTCCCACCATGCAATTTTTTTCTCATCATGCCCTTAGTAGAAACTGTCAGGTTTCCTGATTCCGCTTTTGTCAGAGCTATCTATTGGTTGTTGATTGTGTTACAATCAACAACAAGGAAAAGACTGATCTGAAACAGCGCACATTACTACCTTAAACTTAACGATCGAGATGGCGGGAGTGCGCTGTGACTCCAGTAAAACTCCTAGATTTCCCTAAAGACTTTCAATTTTTAGTCTGGGACAAAATCTTTTGGTGTAAGCCCATTAGTTAAATTGTTTTATTCAAAGTTGTATTATTGTCATGTGTACATAGCAGTCCTGTTCGTATGGACAGTCTACAATATAATGTTAGGGAAATTGATAATAATAAGAAAATAATGTACACACTAAGGAAATGTTTTAGAAAGAAAAAGTTTAAAAGATGTTTCATTCTTCTCGAGATGTTCAGAAGTTATTGAGTTCAGCCAAGGTCTGGTCCAGGGTAGAGTGCAGTTCCATATTCTCGGTCTTGGCTGACACCAGCATGTCTGGAGAGGGAAAACCAAAATTTTGAGTACTAAAAGTATCCACTTTTTATTTCCAAACGACAAGGAAATGTTGTCGTTGGACTTCCGGCAACAATTGGCAACGTTCTTAAAGCTGAACTTTCTTTTTGATTTAGCTCACTGTTTTTTAGCCTACTGTTTACATCCCCTGATCATTTTGGAGTTCTTAATACATCACAAGTAAAATATTATGTTTTGTGAGGGGCTGTCAAAATAATTGGAAGAGAGCATTATGAACACAATTTACAACCCACCACCGAATGATTACAACTCTAGTTTAAGGCCCTCAATCTCAATTGTCCTTCTGAACATCCATGTCTTTTCATCTCACTTTGTTGATATGAAGCCCACATTTAACCATCCCTGGCTATCCAAATAATTGGCTTGATTCTATGAAGCTCCTGTCGAGAAACATTGTCCTCATAAGGCAGAAATGTTACTTGAAAGAAGCATTTGGCTAACTGCTATGCTATTATGTTAACTTCATTGAAAGCTGCATTCTGTCACATTAGTTTTGATATGCATTAATGCATGCTGCATGGAGGATCGGGATGACTGGAAACACTGGTGGAGGGCTTATCCCAGGACGACCCAGAAAGTATTGTTGGATTTTTACAGTATCAGAGATATACCTCAGAAGCAAAATAACATGAACCCTATATGCTAAAAAGAGAGCATTTCCTTGTACATCAAATTCTAACATAGGTTTTCACCAAATCCTTTAGTCAAATTTCTGACTTTATTCTCACAGTGCCACTGGCTCACAGATGGTGCAGGGGCGAGTACCTGTAAAGGTGAGCCTGTTACGGTAACACTTATCGTATTTTGCATATTCTTCTCTGGCAGACCCAGTGACAGCTAGGAGAGACTGCTGACGTTTGGGAAAGACCAGAGCCGGGGTGTGTGCAGGCCGAAGAACATCCTTTGTGAGGAGGAACCCATCATCAATTGCTGTGGAAAGATATATTACAAGATGCCCCCAGGGTCAGGCGAGAGCGGGGGAGGATAATCAACCAACAGGACAGGCCATTGTTATGACCACCCATGACGGACAATCGACTACGGAACAGCTAAGCAATTTATTCCGGGTCTGCAGATGTGGGAAGGTATGCAAAAATGAGAGGGGTCTGAAGATACATCAGACAAAGACGAAGTGCTCGCAACCTACCAGTAATGTGATACAGAGGAGAGGCCAGGGCAGGAGTCAAACCACAGTCCCCAGAATCTCCAGGCATGTGACAAAGAGGGGGCAGGAACAGCATCGCTGATGTACCAGAGGAAACAAGGCACCAGAGGGAGAGCAAAGACACTCGGGACACAGGATGATCTCCTGCGCATTACACCTGCACAGGTGATGCCCGGAAAGAGCCAGTGAACTGGCCTGCCGCAACAGCAAATAGGGAATGGGAGCTGTTTGATCACGACGTGGACAAGGTGCTGGAAGCAGCCATTGCAGGAGACGTGGGGGAGAAGCTCAGGGCCATGTCTTCAATCTGATTGCTTCAGGAAGGAGCTGAAAGCCAGATCCAACACCCAGCCAAAGGAAAACGGATGCCTGAATGAGATATATGTATATCTATACATCTGTTGAAGCAACAAAAGCAGGTCACCTTTGTCAGGGCCACAGTAACCCTAGAAGGGAGGACAGCTTGGAGGAGATGGAGAAACTCATCAAACCAGCAGAACCAGCCCATTCAGCACAGAGGAACCAAGCTTGCAGGAAGTCAACACATTTCTCAAGAAAACTCCACAAAGATCAAACAATTCCGTACCATCTCACTCCTCAACATGGAAGACAAAATCTTCTTTGGGATTCTAGCAAGGGGGCTGACCACTTTCATGTTGAACGACTATATGGACACTTCAGTTCAGAAGGATGGAGTACCGGGGGTACCTGGCTGTCCCTTGACAGTCAAGATGCAAGAGTATGCCAGGCAGACATTGAGGTTAGAACAGGTCACAAGTGGTCAGCCAGCATAGCACTGCTGGGGGCCGAGGATCGCCTGCATCATGCCGACATCGTCGGGTCAGTAGCCCAGGGCAGGTTAGGCCTTGGTTGCTCCACCAGGGTAAGCTGGGTCAAGGCCAACCCAAAGGAGAGGCGTTGCATGGTGTAGAGGGAGGTCCGCAAGGCAGAGGAGGAAAGGCGATGTGTCAAGGCTGTAGCTATGAACAGGCAGGGCAGCTGGACAAGGTGGGAGAGCATGCAAGGAAGGGCACAGACCTGGCAGGACATCTGGAGCATGGAAGGACACCGGATCAAGTTTCTGTGTTCCGTGTATGATGTCCTGCCTACTCCATCAAACCTCCACACATGGGGGTTGGCAGAGAGCCAGCTGCACGCTCTGCGGAAGGCCAGCCAACCTTGAGCATGTCCTCTCCTCGTGTCGGTCAAGTCTGATGGATGGGAAATTCTGGTGGCAACACAACCAGCTCCTGACACAGTTGGCTGCTGGTGTGGAGCACACAAGAAAGAAGCCAAAACAACTTTCTAAGGGGCACATGAGCGAAGGCTAAAGAAATATCAGGCCCTCATCTTTGAGAGCCAACAGAATGGATGGAAAGCCTGGAACCTTCCTGTTGAAGTCGGCTGCAGGTAGACCCCGAAGCCATTTGTTTTGAGAATAACGGCTGGCTGATGAAGTTATTGGCTGGCTAGCCGGCTCAGCCAAAACCTAAATGGCTGCTGCAGCCGCCAAAATGTTCATGGCTGCAAATGGCTTGAGTATGCCTATGTAGGAATTAGCAAAGTGTGTGAATGTGAAACGTGAGATTAAAATGACCTTGTTTGCTTCTTTCCGCCATTTCCATCTGAGTGAGCGCGATAAAATAATCCACCACTTCAAGTCCATCGCGTGGAAGACGTGCAGTTTTAATTGGTCGTCAATTCACTTTGAGTCCTGTGTATCATAGCAACGAGCACAGGACTGTGGTGATGAATCCAATGGGGAAATCTCGTGTAGCAATCGTTATTGTTTATTATTTCGTATGTGTGTGTCTCTCTATGTGATATAATTATTATTTGATGCAAATTCTAACCGGCTAAGCCAAAGTTTATCAGATAGCGGCTCAATTTGGCTTACGAAATTATTGGCTGGCTGCGGCTGAAATTCTAAATGGCGCAAATGGTGGCGCCTGGCGGCGGCTTCGGGGTCTAGCTGCAGGGGCTTCGCAGGGCAGCCGCTCTGGAGAGCACTTGGACTGCTCGGGATTGAAGGGCCAGCTAGGAAGCGGCTGGTAGCCAACATCACCAAGCAGGCAGAGGCGGCATCCTGGTAGATCTGGATAAAGCGGAATGAGCGGTGGCAGAGCCAACCTGGTGATGGGCTAACAACATCTTAGAAGATACTAGGGGAAAAGACAATGCAGATGCTGGAAGAGCAAGCAACGGCCACCATTTTTACATTGGCCTCACCTACCCTACATACCCAAAATAAGGTAAGTTTAAAGATCAAGCGTTGGACTGCTCAGGATTGAGGGGCCAGCTAGGAAGCGGCTGGTAGCCAACCTGGCTCTGAATTAATGAATTCACCAGGATGCTGCCTCTGCAGCATCCTGGTGGATCTGGATAAAGTGGAATGAGCGGGAGTAGAGCCAACCTGGTGACGGCTTAACAACATTATAGTTGAATGGTGGACAGCAGGGGTAGTACCAGGACGCCGTCCAGGACGCCCCCCCCCCCCCCCCCCCCGAGATGTCATGGGCTTAAATTGATGAAATATCAACGAAGGGGGGTGCCCATTTGAAAACCTGCAGAAGCCACCCAACAGGTTGCAGTAACCCCTTATCGTATTTTGCATATATTGACGACTTAATTTCAACTTAATTCTCAAAATGTCTACTTTAAACCCTGAATAATTTTCTGTATGATTCAGTTTTGTTAATATTCCTATAATTACTGCTATTAATTACAATTTCTATTTTATTCCTTTCAGGGAAATCTTATAAGATAATACATATTATTTATTATCTTATTTATTATATATTCTACTATACTATACTCTGCACCTTACTGCTTTTTGCACTTGTGGTTAGATGTCAAACTACATTTTGTTGTCTCTGTACTAGTACTAATAAAGTTGAATCTAACAATCTAAAAAATGCATTGCAGTTTTTGTAATATATTTGAATTGTAACTGAATTGTAAAGAGAAATATTCATTGTACTGTCATTACTATTCGTCTTCACTCACATTGTGACCGACCCATTACGACCGACTTACATTGCGACTGACCCAAAGGTCAATTACAGGTCCATTCTAAATTAAAAAAATATTAACGAAAATGGAAATGGTTTGAAGTTTATTTAATTTCTGATTATCAGTTTGGTTATATCACAGCCAAGATTCGTCTAAAAACTGTAGAAACCGTTCTAAACCATTGTATCGAAAATGTACTGCTGTGGAGCATGCACTGCATATTTCTGCTTGCAGCCTATTTTTCATGCAGGCCACACAAGTGTAGATGTTCACTGTGGTTGTTCTGTAGCTGTGAGTAAACCCTGTTAACTCTGCATCCAACTTCACCGATATAAAGTTAAAATCCTGAATGTTGGCGTTCAGGGTATTACAGCCATTCGATCTGCAACCACATCACATCTTTCAGCCACCCTCCTAACCCCACTCTGAGGCCACTGTGGGGTACTAACGAGCGTCCACACCTCTTGTCATGTATGGCAGCTTGATGGTGCAACCAGCTACCTAGCACCATGTCTCTCCCCATCTTAAAAAAAAGACCTGAAGATCTCTTCTGAGATCATCTCATAAATGGACATGTACTGATGCACCAACTACTACTAATAATATAAATATGCTAACCTCATGGTCTGATTCTTAACTTGTTCTCTACCTCACCTGCAAGTTGTTTTGGATAAAAGAGTCTTCTTAAAGACTAAAGTTTAGCTATATTCACAGGTAATTGACTATAGTAACATTAGATTCATAAAAATAAATGCATTCATCAATTGATGAAACGCAAGTACCTTTTAAAATGGGGCAAAGTCGGTATGCTTGTTTTTATTGTGCCCCAATTTCGGCAAAACACTTGACCCCAACCAAATCTATAGGTGTGAAAAGCCATCATGTAGCCAAGAGCTACATTTGCGACGAGGGACATACATATAATTAAACATGCCGCAAATCAACACACACAAAATATTGTTGAAAACTTCCAGCCCACAATCATTTTGTTCATGTGCCAGCACAAATTGTGGCGATTGAAGACTATGCAGCACTTTTTGGGTTGCATCTTGTGTGTATCTTATGCCTATGTACAAACCCTCCTTCAGGCGCCTCAAGCGTGTGGAGAGAACAGTGAAGAGTTGGTCAGAGGACAGTGTCTCCTCTCTTCAAGCATGTTTTGACTGTACAGATTTGCAATGTTTTCCAATAGTGGGAAAATAATTCAAGAACAGACAGCAGTAGTCAGTATTTATAGAGAATTCAGAAAAAAGTTCAGAACAGTGAACAATGAGATGAGGGTCTGAAAACACTTAACTTACAAGGACTCATGTATAATTCATGTAAAATGTATGCTACGTAGATGCAGAGAAAGAAAACAATCAGGGTTTAGAAGGAGCATGTTAAGCAGAACACACAATGGAGATTGTACATTAAAGAAAATAATGTATAAGAGAAAGACCATGAAAAGCATTAAAAGGAAGAGAAAATGACAGAGGAAAGTTAATAGACCACGAAGGTGATGAGACTCAGCAGAGGAGGCTTTGGAGAATAGTCTTGAAACTGCAGCTTGAGAATACAGCAGAATCCAGACATTTATCTGAAAATGCGATACATCAAAGCAAAACCTGTTCAGTATTTAGTGTCTTTATGTTTGAAATTGTAATTAAGACATTGCATTAAAGAAAATATTTAATTTAGCAAAATGTGGTTTTAAGTCACTTCATCACATATTGCCTATAAATTCCATATATGCATCATGCAAATGCAGTTGGTAGATATTGCACCTTAGCAATCATATCTTTGATTTGGCCAACTGTCCACATTTGGCTAATGGGATTAAACTCTTAATTAAAAACTCAGTTAAATTGTTAATTATTTGAAACCAAGCAACCACATGCTAGTTTAAAATACTCATCACATTTTAGTAAAGTTAGACAAAGTCTTAATGGTCCTATTGATAACCTTTTTCTGTAGACAAATAATAAAAAAATAATACATCCACAGAGCTTTCAGAAAGCTGCGGAGAAAAGTATCACTTCCTAAAAAAAAAAAGGATTGTGAATTAATCATTTAAAAAATGTTGCCGGGTCCAAATTGAATGTTTTGTTTATCTCGTTTAACTTGTTTATAGTGTGGAAAACTGGCCTTACCCTGCACAAAGTAACTTAAATCTATAGCTTATGTATAGCTTGTGAATGTATGTATCAATATGTATATGTAATGTACTCGACCACGAAATATGCAGGTTGTGCAACAAACTGGCAACCGAGCAACAGCTGTGTTGTGACGTAAATGCAAAAAGAGGGGGGAGTGCGACATCTAGTGGCTGAATGTTATCAATAACACCTTTAATGTGTAGCCAAAAGACTGAAGGCACGCAAAAACACTCAAGACAGTATTTACATAGAGGTCATGTCATTCAGGGCGTGGTCCAGCTCTTCACTAATAGCCTTGTACTTGAGTTTCTGTGCATAAAGTTCGTCTGTTGGTGCATCCACAGACAAACAGGAGAAAACAGAGTGAGGGCAGAAAGAAAGACTTGGAAAATAGTATATAGAGGAATGAAAAAAGCAGACATGAAAGGAAGGAGTTTTTGTGAATAAATTGGACTGAATAACAGTTAAAACTGCACTGTGCATTTTTATTGAGTGAGCAAAGTTTTCATGAGCATGATTGACTGATATAAAAAACATTGGATTTTTTGTTTAGTTTTTTCTTGCCATTTTAGTTTATTTTATTCTATTATTTATTGTACTTCAACATGAATAACACTTTATTACAAATTCTTCAGACATAATTTAATCAAATAGTCCATTGTCTTGGACATAGCTAATCGAAAAGAAAACAACACAATTTTACCTTCTAGATCGTCGATCGTCTTCTCCAGCTTGGCGACAGACCTCTCTGCAAACTCTGCACGGGTTTCAGCCTACGTAGCCAAAATGCAAAGGTTAAATATCAGCATGTAAATTAGTTTGTATGGTTTATTTGTATAGGGACAAATACAGACACAAACAGATTACACAATTTGTCTGATGCACCGCATTATATAGTATTGTAGCTTATGTTTATTTCTAACCAGAATCCTAACATAAAATGTTTGGATTTTGAAAAACCAATCCTAACAGAAAATGTTAAGATTTTGAAAAAATGTTTTTAATTTCAATTTAAAAATAAAATATCAATAGACATTATGATCAATGTGCATTTTTGAAGCCAATAAACTTACCTCTTTCAGCTTGTCAGTCAGGATTTTGATCTCTTCCTCATATTTGTCCTCTTTTTGAGAGTACTGCGAGAGACAAAATTGCACAGTTAATATGATAGTTGTGCACAGATAATGAAAAGTAGGCCTAAATGCATTGAAATATATGTGCTGTTTGAATAGATTCACAGATTTCAGAAAATAATAATAAAATGTGTCAACATCAGACATCAAATCATTTGTTTGGTTGGTCAAGCTATCGATTGATATTGCCTATTGTTTTCATTAATTCATCTTATGCACCTAACTTCAATATAAATTATGTCATATTTAACATGAACCTTGCCTCAGGCAGCCTGCCTACAAAGTGCCAAATACTATTTGACATCTATTGCATGAAATATGGAAATGATTGACATGAGTGTAAAAATTCCCCAGGTGCATTTTCAAGGTCTATCAAAAAGGCAACCCAGTCACCAGAAGGATTTGTTCAAAAAGGTCTTGTTCAATAAGTCTGCAAAACAAACAACCACAAAAGCGTTCTTAACTTACAAAATGTACAAGACCTGTCCAAAAATGAGTGAATAATACCATCTGTCATATTTGCCCTTTTAATGTACAACAAACATTCTGTATTGATTAATTGATTGAAATCATTTTAGAATCAATTTTATTGTTTACAGAAGAATCATGATTAGCTCAGCTTAGCTGTTTACTTCTTCAACACTGTGTTGTATTTAGAACAAATCTTACTTTGTTACGATGCACTAACTCATATGCACTTGACTACTTTTAATAATATTAAAAAAAAAACACATACTAACTGATGTTTCTGATATCTATAGCTACTTTGCACCCTGTGCAGATGTCCAATATTTATTGTATATCAAAAATGTTTTTCTGTTTAAATGTATATTTAAAAAATAATAATCTTCATGGACCTTATAATGCTGAAGTACCTTGGTGTGAGAATGAAGACTAAATAAAAAAAAAAAAAAAGGAATTCCTGCATGTCTGACTGCCAAGTTCGAACTAGAACACCCCTCTTCTCTGTGGCTCACACAAAATCACCTACAACACACAATGGCAGCCTTCGCCCGCCTCCCTACCTTCTCAGCCTGGGCCTCCAGAGACTTAAGGTTATTTGTGACGTTTTTCAGTTCCTCCTCCAGCTCAGCACATTTACTGGAGTATAGGGTAGGGGGTGGTGTGTGTCATTGAGGGACAGAGAAAGGGACAGCAGACAGCCGGGAGAGGCCACAGGATGGTGAAACAGAAGAAGAGAAGAAGAGAGTCATGAGCTGGAAAATACTGTAGAAACCAAGAGGGGTAACCGGTGGAACAAAAGGAAACCATGTGATCAGTGGAAACATCAAAGTTTGAATGAGAAAATAAATGTTAGAGAGTGAGAGAGAAAACATGCAGGAAAGTTTAACAACCTGTCCTTCAGCTTCTAGTGTAATAGTCTATACAGCAGTAGTAGCCTGGAGCAAGCCACAGCTTAAGCGACAATATGGAGAGACCAAGCATTTCTACAGTGGGTAATTTCAACCTACTGCCTAGTTCGCCTAAATTGGAAGAATCATACTTCAGAAATTAGTTTGACTTTTCCAAAGACATCAAAAGCCTGTGTATCCACTCATCATTGTATGTAATCAGTAAACCACAACTTTTAAATTATATTTGATCTCACACATTTGGTTCAAAATATATGGCCAACATGCATTACTTAACATGGTTAAGTAATGCATATTAAAAAAGAGGATAAATACCTGCCCTACTAATATTCTTTAGAAGGCCCTTTTAAAATTATAATCAGTGTGTCTTCTATGAATATTAATCAATGCTATTATTTCTATATGTTTGTCAAAGTATTAGAGAGGAGCAAGCAAGTGAAAAAGCTTGCGGTAATGACAATGGGACCGAGGAACTTTGTACAACTCTACATAACACTATACTGTAGTGTTACATATAGTGTAGTGTTACTGTAGTCATATTTCAGAGTTTTCAAGGTAGCCACAATTAGCAAATTTGCAATTTTGTTAGAATTTGGTTAAACTCCCATTACACAACGTTGCACAATGACACGTGTGCCACGTGTGTCGCTTGTTCTAGACCAATCATCTGCAAAGAGCAGGAACAACCAATGAGTAATGGCACAGCAAAGCGTGTGCACCAACCATGGATATATAAAAAGAAAGATTGACCTGGCTGCTATTACTTTGCAATGGAAGAGAAACAAAATCTTATTCCACCTTTGGTGGTAACGGCTTATAAAGCCAAAACAGCCAAAAAGTAAAAGCTGGAGCAAGTTCTACATAAAAAGTAAGTAGATAACACATTCAGGTAATAGAAAATTCAGGTAAGTAAGTGTGGCGGGGTACGTCCGGCCACACGCCACCGAAGTGGCTTTCCTTCGGGGCCCTCCGACACAGGACACGGGTAGATGTAGTTCAAGGTGTTTATTGGAGTTTTACAGGCAAGATGTTATTCGCCGAGCTGATGGTACTTCTTGTCATGACAGTGCTCCTCCTCGAGTGTGTGTGTTGATGGCTGGTTTATCCTGGGTGCCATGATTGCTCATGCACCACAGGTGTGCAGCCCCACCCAGCCAGAGTCCAATCAGTCTGACTCAGGCCAGGTGAGGCTGTAAACCAGCCATCAACAACACACACTCCACATAAACCCTTCACAGTAAGTAATTCAGGAGTATCGCTGCTTATATAATATTATAATATATATTATTACGCTGATGTTTATTTATGCAGTATTTCCATTACTAAACCAATATTTTTACAGTTGACTCATGCTTGTAGTATTAGCATGTCATTCAAGAAATAAGGTATTGCAGAAATGTCCTGCGACGGGGGACATACATGTAATTAAACATGCCGCAAATCAACACAGAAAATATTGTTGAAAACTTCCAGCCCACAATCATTTTGTTCATGTGCCAGCACAAATTGTGGCGATTGAAGACTATGCAGTAGAGCCCTGCGCGGGACTGTTTTCTTCATCCCGCTCCTGCTGAATTTCTGACCATTCCGCCCGCACCCGCAACGTGTGTGTTACACTCCCACCCGCTCCCGCAATGTGTATGTCCACTCCTGCCCGCACCCGCAAAACTTTGAGAATTTATGCCCGCACAGTAATAGAAATGCATTGATTTTGTGTCTTCTCCCGACCTGACCTATTATACTGACGATCCTCTGGAGAAAAAGGTTGTCTCCAGAGAAGTGCATAATGAAATACGGAGTATAGGGAAAAGATAGAAATGCAATATAGCAGTGGCGATCTTAGAGCAGCCTGGCAAGGGATTAAAACAATGCCCTCCATTAACCAATGTGTGAATGAGACTAAACAATCCATCAGTGTAAATGGGGTGGATGATTCTGATTTGCCGAACACTTTCAACTCGCTTCGAAAGGTCTGAGTTCTCCAAAAATGTTTTCATGCTTAGAGGGTCTCTTGTACCTCATAATGATATTGCGATAGCTCAGGAATGTGTCACAGCCCTATTTAAGAAGGTGAACATAAGAAAGTCTGCTGGTCCTGATGCCATCTGCGGGCGCACTTTGCGCTATTGTGCTGACCAGCTTAGTGAGGTCTTCACTAAACTTTTCCAGATGTGTGCCGAAATTGGCCAGATACCTACAATCTGGAAAACATCCACTATAATACCCATCCTAAAATCAAGAAATCCCAAGGAACTAAATGAGTTTTGACCTGTTGCGCTCACATCCCTCATCATGAACAAATTTGAGAAGATTTTAAAACATATAGTTGTCCCCTTCATTGATGGCAAACTTCTACCCTTGCAGTTTGCTTACCAAGCTGGTAAAGGTGTGGAGGATGCTAACTCTTTATTCTTGATAGTGCGTATAAGCACCCTGAGAAACCCAAATCTCATGTGAGACTTTTATTTGCTGATTTCTCTTCGGCTTTTAATAAGATGCAGCCTCATATTTTGATTGAGCAACTTGCTTCTTATTTTATTTTTTATATATTTATACAGATAGCTGCAGGACTTCTCAAGAGGGTAGCTTTTTTGTGAAATTCTCTGATGACACCCCCTATTGTCCCTTCTTCAGGGCTCGGAGTCAGATCATGGTTGTGCCCTACCTGCCTTCGTCAAATGGTGTGATGATAACTTCCTTGACCTTAACGTATTAAAAACTAAGGAATTAATTATTGATTTCAGGCAGAATAGTAACAAATCAAAAGCCAGAATTATACATGGCGAGGTCGTTGAAATTGTCGACACATCTTTCATTATCTAGGAACAGTGTTCGACTCTCAACTTAAATTCCATGTAAACACAGAGTCGGTTGTCAAGCGTGGACAACAGAGAATTCACTTAATGCGGAAGCTCAACTCTTTTCGTGTCTGATACTATTTTATGTATTTTGTTACCAATTATTCACTGAAAGCCTTCTAATGTTCTCATTTATTTGCTGGTTTAATGGGTTGTCTGTGAAGGACAAGAATAGCCTAAATGGTATTGTGAAAGTCTGCTCCAAGATAATTGGAGCCCAGCAAAGAGACTTGTGCTCCCTCTGGGAGAAACAGGTGGCCCAGAAAGCAAAAACAACTAGAAAATTCCCTCGGGGGAAATTTTGAAAGTGCCACGGGGGCTACTTAGCCTGGCTCCGCCCTCCGACGTACTTCCGCTCAATTTTCATTTCCCTTCAGTACTCAGTCTGGGTTTTCGGCATATTCGCGGGTTTTCTCCCGGTAAAGTTTTACCTGTCCAATCAGCGAACAGGAGACGCGGCCTGAGAACAGTGACGTAGAGGTCGTGCGCGAATTTCAGTTATTGAGCGTAAGTACGGAGGCAGGCGGAGGCTAATGCTAATGCTCACTGCATCTGCCGTTTGTATACTGCGCGCAACGTGGTTTCTGGCGCATGAAATACGTCACGACCAAACGTTAGCGATTGGTTATGGCAGATTCGGAGTGGCACTGGGCAGATCCAATAGTTTTAAACTTCAACAGAGCACCCGCCTTCAGTTAGTTAACAATTGTCAATGGTGAGTGGCCAGACTCTCTGTACAAATGAAATGTAGTACGAGAGGCTGGTGACCAGGCTAGGGGCTACTGCCCGAGTGTGTACATTATGTAATATGTAGTAACATTATGATACTATATACAAGGAGCACACCTACAACAAACGTTCCTTTTTGAAGTACACACACACACACACACACCTGTAAGACACCAACATGAATCAAGTCAAGTAATCAATATACAGTACAGTTTTATGGAGGACTAAAAGTGCCAAAAATAAATAA
The DNA here is from genome assembly GCA_030340625.1 of Merluccius polli. Lineage (NCBI taxonomy): Eukaryota > Metazoa > Chordata > Actinopteri > Gadiformes > Merlucciidae > Merluccius > Merluccius polli. The sequence goes on along the minus strand of JAOPHQ010001149.1, from coordinate 121,214 downwards.
ATACACCATTAAATAATGACTTAAATGTGCCATTAATTAATTAAAATTGGAATTACATACTTAAATGTGTCATTAATTCATTAAAATACCGATTAATTGTATTTTAATAACTCTGGGGTCCGGACTCAGAGTTACGGGGGCACTGGCCCCCGCCTACAACCGCCACTGATTGGAGCGGTACAGAGCGCATTATCCGTCGCGTAGCAAGCCATGGCAATGGGAAAGGAGTACCCACACAAGAAGGATTAAATGACAAAAGGTATATATGACTAATAAGACCCAATCAATTTGATAAATACAGCGTGTCCTCCCGTGTTTCAGCCGGGTCGACATACAGCGGGGCTATTGGAAAAAAAAAAAAAAAACGTGTGTGTGTGCGCGGCGGGTTTTAACACACAACTGTGGACCTGTAGCATATTTGCTGACTGGTGTAAGACACCAACATGAATCAAGTCAAGTAATCAAGATACAGTACAGTTTTATGGAGGACTAAAAGTGCCAAAAATAAATAAATACACCATTAAATAATTACTTAAATGTGCCATTAATTAATTAAAATTGGAATTACATACTTAAATGTGTCATTAATTCATTACAATACCGATACATTTTAGTTTAATAACTCTGGGGTCCGGACTCAGAGTTACCGGGGCACTGGCCCCCGCTGGCCCCCCCCTAGAACCGCTACTGATTGGAGCGCTACAGAGAGCATTATCCGTCGCGGAGCAAGCCATGGCAATGGGAAAGGAGTACCCACACAAGAAGGATTAAATGACAAAAGGTATATATGGACTAATAAGACCCAATCAATTTGATAAATACAGCGTATCCTCCCGCGTTTCAGCCGGGTCTATATACTGCAGGGCTATATGGAAAGAAAAAAAAAAGCGTGTGTGTGTGCGTGTGTGCGGCGGGTTTTAACACACAACTGTGGACCTGTAGCATATTTGCTGACTGGTGTAAAAGTGTATAAACCAATGGTCCATTTGACATTCAAAACGTAGTGTGAATGTACCCTAAGCACGGCGACCAAGCTTTCATAAATACAGCGCGTCCTCCCGTGTTTCAGCCGAGTCATATACTGCGCGGACATTGGAAAAAAACGCGTGTGTGTGCGTGTGTGCGGCGGGTTTTAACACACAACTGTGGACCTGTAGCATATTTGCTGACTGATGTAAAAGTGTATAAACCAATAGCCCATTTGAGATTCAACACGTAGTGTGAATGTACCCTAAGCACGGCGACCAAGCTTTCATAAATACAGCGCGTCTTCCGTGTTTCAGTTGAGTTCATATACTGCGGGGCTATTGGAAAAAAACGCGTGTGCGCGCGGCGGGTTTTAACACACCGCGGTGGACCTGTAGCATATTTGCTGACTGGTGTAAAAGTGTATAAACCAATGGTCCATTTAAGATTCAAAACGTAGTGTGAATGCAAGGGCGTAGGTTTGGTCTGAGCTTTGGTGGGGACACTACTACAGGGGTGATAGTAAAAAAAAAAAAAAGGGGGGGGGGGGGGTTAACCCTACCCCCTAAGCCAAGATATAACAACGTAATTATCTGGCAATTCTGATTACTTTTTTTGGATATAAATGGACATTATTCACACATGACATGCACAAACCCAATACAAGCCTATATCACAGTGGCATCTTTATGTAAAGCACCAGAGCTCTTGGGACCCTGAGCCTGGTAGGCTTGTTCAGAAATTCATCCCTGCTTTTAACTAGTCACTTAGCATACATATTGCTTGTATAGCATAGGCTACTGAGACTACGGATACTACAGCTCTACCAAGAAAGGTCAGTCGGTGGCAATATAATACTCAAAAGTAACTAGGAATTGATTAGTAGCCTTACCATTGACTAAAGGGCATGAACAAGGAGACATCCATTTTTTATTAAAATCGGACACGTACATTTAGAATTGTATCCATCACATTCGGACGTGGAGTGACTGCTGAATTAATCTGATTGGCCAAAACCCAAGACCAGCCCCTACCCTATTACCGATTGGCTAAAGTAGGCCTACAGTGGTAAGGTTTAGTGAACGCGCCTCTAAGGTATTGGGAATCGTCAGTATACAGGCAGTGTTGAGGGGGAGTAGCCTATATAGTTTGATACAGGGAGCTAAGCCAATAAAAAAACAGACCTGACCAGACCAGACCCTCAAGACGTATTTTTGGAGGCGGTACCTAGATTACGGACGTCGAAATTTATTTAACCCTTTGTGTAACGCGCAAGGCGCTTTTTTCCGTTTGCCTCAATATTGGTGGGGACATTTCAGTCGTTATTGAATATTGGTGGGGACATGTCCTTCGGTCCCCACGCAAATCTACGCCCTTGTGTGAATGTACTCTAAGCACGGCGACCAAGCTTTCATAAATACAGCGCGTCCTCCCGTGTTGCGGGGCTATTGGAAAAAAACGCGTGTGTGTGCGGCGGGTTTTAACACACCACTGTGGACCTGTAGCATATTAGCTTACTGGTGTAAACGTTGAGCGAATCAAAATTAGTCCGGAAGAGGAATAATAATAATAATAAGAAAAAATCCACACAATAACAATAGTGCTCGGTGCGATGGCCCCGTGGCACTAACTAGAAAATTCCCTCGGGGGAAATTTTGAAAGTGCCACGGGGGCTACTGCCCGAGTGTGTACATTATGTAATTATATACAAGGAGAACACACACGCACACACACACACACACACACACACACACACACACACACGTAAGACACCAACATGAATCAAGTCAAGTAATCAAGATACAGTACAGTTTTATGGAGGACTAAAAGTGCCAAAAATAAATAAATACACCATTAAATAATTACTTAAATGTGCCATTAATTAATTAAAATTGGAATTACATACTTAAATGTGTCATTAATTCATTACAATACCGATACATTTTAGTTTAATAACTCTGGGGTCCGGACTCAGAGTTACCGGGGCACTGGCCCCCGCTGGCCCCCCCCTAGAACCGCTACTGATTGGAGCGCTACAGAGAGCATTATCCGTCGCGGAGCAAGCCATGGCAATGGGAAAGGAGTACCCACACAAGAAGGATTAAATGACAAAAGGTATATATGGACTAATAAGACCCAATCAATTTGATAAATACAGCGTATCCTCCCGCGTTTCAGCCGGGTCTATATACTGCAGGGCTATATGGAAAGAAAAAAAAAAGCGTGTGTGTGTGCGTGTGTGCGGCGGGTTTTAACACACAACTGTGGACCTGTAGCATATTTGCTGACTGGTGTAAAAGTGTATAAACCAATGGTCCATTTGACATTCAAAACGTAGTGTGAATGTACCCTAAGCACGGCGACCAAGCTTTCATAAATACAGCGCGTCCTCCCGTGTTTCAGTTGAGTCCATATACACCGGGGGTCCGTTTCACAAAGCAGGTTTAGTGAAAACCCTGGGTTTATTAACCCTGAAATGAGGGAAACGCTGAGTTTTCCGTTTCACAAAGGGAGGTAACTCAAACCAGAGAAAGAGGGGTAACTCTAGCCTGTTTCACAGAGAGAGATAACTTACGCTCTCGGTCAGTTACCGTAGTAACAGACTCTATGAACCTAACCTGGTCGGGACCAGGTTTTACTGTGTGAACATAGTTTCAATCTGTCTCCGCCCTCTTTCAGCCACACACGCCATTTGATTTCCTCATTCATTCAGTCAGCAGGCGAGTTTTGGCGTAGCCGTCTGTCAAAAATCATTTAAAAAATCAGAGTCAGTAGGCTATTTCAGAAGTCCATTACGCACAGTAGGAGGCGACTTTTTTCACGAACATGTCCTTTTGACCAGCGCTCGAAGTGGAAAAAAATAAGTGCCGGTACTCCCTTATTCACATATAAGCGACGGGGGGGGGGGGGGGGGGGCGCCACTCCGGTAGATCCGCCCCTGGTTAGGGCAAAGTAGAGTACCGGCAGCCTGTGACAAGTGCCGGTATGCAAGAAAAAGTGCCGGCCCACTTCGAGCACTGCTTTTGACAACGATCCCGTGGATGACGGTGCAGCATTACTGCGCAGATAATTAAATATTCGTCGGGAGAGGGTTATCAGACCATAGATGTAGCCTTTCCAGACAAATATCATTTCCAGACAATTATCTTTTTCAGCGGTACCGTTTCACGTCACAGTCCATTTACATACACAACCTAATCCGTCCTTACATTTGCAACATTACCAACCGTATATGCTCTCACATCCCAGCAGATAGTGTGTTGCACTGCGTTTCTTTGCAAATGTTTTTTGTACAATGTCGGAGATGCAGAGCACTTGAGCAAGGCAACTGTATACAGTCAAATAGCCACTTAATATTTACTTTACAGTGTAAAACATGATCAAAATGATCATGCCGAGGTCTTATCTGTTTGAACAATGTCATCTTAAGCTGCTGCCAAGTGCGCTTCTCCCCCGTGGGATTGCACCTAAATGAAATAAATGAATAGGCTACCATTCAAGCATTTTTCCCCTGCAATATTATTGTGATTGCAAATGACTACATTTAAACTTACGCAGCAGTGTTGCACTTCTTTCTAAAAACGTGTTGAAATTCGCCATATGAGCGCATTAGGATTTCCAATTCGAGGTTGGTGAAAAACGTAGCCCTCCTCTTCCCCGTTGCCATGGTGACTCGTAGAATCGGGGCTCCATTGATGCTGGCTTTTTGTAGTTGTGGTGCACGCGCTTAACCCTAGGTGGAACTCCTCTGAGTTGATAAAATTAACTCAAAACCGGTGTTGTGGAACCGAAAACCCAGAGTTTTCTATCTCAGAGTAGATCAACTCAGCGTTTAGGATTAAACTCAGAGGTTGATGAACCTGCTTTGTGAAACGGACCCCGGGGCTATTGGAAAGAAACGCGCGCACGCGTGCGTGCGTGTGTGTGTGTGTGTGTGGCGGGTTTTAACACACCACAGTGGACCTGTACCGTATTTGCTGACTGGTGTAAAAGTGTATAAACAAATCATCCATTTGAGATACAAAACCTAGTGGTGTGGCTATAGCCTAAGCACGGCGACCAAGCTTTGATGAATATAGCGTGTCCTCCCGTGTTTCAGCCGGGTCGCTATACAGCGGGGCTATTGGAAAAGAAAAAAAAACGCGTGTGTGTGCGCGCGTGGGTTTTAACACACCACCGTGGACCTGTATTTGAGATTCAAAACGGCGAATCTTACCAGAAGCAGTGCCCGTGTTCCGCCGCCATCTCTTTCCCGTGTACCGCCGCCATCATAAATCAATGTTTTCCTGTGTACCGTGATCAACGCGGAAGAGCAGATAGGCCAATAGGAGTCCTCTTGTATCCGCCGTCCAATCAGACGAGCGATATCTGTAGAGTTTGCCTGACAACAGCCTCGTGCCGGTTAAACTGACTAACCAACCGTAATTAGATCACGCGCGCACACCTGCGCGCGATAGCCCCCAGGCTGAGGCTGAAAGAACCGTTGAGAAAAATAGCGCTTTTCTGCCTCTGCACTGGTCTCACATTTGGGCTTATTCTGACAAAACGGCAGCACGTATCAGAAAAAAAACAAGACCATCATCACTGTAAGGACTTCCTGAATGATTTGGTGTTTCTAAAGTGTTTCTACAGTAAATATTGTGGACACACTTGCAAGTTTAAAACAGGGGTCCGTTCTGCTTCTCTCTGAAAATATTTGTATTGAGAGTTAATGAGGAGAAGAGACAGACTGGCCGCACTTAGAGGCTGCTAATTCAAATTCTGTAAGTCTCTCTGATTATTTGAGAGAACAAGTATGTCTACAAATTTGGAAAAAATCATGTGTGTAAAGTGTAAATTGTGGCCAGGAGCAGCGTGGAAAGAGACAAAATCTGGATTAATTTTGAGCTCTCTCCCACTCTAACCTGCACTCTGACACGAACATTCCTCGCAATACACACCCATTATAATCTCATAATTTCTCCCAAAATGATCATGGTCATTGATCAGTGATTGATTAAAAACGATATGACGTATTAAAACGTGGAACAGTACACCAAATACACAAGACTTGCGTCTACTGTTTAAAGGTTAAATTGAGTTTCTAGGTGAAAGTATGCCGGAGCAGCAGACAGCAGTAGGCAGTACGAAAAGTCTTCGTTTTTTTACCTCCTCCCATTCATTCTCTATGGGACTTTTTCCGCTGTTTTTCGCGACTTACGTCGCGAAAAATTCGTATTATTTTAAGAAATTCAATAGCACACCGATCCCGATGAAGACGCACATTTTGATATATCATTTGTCCTACAACTCTTCGAGTTGTAGGACTAGTAGCGAATCAAAATTAGTCCGGAAGAGGAATAATAATAAGAAAAAATCCACAGTATAACAATAGTGCTCGGTGCGATGGCACCGTGGCACTAATAAAAACTAGAAAATTCCCTCGGGGGAAATTTTTAAAGTGCCACGGGAGTGTGTACATTATGATGAGATTCTTCAGAGATTTCAAACAATTAATACTAGTAACATTATGATACATTTTGGCAGCGGTGTGTTTACTTAAAGGCCTCAGTATACTCACCGTTCCCAAGCTATCGCGCGTCATTGTGACGTCAAAATGACATAGATCTCGCTGGCGTGACAGGATTTTGGCCCGGTTGCGCCGTGTTGCACACCTCTCGTTTTTCAGCGACAAAGCGAAAACAGGAACATGGACGAGTTCGAAGGCACATTTTAATGCGCCTTGTTGCTAAGGCTTCTTTCATTATATGTTCTTGTGGGGGTGTATGTGGAGTGTGTGTTGTTGATGGCTGGTTTACAGCCTCACCTGGCCTGAGTCAGTCTGATTGGACTCTGGCTGCGTGGGGCTGCACACCTGTGGTGCATGAGCAATCATGGCACCCAGGATAAATCAGCCATCAACACACACACTCGAGGAGGAGCACTGTCATGACAAGTTGTACCATCAGCTCGGCGAATACCATCAGCCTGTAAACTCCAATAAACACCTTGCAACTACCATCTACCCGTGTCCTGTGTCGGAGGGCCCCAAGAAAAGCCACTTAGGTGGCGTGTGGCCGGACAAACCCTGCCACAGTTCTATTTTATTGTGTGGTGTAGGCCTATATTTTTTCGCTAATAAACCATGGTTTTACACAAGTGCTGTCTACTGTTGTTGTGGTCAAAGACGAGTGGAATTACGTGGCTGAAAAACTATCTCAAAGCGGGATTAAGTTATAAAATAAAAGTATATAAGATAATCTTTAAGTTATTAAGATAGATGCGTACAAACACTATTCATATGAGAACTGCTGCCATACAGGAATGTTGATGGCTGACCAGGTGTGGCAGTGATGTAGAATAATAGCAATGTAAAGTAATAGACAGCCATAATGCTGTATAGTGAGAGACATCCCGGTGAACTAAACCTTAACTGAATGTCTAATGATGTGTAAGAAATTAAAGACACAGGGGTACCAGCATATGGAGGACTAAACATGACTTAAGTATAAATAAATCAATGCATAAATAAATGTATAAATAAATGCTGAAATAAATAAATACGTAAATAAATGCATACATAAATGCATAAATAAATACATGTATAAATAAAAGAATGACATTAAAGGGAGGAAGCCTTGGGATCGGGAATCATTTGCTTTTGTCTGGCTCTCCGCAATCATGCTGTTGACTGAGGTTAGGACCTCCTACCTCATTTACATATGGACACAGAAATACAGGAATAAATAAATGTAGAGATGTAGAATAAATAAATATAATAGAGTAGAATAAATATAAAGCATTTATTTATTCTTTTATTCATTCTTTTATTTATACATTTATTTATGCATTTATTTATTCCTGTATTTATTTATACATTTATTCATGCATTTATTTATTATTTATGCATTTATTTACATATTTATTTATTCATTCATTCATTCATTTATACTTAAGTCATGTTTAGTCCTCCATACCAGTATTAGTAGATCTCTTCTTCTAGTGTGTAGTAATGGCAAAGTTGGTGGCGCCGCCTCTGTTCAGGAGAAGACTGCAACTACTCTCGCGGCCTCCAGCGCTCACGTGACGTCATTGTCAAGCGACAGATTGGGAACGGCGAGCATGCTGCGGACTTAAGGCATTGAAGGCGGCGGAAAACATAGATTGGGAGTCATGGCAAAGTAAATACGGCGATATATTGGAATGGTACACAGAGCATTATCCGTCGCGGAGCAAGCCATGGCAATGGGAAAGGAGTACCCACACAAGAAGGATTAAATGACAAATGGTATGTATGACTAATAAGACCCAATCAATTTGATAAATACAGCGTGTCCTCACGTGTTTCACCCGAGCCATATATTGCGCGGACATTAGAAAAAACCGCGTGTGTGTGCGTGTGTGCGGCGGGTTTTAACACAACTGTGGACCTGTAGCATATTTGCTAACTGGTGTTAAGTGTATAAACCAATGGTCCATTTGACATTCAAAACGTAGTGTGAATGTACCCTAAGCTTTCATAAATACAGCGCGTCCTCCCGTGTTTCAGCTGAGTCTGCGCGGACATTGAAATAAAACGCGTGTGTGTGTGTGTGTGTGTGCGCGGATATAACAGCGCGTTCTCCCGTGTGTGTGTGGGGGTTTTAACACACCACCGTGGACCTGTATTTGAGATTCAAAACGGCGAATCTTACCAGAAGCAGTGCCCGTGTCCCGCCGCCATCTCTTTCCCGTGTACCGCGGCTATCATAGCAATGTTTTCCTGTGTAGCGTGACGAACGCGGAAGAGCAGATCGGCGTTGACCAATAGGAGTCCTCTTGTATCCGCCGTCCAATCAGACGACGGATATCTGTAGAGTTTGCCTGACAACAGCCTCGCCAGTTAAACTGACTTACCAACCGTAATTAGATCACGCGCACACACCTGCGCGCGATAGCCCCCAGGCTGAGGCTGAAAGAAACGTTGAGGAAAATAGCGCTTTTCTGCCTCTGCACTGGTCTCACATTTGGGCTTATTCTGACAAAACGGTAGCACGTATCAGAAAATAAATGACACCATCATCATTGTAAGGACTTCCTGAACGATTTGGTGTTTCTACAGTGTTTCTACAGTAAATATTGTGGACACACTTGCAAGTTTAAAACAGGGGTCCGTTCTGCTTCTCTCTGAAAATATTTGTATTGAGAGTTAATGAGGAGAAGAGACAGACTGGCCGCACTTAGAGGCTGCTAATTCAAATTCTGTAAGTCTCTCTGATTATTTGAGCACATTGTGAGAGACAGAACAAGTATGTCTACAAATATAAAAAAAATCATGTGTGTAAAGTGTAAATTGTGGCCAGGAGCAGCGTGGAAAGAGACAAAATCTGGATTAATTTTGAGCTCTCTCCCACTCTAACCTGCACTCTGACACGAACATTCCTCGCAATACACACCCATTATAATCTCATAATTTATCCCAAAATGATCATGGTCATTGATCAGTGATTGATTAAAAACGATATGACGTATCAAAACGTGGAATAGTACACCAAATACACAAGACTTGTGTCTACTGTTTAAAGGTTAAATTGAGTTTCTAGGTGAAAGTATGCCGGAGCAGCAGACAGCAGTCTTCGTTTTTTTACCTCCTCCCATTCATTCTCTATGGGACTTTTTCCGCTGTTTTTCGCGACTTACGTCGCGAAAAATTCATATTATTTTAAGAAATTCAATAGCACACCGATCCCGATGAAGACGCACATTTTGATATATCATTTGTCCTACAACTCTTCGAGTTGTAGGACTAGTAGCGAATCAAAATTAGTCCCCGAATCAAAATTAGTCCCGGTGCGATGGCCCCGTGGCACTAATAATAAGAAAAAATCCACACAATAACAATAGTGCTCGGTGCGATGGCCCCGTGGCACTAATAAAGAGAAGAAAAAATCCATTATTGTTTAAAGGTTAAATTGAGTTTCTAGGTGAAAGTATGCCAGAGCAGCAGACGGCAGTAGGCAGTACGAAAAGTCTTCTTTTTTTTTTACCTCCTCCCATTCATTCTCTATGGGACTTTTTCGGCTGTTCGCCCCGAGCACTGGTCCCTTCAGCTTTAGCTGTAGGGACCAGTGCTCGGTGCGATGGCCCCGTGGCACTAATAAAAATAATAATAAGAAAAAATCCACAGTATAACAATATGGTCCCTTCAGCTTTAGCTGTAGGGACCAGTGCTCGGTGCGATGGCCCCGTGGCATTAGCTGTAGGGACCAGTGCTCGGTGCGATGGCCCCGTAGCACTAATGATCAGCCAATCTGACCAGGTTCTGTCCAGTGAATTCATTGTAATGTCCTCAGGCCGGCGTTATAAAAGGTGCCCCTTAGGAGAACAAACCCCTACACTAAGTCCTTCATTCGTTCTGCTATCGGGATATTAAACGGCGACAGTAGTCATTTTAAATGACTGAAATGTTACTATTTTCTTCATTCTTCTTTCTTTTAAACTTGGTTATTACTTTATTTATACAAACTATAACAAATGTTGTATTTTATTTACTGCTGCTCGTTGTTTCCTTGTACTGACCTATGTACGTTAATCTGTTGCCTTTGACATATTACTACCTTGTCTGTGAGTTTTTGAGTTGTATGGACTGGGTAAGCTACAAATGAATTGCCCTTCTTAGGATCAATAAAGTTGTCTGAATCTGAATCTTGCATCCTCTGTTGAATACAATGCTTAAGCCTGCCCTGGCATTGGACAGTCATAACAAGACAGAAATTAATCTACCTGGTCCTCAGAGGCATGAAGGGTCTTCAGTGATTGGTCAAAGCCCATCAGCTCATCTTCCAGTGCCCTAGCTTTGCTGTTAGCAGGTAGGTGGTGGTCACAGACCACCAGGCCATGCAGGAATGATAAGGCACAGGGGGTAGTGGTTGGAAGGCAGCGGTGGTTGGGAAGTGACGACCATGCGTTGAAATATCAAAGGAAACCCACAGACATGCACAGACAGACAGTAGGAGAACAGGGAATCGTTTGGTTAGAAAGCATACTATTGATATGAAAATGAAAATGTACCAAATGTCCCCTCGGGATGAATGAAGTACCCATCTATCTATCTATAAATGAAAAACAGCAACAACTGATAAGCTTTCTTATGATACTGAATTATTGTTTTAGAATGAAATTATTTTTTTAACCAGAAAATGGATTTTCTAAATATTTACCCAGTACCATTATGTAAATATGGATGGGATCATTAACAGAGTCAATGCAAATAATTATCTGTGTGAGAACTAATAAACATGTAAAATATTTTTGCAACAATCAGTGAAATGGTTATACGGTAAAAGCAAAGTAAAATAATTTAACCTGGTCACTCTCGGGGGAAAAGAGACCATTTTGATAATTGGTAGTTTACATACACTAGGAAAATCTCTTTAGAGGTCTGAAGGAGCACAGAGAATATCACGTATATTATTTAATTGGCAAATAAGTTGATATTGATTATTGGTTGGATCGACCTGGAAGTTTGGATTTAACTAAATAACTCAATTATAGTAGAAAAGTAAGGTTTCTTTAACCTACAACCATAAGCGGAATGCTTAATAAATGGTCAATGATAATGTCTTTTTTGCAAGTAATTGATAGATGAGTGATAAGGATGAGTGAACTATCCAAAAGTGTTAAGCAAACATGATAGCTCACACTAAATACAACAAATTTACCACTGCAATTCAAACGAAAACTCTCAATAGTGTGTCCTTGGTGAATACTTACGCCTCAGCAAGCTCCGCCCTCTCTTCCGTGCGCTCCAGCTCCCCCTCAACTATGACAAGCTTACGAGCCACCTGCATGAAGATCATGGTAGGTTTTCATTAGGATTTATTATCCAAGCACTCAACTACTAGGACTATTAACATACTAGAACCAGGGCTTTGTTCATTTACATCAGCTTCCTCAAACTGTTTTAAGACAGGGCCCAGTAGAGCTTGGCCCACAGTATCTGGTGCCCACTAAGACCCACATAAATAGGCCTGTATATACCCAAAACTTGAATTGCCAAATTCATTTAATTGAATTTACATCACAGCAGAAGCTTGCGCAGACCAAATAACTTTAGCTAGAGCGAACGGCAAGTAGAATTGAAATGTCGAGTGTTGAGTAGGACTGCAACGATTACATCGATCAACAGAAAATTAATCAAATCAAAATTGTATAATCGATTAATTGTTTTGGTCATTTATCAAGTACAAATACCAAACATTTGCTGCTTGGTGCTTCAGAAATTATACAGATTATAAAATGAATACTGCTTGTCAGATAAAGCAAGCAAATTTAAGACAAATCTTCCGATTCTGGTAACTTGTGATGGCATTTGCTATTATTACATTTTCTAGATTTCTAGATCATTTTCTAGATTAAATGATTAATATCGTAATCGACTATGAAAAGTTAGTAGCCTTAGTGTCAAGCATTGAGACAGATGAAGTGGAAAACCCTCCTACTAACTGGAGCAACGGGACGCATTATCATTTAGTTAACATATTTTAAGTCCAAGGGACTGCAAACTATAGAGGGTCAAGTGTACCACAAAAATAATTAATTAATTTTTAAATCGGGGCTCGACACTGTTGACATTGTGATTATCCTTGCCATTCACTGTAGCGTTAGCATTTATCTTACCTTCAGTACGTCACGTTCAAGTTAGTTTTTTAATGACATACTTTCTCCATTAATTAACCAGGGATGCCAACCTGCATGCTGCTCTTTACATTTACTGCCTGTTTAAACTAATACTACATTTTAGTCATGACTTTAATTTATAGTGAATGTTGGCAATATGATATAAAATAATTGCACCAACTTTTTAAATTAAGGAATAACAGCAACAAGTGCCTGGAAAATGCAAAACATTTAAGTATGTGCATTATTTCCCCTCCTGAAAAACTATTTGGAGCCTTTGGTTATATACACTCCAGTTATCTTCCCCATCTGCAGGTTTTGACAATAGGAATAACATATATATACATATACATATATATACATATATATATATATATATATATATATATATAAAATGTAGTGATGGGCCGATAACGGTGTTATCGGCGGTATTAATGCGAGATTCTTCATCGGCGATAATATTTTTATCGCAAACCGAAATCCTCCGGTAGCACCCCCCCCCCCCCCCCGCTCAACAATCGGGCAACTAAAGGCTCCGGTAGCACCCTCCGTTCAACAAAAAGCTCCGGTAGCACCCCCCCCCCCCCCCCCCCCCGCTCAACAATCGCGCAGACCCACTTTTAGTCATTATTTAGGCAATATAAGTCATTATTTAGGTAGCAAACACATATTACGGACACCTTCGACATCATTCAAAGGAGCCACTTTAATCTAGATTAACCTAGATTAATTTCAAGATTACCATTAGATTAATCTAAATTAAATATTTTAATCTATGCCCATCTCTAATAAAATGTCTAGCTTTCAACATAAGAGTTTATGCAGGAGCTCACCTCTTCATATTTGCGATCTGCCTCTTCAGCGATGTGCTTTGCTTCCTTCAGCTGAATCTCCTGGAGCTCCATCTTCTCCTCATCTTTTAGGGCTCTATTTTCAATCACTTTCATCCCCCTAAAAACAGACAGATAATGTACTCGCTGGGACCAGTTCCAGAATGTGGGATTTTCAAGTTAACCATATGTCAAGTTGGAATTCACAGAAACCCAGATCGTTTGGTTCCAAAGATTGGAGTAAATTCAGTTCAGATGTTGATTGCATGATTATTCAATTATTCGTTTTTACTTGTTAGTTTTGATCTTAAACAGTTTCTAAAATAATAGAAGCCTGTCCCAACACTGCTAATGCTTCATGGTTTTAATAAAGAAGGGTTTTAATAATTAACAAATTTAGCAGCTGTTTCATTTAAACAAAAGGCAAAAGACACCAACAATCTCTTCCTACTAATGGGTTGGTAATTTAATAAACATGAATAGAACAGGTAGCGATCTTTTTTCCTTTTCTGATGATCCATCACCCACAATAGCGCCTGTGTGATTTCTCTCCGGGTGAATAGCGCTGGTCCACAATGCTCAAACCAACTTTTTTTGTTGTGATAATTGGAAGTAGTTTTCTGAAACGTTTAGGTTACATTACTGAGTTGGACTTGGACCGATAAAGCCACTGATGACAGCCTCTGACCCCATTAGTGAATCTGAATAATCGATTATTCGCTCATACCACCCACCGATTAATCGACCATGAAAAATGTGAGTTGTTCACATCCCTACTCCATAGCAGGTTGTGGGACTTTTCCACTCTGTCACCTAAAGTGTACCCATGCCTCAGTGGAGGCTTCTATAAGACTACAGGTGAAGCAGTGCTTCACCAAAAAAAAGTTTTAAAAAATGTTTTAAAAAATCTTACAATAATCCCATTTTCAGTGCTTTGAAACACAAATACAGTCACTAAGACTAGCTGTTTTCCTGAAATCAATTCTGTGAGTGACAACAGCGCCACCCGCAGTGGAACAGATAATTACAGTGAATCAGACTTTCCTTCTGCTTCACCACCATACGTATATCTTTTCCCATTGACTTCAATGTAAATCGAGTGAAACCCCAGGCGGCTCGTGTTTTTTTTCCATTTCAATTGATCCTTATGGCAGATAAGTCCCACCCGTGAAGCAGTGACCGATAGGGTAGAATTTGATTGACACAACACTCTGGCCAGTCACCGCCTTCATTAGGCAGCTATCGTGAACTGACTTTGACATTGACGACTGACGAGCACATACATAATTTGTTGAACATTCATTTAATAAGATACACCTTTTTTTTCTGCGTCTGCGAAACTTGGCATTTGTTGCAATTGAAAGGAGAACAGTTAAATCCTTAGAAGGAACTCCCAGCTGGTATATAAGGGATAATGCCCGACGAGGTGTCCATTAACAAATGAATGGACGACGCGGAGGACGGTTCACGCGAAGTCCATTCATATAATATCTAATCAATTAATAATACTTTAATGTGTTTTAGAGTTAAAATCGTGAGGGTTTTTTTTTATTTTTACAAGTCGAGCGGACTATTTAATATCTCCCGTATGCAGGCGTTGCCAAGCAACGTGGCCATAGCGTCTTCATAGCGTCAATGTCTTTCCTAGGTGTACATTAAGTAAGGGATAATGCCCGACGAGGTGTCCATTAACAGAAATTAATGGACGACGCGGAGGCGTTCGCGTCGGACAGTTGGGTCCGTGTACGTCGCGGCCATTCGATTTCCGTTCTGAGATGGGAAATCCAATATAGGGAAACAGACCCGTTTCCGTTTTTCGTTTTGGAATCGGAAAACGAGAAACAAGTCTATTTTCGTTTTTCGTTTTCCGATTCTGAACCGGAAAACGAAAAACGAGTCGTTTTCTGATTCTCATTGATGTGCTTATTATCGGAAATAGGGAATAGGATCTTTTTTTTACTTGAGTCCTCTGAGTCCTACCTTCATCAAAATGGAACACCTTCACGACAACGGCGAGCTGAGAAATAACTCGTCACCTGCCAATCACTTTGTCTCTGTCGATTATGACATCCCGCTCGATACAAAGCAAGTTGAAAAGTCTGGCCTTGTGCATGAAAGAACGTAAACTAATATACACTCACCGGCCACTTTATTAGGTACACCTGTCCAACTGCTCGTTAACGCAAATTTCTAATCAGCCAATCACATGGCAGCAACTCAATGCATTTAGGCATGTAGACATGGTCAGGACGATCTGCTGCAGTTCAAACCGAGCATCAGAATGGGGAAGAAAGGTGATTTAAGTGACTTTGAACGTGGCATGGTTGTTGGTGCCAGACGGGCTGGTCTGAGTATTTCAGAGACTGCTGATCTACTGGGATTTTCACGCACAACCATCTCTAGGGTTTACAGAGAATGGTCCGAAAAAGAGAAAATATCCAGTGAGCGGCAGTTCTGTGGGCGCAAATGCCTTGTTGATGCTAGAGGTCAGAGGAGAATGGCCAGACTGGTTCGAGCTGATAGAAAGGCAACTGTAACTCAAATAACCACTCGTTACAACAGAGGTATGCAGAAGAGCATCTCTGAACGCACAACATGTCGAACCTTGAGGCGGATGGGCTACAGCAGCAGAAGACCACACCGGGTGCCACTCCTGTCAGCTAAGAACAGGAAACTGAGGCTACAATTCGCACAGGCTCACCAAAATTGGACAATCGAAGATTGGAAAAACGTTGCCTGGTCTGATGAGTCTCGATTTCTGCTGCGACATTCGGATGGTAGGGTCAGAATTTGGCGTCAACAACATGAAAGCATGGATCCATCCTGCCTTGTATCAACGGTTCAGGCTGGTGGTGGTGGTGTAATGGTGTGGGGGATATTTTCCTGGCACACTTTGGGCTTATTAGTACCAATTGAGCATCGTGTCAAAGCCACAGACTACCTGAGTATTGTTGCTGACCATGTCCATCCCTTTATGACCACAGTGTACCCATCTTCTGATGGCTACTTCCAGCAGGCTAACGTGCCATGTCATAAAGCGCGAATCATCTCAGACTGGTTTCTTGAACATGACAATGAGTTCACTGTACTCAAATGGCCTCCACAGTCACCAGATCTCAATCCAATAGAGCACCTTTGGGATGTGGTGGAACGTGCAGCCGACAAATCTGCAGCAACTGCGTGATGCTATCATGTCAATATGGACCAAACTCTCTGAGGAATGTTTCCAGTACCTTGTTGAATCTGTGCCACGAAGGATTAAGGCAGTTCTGAAGGCAAAAGGGGGTCCAACCCGGTACTAGCAAGGTGTACCTAATAAAGTGGCCGGTGAGTGTATATGGGCGTAACATAGCCACTTTTTGGGAAAATAATGTATGATGATGGGGGGGGGGGGTGATGCGGCCTAGATGAACCCGAGGTTCCTAACCATACTGTGGTTTATTCAGCTTATACCAGAGACCAACATATGATATCATATCAACATGTAAGTTACTTTAATCTACAACGTTATTTTTTATTTATCAACTTAACCAGCTGAAAATATTCTTCCACAGTGCTTTGAGCATATTGTTTTTGCATTGCCAATGAAACATCTGGGGCCGTATTCACAAAGGATCTTAAGGCTAAAAGTAGCTCCTAACTGGCGAATTTAGGAGAAACTCCTAAAAATAATGGGCGTGTCAGTCTTAAATTTAGGACTCCTAATTGTTTTCACTAAGAGCAATTCACAAAGTATTTTAGGCCTAAAAGTAGCACAGTCTAGGAGAGCTTAAAAGTCCTCGAGAGGACTCCTAACTCAGTAACAAAGAATCGGAAAATGGCTGCGAGGCGAACTGTTTTGGAGACAATGGAAGACTGTGAATTGATCAAGAGATATAGGCTAAATCGTGAGGGTATAAAACTTGTTGTGGAATTAGTGCGGGATGCAATAACATCCCCGACTAACAGGAATAACCCGATTAGTCCGGAAATAAAATGTTTGGCAACACTACGATATTTAGCAACAGGGAAAATGCAACTTTGCAATGCCGACGATTTAGGAATATCGCAACCATCAGTCAGCCGTGCCATAAACCGAACCATCAACGCGCTCTGTAGACCACATATTAATTCAATTCAAACTTTATTAAGGAAACATCTTGTGAAAGGTCCATAACAACAACACAACACAATACAATAATAATAAAATAATAATAGAATAATAGAATAAAAAATACATAGGCTACACACATATACACACACACACAAACACACACACGATTCCACAATGATCATACAGTGGGTTGCAAAAGTATTCACACCCCTTGGCTTTTTATCTATTTTGTTACATTTCAACCTGTAATTGAAATATTTTTTAAATCTGAATTGTATTTGATGGATCTGCACAAAATAGTCTAAGTTGGTGAAGTGAAATGAGAGAAATATCTATAAAACAATAATTTAAAAAAATAAAACACTTAACATTAGCATGTGCATATGTATTCACCCCCTTTGCTATGAAGCCCCTATCAAGTTCTGGTGCAACCAATTACCTTCAGAAGTCACATAATTAGTGACATGAAGTCCACCTGTGTGCAATCTAAGTGTCACATGATCTGTCACTATAAACACACCTTGTCTGAAAGGCCCCATAGGCTGCAACACCACTTAGCAAGAGGCATCACACCATGAAGACCAAGGAGCTCTCCAAAGAAGCCAGGGACAAAGTGATTCAGAAATACTGGTCAGGGTTGGGCTATACAAAAATATCCAAATCTTTGATGATCCCCCGGAGCACCATCAAATCCATAATCTGCAAATGGAAAGAACATGGGACCACAACAAACCTGCCAAGACAGGGACGACCACCAAAACTCACAGGCCGGGCAAGGAGGGCATTAATCAGAGAGGCAACACAGACACCACAGGTAACCCTGAAGGAGCTGCAGAGTTCCACAGCAGAGACTGGAGTGTCTGTGCATAGGACCACAATAAGCCGTACACTCCATAGAGCTGGGCTTTATGGAAGAGTGGCCAGAAAAAAGCCATTACTTAGCGTAAAAAATAAGAAGGCACGTTTTGAGTTTGCCAAAAGGCATGTGGCTGACTCCCTAAATGTATGGCGGAAGGTGCTCTGGTCAGATGAGACTAAAATTGAACTTTTCGGCCACCATGGGAAACGCTATGTCTGGCGGGAACCCAACACATCCCATCACCCCAAGAATACCATCCCCACAGTGAAACATGGTGGTGGCAGCATCATGCTGTGGGGATGTTTTGCCGCAGCAGGGACTGGGAAACTGGTCCGAGTTGAGGGAAAGATGGATGGTGCTAAATACAGGGATATCCTACAGCAAAACCTGTTTCAGTCTGCCTGTGATTTGAGACTGGGAAGGAGGTTCACCTTCCAGCAGGACAATGACCCGAAGCATACTGCTAAAGCAACAGTCGAATGGTTTAAGGGGAAGAATGTAAATGTGTTGGAATGGCCTAGTCAAAGCCCAGACCTCAATCCAATTGAGAATCTCTGGTTTGACCTGAAGACTGCTGTTCACAAGCGGAAACCATCCAACATCAAGGAGCTGGAGAAGTTTTGTGTTGAGGAATGGTCAAAAATCCCAGTGGCAAGATGTGGCAAGCTCATAGACACTTATGAAAAGCGACTTGCAGCTGTAATTGCCGCAAAAGGTGGCTCTACAAAGTACTGACATTAGGGGGGTGAATACATATGCACATGCTAATGTTAAGTGTTTTATTTTTTAAAATGATTGTTTTATAGATATTTCTCTCATTTCACTTCACCAACTTAGACTATTTTGTGCAGATCCATCACATACAATTCAGATTAAAAAAATATTTCAATTACAGGTTGAAATGTAACAAAATAGATAAAAAGCCAAGGGGTGTGAATACTTTTGCAACCCACTGTATATTTACATACAGGCTAGAGCGCCAGTGGTTCCACATTCTGGATGAGAGCCTGACAGAGCTCAGTTCAAAGTTGGTTAAGGCTGAAATAATACCATTAATATCATCCAACAGTTTATCCGGTTTCCTTTGGACAATCAACAACTACACAGGATCAAACGGGACACGCATAAAAATAATTGCGCCATCAAAAGATGAGGACGTGTTCGTCAGTAGAAAGAAAGTACATTCCATCAACACGCAGATTGTTTTTGATGCAACTTTTAACATTCTTGATGTTGCAAAGTGGCCTGGGTCTACCCATGATTCGGGTATTTTAATGAAGAGCGGTCTGAGGCAGCTTTTGAGAGGCACAATGTACCAGTTGGGTGTCACTTGCTGGGTGACAGTGGCTATCCCTACAAGACTTATTGACACCCTATCTCAATCCACAACCGGGAGCACAGTTAAAGTATAACATGTAAGTGATTACGCAGATTACGCTTAGTCCTATGCGTAAAAAACATTGTATTAGCTCTTTGTCGCCTTTTATTTGTTGAATCCATATCTATTATTGTTTACTGTTTTCCTCCATATGTGTTAGAGCACACAAAAATACACGAAATGTTGTGGAGAGAGGAATTGGGCGGATGAAACGTCGATTTCATGTCCTGGAAGGGCATTATCCCGCTTATACCATGGTCACTTACGAAAGAAAGAAATATTTAATCAATTAATAATACTTTAATGTGTTTTAGAGTTAAAAGGGTGAGGGTTTTTTTTATTTTTACAAGTCGAGTGGACTATTTAATATCTCCCGTATGCAGGCGTTGCCAAGCAACGTGGCCATAGCGTCTTCATAGCGTCAACGTCTTTCCTAGGTGTACATTAACACTTTTTAACCTACACCCTCCAGCCAATCAGAATTGACTTTTCACCCAGACCATGGTATGAGACAGAGTTATTGTCCACTTCGCCAGGAGGGCAGAATTTAACTACAAGGTGAGAGATAGGTTAGGCATGTTTTCTTGTGGCCTAGCAAGGTGGTTACTTCACTTATGCTTCATAATGTCAAGTTAAAAATAAAGGGACAATTTAACAATACAGCTCTGTGACCCACAACAATGTATTCATTGAAGTAAACAATACAGTACCTCGTAAATAACCTCTATGTAACATCTTTACAATAACTAATATTTTCATATTTTGTAGTGATTTAACTCTGTCTGGAGGGAAGAACAGGAGAGAGAGGACATCAGTACAGTAATGCAGTACAGCAGGAATTGGAGGTGAACAGTTTAGGGAAAGAAAAGGTAGGCTGGATGTCTTTCCTTTCCAGTTATGTTACCCAGGGGTGGGGGGTTAGGTGTGCGCTCGTTTCGGTGCGTCAGTCGACGGGGTTTGCTTCACCAAATATTTTGACCACCAGCCGCCACTGCCATGCCTTTTTTTTTGGACCAGGTACTCAGCATGTGATTGTGATAGGTTCTACTCAAACGACGACTCTTTTACTTTTTATATTTACTATTTAAACAATGGAACTGTACCGGCAAAGTCTCAACATATTTAATAAATCATTTTTACATACAAAATGGGTGAGTGTGAATAAACAGAATTTGGCAGCTGGCATAAAAAAAGCCCTATGTTCCATGAGTAGCACAGACCACTCCTACTTTCACAGGTCTGTTTTGCAGTGGAAACACAATACATGGGTCTGGGTATTAACCATGCCAACACCATAAGGGGACTGGGCCCTTTTATTATCAGCAACATCTAGTATGTCAAAGTAATAGTTTATGTTCTTAGCAGCATTCATTTATATTTTATGCAAATTCATTCTTAAACGTAGACTTTGTGTGCCAACGTGAGAAACGTAATTGAAAAACTGTCGAAAAACTTGTGACAATGATTAAAGCTGTGTAAAATACCCACAATCCCACACTGAAATTCTCACTCAAGACTAAAGTAGGACTTAATGATTTTTTGAGTTAAAGCAATTGGACTCTTTGAATTTGAATATTAAATATATATAAAAATATTGTGATTAACTTTGTTTATATATTTGTATACTTTTAATAGTCAAAATGACCCTAAGGTCAATGGGATTATGTACTGACCTCTCACTTTCATCTGCAGCCTTTTCTGCTTCCTCGAGCTTCTGAAGAGCTGTAGCCAGCCTCTCCTGGGCCCTGTCCAGCTCTTCTTCAACCAGCTGGATGCGCCTGTTCAGGGAAGCTACCTCTGCCTCAGCCTTAAAAATGAAGAAAATATAAAAGATATGCACGTGGGCGCGCACGCACGCACACACACACACACACACACACACACACACACACACACACACACACACACACACACACACACACACACACACACACACACACACACACACACACACACACACACACACACACACGTTTCTCTCACAATACTGACATATGTCACATGGGAGGATCCCTGGTTCTTTGCCTCCAGCAGATTTGTAGCATGTTTGGATTTTATCAGGCTTTTGTAAAAATAATGAGTTATTTGAAATAATTAATTGTTGTGTGCCTTTGGTCTAAATGAAGTGCCCTATTAGGGCTGCACCCAAAAATGTAAATAGACAAATTGTCATTTAGAGAGACCCAAGTCGACTCAAGTTATCTCAGTGGAACAATTGCAGGTTTTTATTAAAATATGTTATGTGCATTATAATAACCGAATAATACAGGGTATAAAGGCTTGAGATGCAGGAATTTCATTACACATTAATCATGGGAAAGAGAAAATAATTAGACTACTACAAGAGAACTAGGCCTAATGCTTCACAAGGAGACGTATTTAATGTTATGTAATGTATGTAATTAAGTACTAATACACTCTTAACAAGCTGTGCATGTTAACTTAGTCTTGTTTTGTATGTAACTGATTGTATGTAACACAATAATGTAACTCAATAATCAAATAATAAGTTAAGATCACTTCATTACAGAGCATGAATATCCAATATCTTTAAAGTTGACCTTGTCCATGGTTCTCATCAATTGTTATGGTTGGATTTAGCACACCAGTACCCTCAACTTGCTTTCATAACCCAGTTACCGTTAGTGGCATGTAAAACGGGATAATGATATGATAATGATTTTAAAATTGTTTTTACCACAAATCGTCAAATAATTGTATTAAACTGGCAAAATAGAGTGGACTTTTGGAAAGGTAGTCTGAGTTGGGTACAACCTTATGCCCTCTATTGTAACCCTTTAGTTAAAAAACTGCGATCTGATCTCTACTGTGCACCCACAAAATTGAGGGGTCACTGGGGTGCCCTGATGACATCTCATATACCATCGAACTCAAATTACTGAGAAATTATGAAGAATTTAAGATCCTCTTTTTGAAAGCAAAAGAGCAGGCAGGGGCGAATGGGATTAAGGTTCCAGAGGAAGCACCATGGCAAGCAGGACACATAAAAGGTACCACAGAGGATCTAGCTGAGAGCTTGGAGGAGTGCTACCGGGGTAAGATCTTCTTTACATTTCTAGACGAAAGGTGAGCTTTTCTAGCTCATCTTTCTGGAAAAGTAGGCCAGATGACACAGCTCCCCTCTTTGTTAGAAAGGTTTGCCAGTTCTATTGCAAGGACTATGACACTGAACTCATAACTTATGTTGTCACTGAACTCAAGTATTCCACATATGAGACTGGATATGTATTAGCGATGCAGCGAAATGAAAACTCTTGGCCAAGGCTGAATTGCAGGAAACACAGAATACCGAATACCAAATACCAAAGCGGACTGGTGATAACCTAACGCTATAGAGCTTGGTAGTCATGCCTCTTCCTTAAATTTCCGAAATATGACTTCTAATCAAAACAATGTTTTTCCAAAAAAGCTTGTTTTGTATCACTGAGCTCAAATTAGCCTTTTCTGCTGTTCCTAAGCTGAGAAACGCCTGGGAACAAGGTTCATGAGCTTGCTCTGTATGGTATTTTTTTATAAACCACAGAGCGCGACACAAACAAACTAGACCTTTTAACAAAATATAAACAAGTATTGAATGTATTATTATTATTATTATTAAATTATAATTATTTTCGCCTACAGGAGAAAATAATTCCTAGAATGGCGAAGGCATTTTATGAATAATTAATGAGAATGTGACAATACACAGCTGATTGAAGAACCGTTGACACTAGCTGTGTTCGGAACCGCATACTAACGTCCTGCCTATCACCTACTAAATAAATGATTAAGTATGCCACTACCAGCAGACCGTTCACACTGAAGTATACAGCAAAGTATCTCCGAATGCATTTCGCACCAACCGGCAGC
Organism: Merluccius polli; assembly: GCA_030340625.1. NCBI lineage: Eukaryota > Metazoa > Chordata > Actinopteri > Gadiformes > Merlucciidae > Merluccius > Merluccius polli. The sequence goes on along the minus strand of JAOPHQ010001149.1, from coordinate 97,581 downwards.
AATAGCAGAGATTTGAAAGCAGGCTGAAAGCTGTCGTAATTTGACTGTTTATATGTCACTTTATTGAGTTTAAATAATTTTTCGGTCAATAAAGTCACCTTGTAGATTTCCAATGTGTGGTCAGTTTATGTAAATGACTCCTGTTTGGAAATTGGCTCCAATGTTTTCGGAGATGTGAGGTGATGAGCTGAAGAAGAGCCGCAATGCATTGTGGGCAGTTGTATGTCGTAGTATGTCCAGTAAACTCATGCCACATACTCAAAAATTCTTGCTAATCTAGAATACATCTGGGCATTTCTAACGTACACAAAATCCACATACTATGCCAAGGGTTGGCAACCTACGGCACGTGTGTCACAGCTAGCACTCAGGGTCATTTACAGTGGCACGTGCAGCAAATATTAGGATATGTTTTTTGGGATAATTTGAGATATGTTAATATTAATTCTAAACTTCATGTAATTGTGTTAAATCCATAAGCCTACTTGAGTTAATACACAAAATCGATTGATTATCGATTGATTACTATGCAAGACATTACAAAAAGTCAGGCTCATGTGACCTTGTGCAGGACACTTGCGATGACAAATGGCCATTATGTCGCGCGGGAAGGAAGCAAGGAGCTGCTGAACCAAGCAGTCGCAGTTCATATTATGTGAGCATAATGGCTGAATCAAAGAAAATAAATTGCAGTCACCAATTACCACCTGTAAGTCACTGGCAAGTGACTTTGGATTTATTGTGATAGAGAAGGCTACGGAGGGCAGTTATATCGTTGCACAGTGCACCATGGCAAAACACGGGAACCCGTTCACTGACGGGGAGTAGCAGTGCAGAGGTTTGATGAACTGCCAAACAGACTTTCAACACAACCATAAACAGAATTAAAGATCTGCCACTTTCTGCTCGAACTAAACCACATGATGAGCTCCAAAAAAGTGCTGCCTCGGCATTGCCATTCATTCCCTATGGGCCGAGCGTCGGAACTCAATCTAGTGTTGGTGTTGCTACGCTCCAAGCGCTAAGCTCGGAGATGCCCATTTCACTTTGACGCTGCCCTCTTGGCACCAATCAACCACATTCCAGTCGGATTTTGTGGCCGCAGAAAATGTATAATTCATAAATAATGTATGAATAGTAGCCTATGTTAGTATGCCATTCCGAACACAGCCACTGTTGTTTTTAGTCCCTCCACGCGTCTCCATTTTTTGTTGCAAATGATGTTTAGGTTTATATTTAGGTAAAGAGCTACATTAATTAATTGCTAATTTTAGCTGGTTAGATGGTTAAGTTTAGGTATTAGGTTAGAGATGGTTAAGTTTATGTATCAAGTTAGAGATGATTACGTTTATGATTAGGTCAGAGATGGTTAAGTTTACGAATTAGATTAGAGATGGTTAGTTTAGGTATTAGTTTAGAGATGGTTACATTTAGGTATGGTTTAAGAGGGTTCAATTTAGGAATTAGGTTAGAGATGGTTAAGTTTAGGTTTGAGGTTACAGATAGTTATGTTTATGAATTAGGTTAGATATGGTTACATTTAGGCAGGTTGGAGATAGTTAAGTTTCGGAATTAGGTTAGAAATGGTTTGGTTAGGGCGGGACTTGCCTTCGCTATCCTAGGAAAGAAATATCGTCTACAGGAGACCGGTGGATCCGGAAACCCTTATTTAGGCAGTCAAATTACGTCGGACCCTTGTATTGGGAAAGGACCGAAGCATCACATTTCGCATGAATGTGTTACGCTATTAATGTCGCTTTACAACACTGCGATGAAAGTAAAGTAGGCTACTGTTATTGTAGTAGGACCATCCTTCTCTGTTGTCCAATTTGGCAGATTTGCTCCAGGTTGGCGCTTGGAACAGATTCGACAAGCCTTGTAAACGCAGAGAAAACGTAGAACCACTTGAAGACAGCAGTATAAAAAAACGCCCTAACTGGGATTATGGTAGCGTGGGTTCCCCGCATGAGGCCTACCTGTCCTCTGGATGTTTTCTCTTCTTCCACTTGCCTCTGAAGAATCTCTGCTCGCTCTCCCGCGTCATCAGCTTGCTGTTGCAAAACCTTGATCTTCCGCTTCACGGCGTCGACACTGTTTGTTCCAGACATCATGTTTGTGTTTTTCCAAAAGAATAACTTCAACTCCACTAAGAATGATGTCCACAGTAGCCTATGGGCGAGCAGCCAGCGTCGATCCGCGTCGCGTTGCTAGGATGTATTTCCAACCACAACAAAGATGAAGCGCATTGTAACATAAAGCTCGGTAGATATAATTGAAGTTTGTGATTCTATCGGGTCTGAAATGTTTCAGATGGCAGGTGTCCTTTTCCGGAAGAAAAAAAAGCAACAAAGTTGCGTATAATTCTGTTTTCGCGGTGGATGTATCGTTTTATTAGGTCACGCAAATTCGATGACCCAAACAATCAAATACTTAAGCTGACAGATGCTGGTCCCTTATTACAAACGATTGACTCTCCCTGTTTGCTTCTTCAACCTACTTCCGGCATACTCCGCCCTGTCCAGCGAGACAATAGCATGCTGACCCGAGTCTGCATGATTAAGCTACCTTGCAAAATCAGTTAATTTTCTAAAAAACATTTCTTATAGCCTATCTAAGCATGTCTTTCTATTGCCACTAGAATATGAAGTTAACTCAGTCCGGTTTCATGAAGGTTTGTAGCCTACTAATATTTCAAATAGACCTAATGCAATATTGGTTTTGGCTTCAGTACATTATAGTAGCCTACAATGTCAAACAGTAGTCAACATCAGTCAGTAGATTCATTCAAAAGAATAGTGGCCTGCCTGTTTGATCATTTGTATATCCTACTTCATATTATAGATTAATATAGGCCTATCCTTTATATGACAGCATAGGGAATGACTTGAATTTAATTCTAAAGTGCACATTGTTGCTAAATGTTGCTAAAAGAATACATTGCTAAATGTAGGCCTACTAAATGTAAATACAGTCCATGAACACCTACTTATAACTAGTAACTACTAGTGTACTTATTTTACCCAGACACAGTAGGCCTACCTGGTAGGGCTGGGCAATATATCGTTATATTCAGGGCCGTTTCTAGCTGTGTGGGGGCCCTATGCGAGATACATTTTTGGGCCCCCTATATTATCATGGCCGACGAGCGCGATCATAACCCAACCGGACCCAGGGCCAACGGGGGGGGGGGGGGGGGGTGCGAGCGCGATCATATTGGGGGGGCATAGTCCGCATATGCCTAGAAACGGCTCTGTTGATATTATATCGATATTGTGATATGAGACTAGATATCGTCTTAGATTTTGGATATGGTAATGTTGTGATAATGGCATTAGTGTTGTCTTTTCCTTGTTTTAAGGGCTGCATTACAGTACTAAAGTACATTAATAAAATTAGAAAATACTAGGGTTAGTAGGGCCTACTTTTCATTTGTCAAGTATTTCATTCACAGAGGAGTATACAAAAATAGGCTTCACCATGTGGTTATTTATTTATATAGGTTATTTATTTATTGAACAACCAGAAAACATGCTATATCGTGATACATATCGGTATCGATATATTAAATTACCTAAATCGGGATAGAAGATCACCCCCAGCCCTAGCTAGTGTAGCCTACTTATTTTACCTAGCCTATAGACATGGTCTAGGTAGCCTACGATTTTCTCATTTAAACTATAAATATTCAAGTTTATTTGTGTCATCCTCTGTGTGTATAATTTCTAAACATATTTCACTCTATTCCATTCTAGACAAATGCATATGGATTCATGTTTACAGAGAGAATGAATGAGACTTACAGTCATGGCCTTTATTACAATAATGGCAGCAGATCAAGCATTTCACTAGACCAGATTTGTTTTTTATTGTATTCATTGACTCCTTCTGAAAATAAACATAAACTTCACTTTTATAGCGGGAATATTCGGTATTTAGGCCTGCAATTCAATGACTGCAATGGGACATGCACTGCATGTCTTTTCAACGGTCTCCCACTTGGTGGCATCATAGCCCTGTTCAGAGTAAACCATGTAAAATGCAGGAACAGGAACATGTTGCAAGAAGCAGATTATTTAAAGTCTAATAAATTAATCTAATTAACTAATTAATCTAATTATTCCATGGCCCAGGTGAATACTCAATTCTGATTGGTTGGGTAGGTGTGCATTATTTTGCGATAACATGCACGGCCATGGCAAGCAGCCTGATAACTGGTCAAAAAATTAATGCGCTAAACAAAATCGTTTAAGTTAAAGTCATTACTAAGATCATCTCTATTTACTGGAGTAATAAGGTAACGTTGCCAGGTCGTTACCAAGATCATCTCTATTTACTGGAGTAATAAGGTAACGTCCGCATTCCATATGAATCTCATGTTAACTGACATTAGGCATTAGTCAGACCCAGGCATTAGTCAGACCCATATATTTCTCCAGTCATTTGCCGTTTGTTTACAGGCACACACAAAGTAGTGCAAGCTAAAAGTTGTACTTTTAGTACAACTTTAGTACATATTTTGAGGTAACAAAATTACCTCAAAATATGAATGAACACCCTTATATTTTTTTTGATTCGCAAGTGGCAATGGTATAAGCCACTTCGCGGAGGCAAACCCCCTTAGCCCCGGTGTCGTGCATTATTTTTCGATACATGCACACCTCGTCGTGGATTATCCCTTACATAAACCTTAAGTATAGGCTACATAATGTATTATGTATGACAATCCTTAATTGTAATATTAAACAACAAACAAAAGGTTTGAGTGGTAATTTGGATCCAGAGAGAAGGATCACTTTGCCTCTAAAAAGAGTAGTAAATACTAAATAATAAGGTAAATACAATAGACCTATCCTTCATTAATTCAGTACATTTGGGTTCTGAAAATTACATTTCAATTTGACAAATACACTGTTTTGTATGAGTCGGTAACAATGTATATGATGTTTCAGCCCAAAACTGCTAATTAAAATAGAAAAGTGTGAGACAAAACCCCCTGCATAACATGAGCAATTCGGAATGGACTTTGTCCCCATAAATGGACTGGGTCCATGGTTAAGATAACTGTCAAGGCTGGAATGGCTGACATCACTACCAGAATAAGCCCTGAATCCCCCCAACAGCTGCAGTTGGGTACATGGAGAAAATAAGAGGTAAAAGAGAGGAGGCGGGGAAAGCAGAGAGTTGGGCATTGTTTTTTCTTTCACCATAGTGGTGTCAGTCTAGGGAAATAAAGTAGAGGAGACAGGGTAGAGTTTCTAATAGTTTGTTTGAAGTGATTTTAAAATCATTTTAAAATAAGGTTAATAAAAAATGTAATAAATAAACGTGCTCCATGGCCAACCATAATGCTCAACATATGGGTGCTTCCAGAGTGCTACTCACATCAGCTGCCTTCTTGTCAGCCACCTCCAGCTTCTCCTGGGCATCCTTTAAGGCCTCAGAGTACTTATCCAGCTCATCCTCAGTGCCCTTCAGCTTTTTCTGCATCTGAAGGAGCTCATCTTCATGCTTTAAAAGAGAGTTAGGAGAGTCACAGGGACAGTGTGAGAGCAGTACAATGTATTAGTGACATTCATTATTAATAATAATTAATTATGAACTATTAATGGTTTATATATATATATATATATATATATATATATATATATATATATATATATATATATATATATATATATATACATTTTTACAACAACTTAATCTTTCAATTTTTTATCCGGTTATTTTGCTAAAACCAGATTCCCTGTCATACTTTCCACTCGTTAATTGGCAGAGGCCTTGGATGCTATAAATATACCAAATAGACATCTGTCTTTGTCCCTTCATGTGTACTGATATGAATACCTTTTTGATCTATCATCGCTCTCTCCATTTATATCCCTTCAAACCCCCGATTGCTTCTCCATCATTCTATCCTCAGCCATTAGTCAGTTCGGGCTCTGGTGTCATAAATAACAGATAGAGTTTCTAGCAGCTAACACTGGCTGTGGCATAGACAGAATGTTTTTCTTGTTGTGCACCCCACCAGCACCCACACAGTTGGGCACACAGTTGCTACAGATTGATGACAGCATCAACCTATTCTTGAACATGCTCCATCAATTGTTAGAATTAAAACTCCCTTTATTAAATGTATTGTGGTTAATGCATAGTGTTAAATCATGAGTCTCAGTGTAAACCAATTTATTCTTCAACCTTAAACCCCTTTAATTCCCGTTTTTTAAAATTGTTTTACAAAGTGAAAATGTAAAGACACAATTGGTTCAAAATATTCTTAAATGGCTGCTCACGCAACACATTCTAGTAACATAATGTAGCACAATGACAAGCCACTGTTGGGAGTAGGTCAAAACATTTTGTATGAAACTAGAACCATCTTGCCCTACCTGTTTGCTTCTGTCCTCTGCTGCTTTCTTGTCTGTCTCAGCTTGCTCAGCCTGGTCTAGCGCATTCTCCTTGTCCAATTTCAGCATAAGCATTTTCTTCTTGATGGCCTCCATTTCGATTGGGGATGTAGGACCTTTTGGGGTTGGCTAATATGAAGTTAAGCTCAAACACTGAGTATGTGTGTATGGATAAAGGATATAGGGTTTGGTGGAGCACTAGAACTTGGAGAAGAAATGAGGGGAATGGAGAAGATGGAGAAGAGCATTTATATCACAGGCTACAGCTGCCTCATTATACATCTTTAACTCCGCCCAGGGCCCCGTTGACCACAACAAACTCTCCTCCCAAATCAAATACAGCCTCTTAATCCTGTAACTCTAACCTAGCCCACCCTCGGCCCCAACACACATACCCTGCTGCTGGCCGTCCACCAACACAACCTAACCCCCCTCACACCAAGGAGAAACAAAAGACATCACAATGTATCAAATGCACATTGTGTTTTACCCTTCTGACATTTAACAAAGATTAGACACTTTATTGTGCCTCGTTTGATTTTACCTATTAATGATGAACATAGGGTTTGGGTAAAAATAGCTCCGCAGATGACAGCAGAGAACAGACTCGCAGACAGTAACAAAAGGTACTATAAAACAATGCTCTGCCTTTCTATTTCTGTCCAACACAGAGCATAAAGGACTCAAATTACACCAGGCCAAATTTATATAGTTGCCCTATGAGAGGGAAAGGGCACTACATAAATTGTACTCTAACACAATTAAATAAATGAGTTTGGCAATTTTTCCATCAAGCTTTTTCGAAACAAGCTTAATGGTACTGCTTGTCATTATATAGCAGATGGTTTTACAGTTCAGAGTCAGAGAGGTACACAACACTAAGAGTGATATACAACACAGACCACAGTATTGTTTTCTTACTGTGAGAGCTGTTTAAAAATGCATTATTGTTATGATGCCCAGCATGGTTTTCTGCAAACACTTGGATTATATAAAATGGCATTAGGTACCATTTTACTCCACAAAATCACAAAGCACTTTGTGCTTTAATATACGGATAAAACATAATATACGTATAATATATATATATATATATATATACAGTATATATATGTCATAAAATATATGAGATATACAAAAACAATTCACAAGCAGCATACACAGTAATGGGTCCCACATTTCAAACAGGAGAAGGGTAAGAACACGATCAGAGCATTATATTGTTGTTCAAATCAAGTATTTCAAATGTAAAAACTCTAGGACATCAAGTTGATGTCAGATAATGACAGGGTTTTATGCGGACAAGATGACTGGGAGGTCAAACTTAATCAACCAATTAAATAATAATTACATTCAAGATTGAAACCATAGCACAGTTCAACGCAATACCACAATTGCTGTATAAAGTGGTTGCAGCACAGTCAAAAGGTCATCAGTTACTATCTACTTATAAATAATTTGGATTGGATATGTTGCCAGGGGCTTTAATATAGAGCCACATGTTAATGTTTCTAATGTCAAAGTGAAAACAAGTGCAAGCGGACTAATGATATTGAGTTTTTTTCCGAATGTATCATCTTAGAAAATTAGTACTTAAGATGAGTCGTAAAGGTATGGTTATATTTTATATCTACCATATGACCAATAATTAGGGTCACACTAACCTCGGTGCCTTTCTGCTGAAGTAAGACAGAATCATGAGATATAAGCAGGCATACAATTATAAAAACAACTCCTCATAATCAGAATGTGTACGTTGGTGGTGACATGTATAGAATAAATAGTGTGAGATCAGTTGGTTGCAAAGTGCAGGTCATATGATAGTAAAGAACAGGCAGGCTGGCCTCTGTACATGCTGGGAGTCAGATACCACGAGAACGAGGTGGGAAGACGTTTTCACTGTTTGTGTATATAACATCCTGGGTCAGGGATAGTTGATGCTCAGACTTCGTGAACTGACACACACACACTTTGTTCTGTCAGGGAAATGCAGTTGGACCCAGATATCTGTAAAACGCTGCACATTATACTGGTGTTAACAATAAAACTGATTATTTCTTAAAAGCTAAAACTTCTTCTATCGCTTCATTAAAGAACACGCGTGAGTAAGGGTTTCATTTTTGAAACTGCTTTTCACAACAGTTGTCATACATGAACATGTATGAATTTCACATGGTTTCAATAGGTATGTCAATCTATAATCTATTATTGGATCATTTAATATATAACCCTGTATCTGTATGTTACAATTGTCATTAAAGTACAAACAAATCCTTGAGATTCATTCAGTAAATAAGTGATTTCAGATTTCAGCATGTGCTTTGAATGGACTGCCTGGCCCCTGCTTCTGAATCAACATGGGAAAGACAACTGGGCATTCACACATAAGAACATGACGAGAAAGGAATGCCCGTTGCTGTAACTCTACCCTGTCCACGACGCTACCAAGCTTCCATCACCTGGCCCGCCACAAGTTGCCCTGCCTATTACTGAGCTAACCTAGTGATGGACAGAGGCTTTAGTAGCACCTAGGGCCCTCCCTAGAGGGCTGGTGAGGTGACGATGGCAGTTATGTCTCCCAACTAAGCCTCCACTGGGATATTAATAGACATCACTTGGCTGACATTGTCCTGAGGATTAGAATAAGGGAGAGCATGTAAGTCAATGTGTGTGTGCATTTGTGTTGTCTCTTGTGTGTGTATGAATTCCATTTTTGAGGTCATCCCCGAAATAGTAACGTGACCTCTGATATATAAAACATTATATATATATATATATATATATATATATATATATATATATATATATATATATATACCATGGTCGGCGTGAATACTCGATTCTGATTGGCTGGCAGGTGTAGGTTAAAAAGTGTTAATGTACACCTAGGAAAGACGTTCGGGTCAAATTGCCTGATTACAGTTAGATTACTGCGCTGGCTCAAACGCTAGATGGTAACCATGGCAACGGAGAGGGAATACTCGATTCTGATTGGCTGCTGTAGGTTGGCCATTAATCCCTGCTATATGCAGAGCTAGCTCTGGCTATATGGACTCCTACTAAGTACTTCCAGTCAAATTGTCTGTTCAGCCTTCAAAACGGGAGCTGGTAAATTGTGAAAAATGCATTAAACTGTAATCAGAAAACGCGGTTATATGCTATAGACCCTATAGTATCTGTGGTGTAAAGGCTGGGACACATTTCAAATTATAAATATGTACACTTTATTGAAAGTATAGACCGTCGCGATTCCCATTGAAACGAATGGCGCGGTGATTAGTCGTCAAAACGACAGCTGGTAAATTGTGAAAAATGCATTAAACTGTAATCAGAAAACGCGGTTATATGCTATAGACCCTATAGTATCTGTGGTGTAAAGGCTGGGACACATTTCAAATTATAAATATGTACACTTTATTGAAAGTATAGACCGTCGCGATTCCCATTGAAACGAATGGCGCGGTGATTAGTCGTCAAAACGACAGCTGGTAAATTGTGAAAAATGCATTAAACTGTAATCAGAAAACACGGTTATATGCTATAGACCTATAGTATCTGTGGTGTAAAGGCTGGGACACATTTCAAATTATAAATATGTACACTTTATGTTGAAAGTATAGACCGTCGCGATTCCCGATGTACAATGCATTACGTCAGCTCTCTGGCTCATAGCTGAGCGGACTAGAATCCCTCCCGTTGCCGAGTCGTATCTAAGGTCCGTCCTATTTACTGGAGGAGTGAACAACGTTTCCGTTGCATAAGAACCTTACGGGAGGGTAATGATTGCTCCAGGTATTAGTCAGACCCTCAGGCGTTACTAGGGAAGCTAAATTATGGCTTGTGAACAACTTTATATTTTGATTGTAAAACCCATGCAAATATTAATTAATGGTCTTAATTTATTTTCTTTGGCAAGTGACCATGGTATAAGCGGGATAATGCCCTTCGAGGTGTCCATTATCAGAAGTTAATGGACTTCGCGGAAGCAACCGTCCTCCGCTTCGCGTCGGACGGTTCACGCCCCCGCGTCGTCCATTAACTTCTGATAATGGACACCTCGTCGGGCATTATCCCTTACGTATTAGGGTTATATATATACATTATTTAATTTTTATTTATAGGCTACACTTTAAAGGTCCTGCAGACAACTTTTTTGCTTTTACGTATCAATATGAAGTAAATATTGATTGCACAGTGTAATGGCTACAATAATGACACCATTGGCGTTTAGATCGGTTCTCTTAGCTTCCCTATAAGCCTCGCTTTCACTATGCAATTCTGTCTGCCATTTACCCCACAAAGAAATGCATCAACCATAACGCATGCAACCAAACCAGGAGCAATAGTGCTTTTTTTTTAACCCGGTAGCTTTCGGTAGTTATCCCCAGTAGTGGAAATGGCGGACGGTGAAACAACTGAAGTGAAGCCGATCTGATGACACTACTTATATCTGCGTACACTACGTTTTTGCATCAAGTGTACTACCTGAATAAACCTCATGTCGTGACTCGCCAGGCGATCCAGTCAGGCTACCAATCCAGTTCGCTTTTCTCAACACAAACTTAATAATTTGTATCTGCTTTCATGTCGCCATTATAGAATCTATACTCAAACTATGGTATTAGTATGAAAAAAAATCTACAGCCCCTTTAATGCAAGTCCAAAATTCGGAAGTGAACTGGGAGCCATGATCAGACCAAATCAGGCGCTGCGTTGAAAATGCTAGTCATGGGTCATGGGTAGACCCAGGCCACTTCGCAACATCAAGAATGTTAAAAGTTGCATCAAAAACAATCTGCGTGTTGATGGAATGTACTTTCTTTCTATTGACGAACACGTCCTCATCTTTTGATGGCGCAATTATTTGTATGTGCGTCCCGTCAATAGCACAGACCACACCGGCATACCTGCATGCCATGAAGTTGGCTTTGATCATGTGTAGTTGTTGATTGTCCAAAGGAAACCGAATAAACTGTTGGATGATATTAATGGTATTATTTCAGCCTTAACCAACTTTGAACTGCTCTGTCAGCTCTTCTAGCCTGTATGTAAATATAGGATCATTGTGGAATTGTGTGTGTGTGTATATTTACATATATGTAGGCTACATTTATATATATATATATATATATATATATATATATATATATATATATATATATATATATATATATATATATATATGTATGTGTGTGTGTGTGTGTGTGTGTGTGTGTGTGTGTATTTTTATTATTTTCTTATTATTGTGTTGTGTTGGTGTTATGGACCTTTCATGAGATGTGTCCTTAATAAAGTTTGAATTTAATTGAATTGATATGTGGTCTACAGAGCGCGTTGATGGTTCGGTTTATGGCTGACTGATGGTTGCGATATTCCTAAATCGTCGGCATTGCAAACTTGCATTTTCCCTGTTGCTAAATATCGTAGTGTTGCCAAACATTTTATTTCCTAATCGAGTTATTCCTGTTAGTCGGGGATGTTATTGCATCCCGCACTAATTCCACAACAAGTTTTATACCCTCACGATTTAGATATCTCTTGATCAATTCACAGTCTTCCATTGTCTCCAAAACATTTCGTCTCGCAGCCATTTTCCGATTCTTTGTGAATAGGTCTTAGTGAGTTAGGAGTCCTCTCGAGGACTTTTAAGCTCTCCTAGACTTAGGTGCTACTTTTAGGCCTAAGATCCTTTGTGAATTGCTCTTAGTGAAACAAATTAGGAGTCCTAAATTTAAGACTGACACGCCCATTATTTTTAGGAGTTTCTCCTAAATTCGCCAGTTAGGAGCTACTTTTAGCCCTAAGATCCTTTGTGAATACGGCCCCAGGTCCCTAGCTCACTCCCAAGTGTACTTGACCTCAAGGTCACCCTCTAATCACACCACTTCCTGTTGGGCTAAATCCTACCAAATGTATAATTTTAGTAGAGTTTAATGTCCTCGTTCATATAAAAGACACCCCATGTCTCCATCTTATTCCCAAGTCATTCTAGGCCCCTATTAATGGTGTGTCTTTTTCTATCTTCTGATGACCTCTGCACAACCCATTTTAATCACTTCCTGTTGGGCTAGAGCCACCAGAATGATCATCTTATATGTGACATATAAGCCAAATAAGCCATATAATGGCAGGAGGTTTCAATTTCCACATTTCTGGTGGGATGGAGATAGAAACCTGTGCTTTTTAGGTGTGTAAACACATGTGGGGTGGGGACCAGGTTCTCAAGTTTGGGGTCCAAAAGTCAAAAGGGGTCCTAGCCATGCCCCTTACTAGAAAAAAACATGAATAGGGGCCTAGAAGATTTCAGGTTCCACATTTCTGGAGGGATGGAGACAGAATCTTGTGTTTTTTAGGTGTGTAAACACATGTGGGGTGGGCACCAGGTTCTCAAGTTTGGGGTCCAAAAGTCAAAAGGGGTCCTAGCCATGCCCCTTACAAAAAAAAACACACCATTAATAGGGGCTGTGGAGGGTGTTTGTGGAGTGTGTTGTTGAAGGCTGGTTTACAGCCTCACCTGGCCTGAGTCAGACTTGTGACGGCGTCACATTAATGACATCTTAAAGGAATATATAGATAGTATAGATGCTAAAGGTTATTAAAATTACATATGATGTTTATGTAAAGTATGTATGAAATGTTATGTACTGCTATTGCCTTTAGTCGCTGTTAACTTTCCTGTGTATGTATGATAAGGTGGGGGGGGGTCTGTCCGTTTAAATTGTTTTTTTCTGTCATTGCACCTATGGGCGCGCACCGGACTTCTTATAGGGAGGTGCGCTGCTGGCAAGGGGGGGGGGGGGGCAGAGTGAATAGCAAGAGTGTGTGAGAGATCGGAGGAAGTGGCGCCAGCGTCGAAAGCTGCGGCTACCTTTTGGCCATATTAACATTCCGTAGACGGCAGTACTTAGAGATAATCGCGTCTAAACGAGTGTTAACAAAAGTGACTACACTGCCTTTTGCGTGCTCTCTTATTTGGGTGCCAAGGAGCGACGCACATCCAAAACTTGGATTACATGCGATACCGGTGAGACCAAACCTTTTTTTTTGTGTGAGGTATACCCGGCCGGGTGCGAGCGTTGCCTTTTTGCCTTTTTGCTGGATGGGATTTTTTCGTTTGTTCAGTATACTGGGAATTCCGAGGACAGGCCTCTGTCTTCGTTTCCGGAGAATACGCTCTGTTGCGCGATCCTGTGGAGCTTCAGAGCTGGACTTTTAGGTTAATTTTGTGGACTGAGAAAGGGCTGGGGAATTGTATGGGTTTTGTGTTTATTTATCTCCTTTTTTGCGTTGAATAAATATATGGCGTAATCAAGTAACTTGTGCATTTCGTTTCTTTACCAACTAGCCTCCGATTAAGGAGGAGCTTTAGTCTTGTGGTGCGTTCATTCCCAACGCCAGGAAACCCCTGTGCGTTAATGTTAACTTTTGTCTTAATATTTAATAGGCAGATTGTTACAGACTGATTGGACTCTGGGCTGGGTGGGGCTGCACACCTGTGGTGCATGAACAATCATGGCACCCAGGATAAACCAGCCATCAACACACACACTCCAGGAGGAGCACCGTCATGACAGTTGTACCATCAGCTCGGCGTATAACATCTGCCTGAAACTCCGAATAAACACCTTGCAATAACATCTACCTGTGTCCTGTGTCGGAGGGCCCCAAGAAAAGCCACTTAGGTGGCGTGTGGCCGGACGAACCCTGCCACAGGGGCCTAGAATGACTTGGAAATTAGATGGAGACATGGGGTCTCTTTTATAATAATCAGGGCATAAAATTATACATTTTGAGGATATAGCCCAACAGGAAGTGGTGTAATTGAAGGGTGATTGAGGTCAAGTACACTTGGGAGTGAGCTAGGGACCTAGCGTCTCTTTTATATGAAAGAGGCCTAAAGGACATATAAGATGATCAATCTGGTAGCTCTAGCCCAACCAGAAGGAAGGGAAGGAAGGAAGAATTCGTAATAACTAACAAACTAAACATCATATACATTCACTGAACGAAGATTATGAAAATAAAATGCACATTTCTCACTATAAATGTTATCAAAACACATTTTAATGCCGAAACTATCTTAAAATATTGCATTTTCCACGGAGAATAGAAGGAATACCAGCCATTTTGTTTTGCTTTGTCAGACTGAAGCTTGGCAGTCACGTGACGTGGACGCAGGTCAATTGAAAAGAATAGGCCAAAAAAACGTAGCCATGTCACAATTTTAGAGCCGTTATTGTGAAACTACAACGTTTTGCGCTGTGGACCAACGTCGCTATTGCACGTTTTGACGTGAGATTGGGTTGTCCATCAGCTATCAGTGAGTGAAATGTTCTGTGAGAATATCTGTTTCAAGATGACTGCACCAGCCTTTCTATGAGCCAATTTATATTTTAGACCACTCCTGGGTAATTCCTGACCAATCAAGGCATATCTTCCCTTATTGGTTCAGAGAATTATCTTGCTTGTCAATCACACTTGTCACCGGTGCGTAATGCAACGCTTCTCAATGGCAGGGAAATGTATGGAGGGAGGGAGCAGAGATGGAGGGGGATTTCTTTGACTGTTTCGTTTCCGCTCTCTCTCTATTTACAACTCTTGAATATAGCATACAGCACCTTTAACAGGGCAAATAAAACCAACAGAATATATGGCAATAAAAACAATAGTCAAGGACTATTGTGGACTAAGGACTAAAAACTGTAAAAACCAGGCATGAGAAGAGAGTTTAATAAAAATTAAACTAAGTTTAATTTAACTAAATTAAACTAAATTAAGTACAAAACCCAAGTAGCCCGTAGCTTTGGATCTAGGCTACTGATATAAAGCCTGTCTAAATAAATAGGTTTTTAATAATCTGAGGGATGAGACAGTTCCAGAGAGTGGGTTCCAGCACTGAGAAGGCTACCTTGAGTTTTCAGTCTGGACCAGGGGAAAGATAATAGACCGTAAACTGAAGATTTAAAGTAACTTCACATTGCAAGGGGGGGGTACAGTAAGGTGGATGTAATCGGGCAAAGAATTTGAATTGAATTGTTCCAATGTGCTGTGGAATAGGACTGAGCTGTGTTTCTCAGTTGGATTAGTTTATGTACGTGTTGTTTAAGTGAGGGTCGAACATAATTCCCAGGTTCTTGGCGGAGGAGGACTTCATGGTGGCATTAGTTGGGATTATTATGTATTAGATATTTTTGATGATGTGTTCTGGGCCTAATACAAGAACCTCGGTTTTGTTAGAGTTTAGCTGGAGGAAATTAAACTCTAATATCAACTTAATATTGACTTAACAGTTTTGTAGGATAGACAGGTTGGTGAGGTTGTTTGCTTTAAAGACAAATATAACTGGATATCGTCCGCATAGCAGTGATAAGAGATTAGATTAGATGTCTTTTATTGTCCACAAGGGAAATTCATTTTGTTCAGGTCAGTCAAGACAGTAATATACAAAACAAGTGAACAGTATCACAGTTAAAAAAAAAGACACCACAATAAAAGACAGGAGGTATGACTCCGAAAGATCTACCAACACTAGAAATGTGCATGTGTGCGTGCGTGTGTGCCTGCATGGGGGGGGAGGAGGTGTCAGCACAACAGGGCCAGTTCTTCCAAGTGGAGGGGGCAAGGGGGTTCCGGGGGGTTATGTTTGTTAAGAAGCCTGATAGCAGAAGGGATTAAGTTGGCCCTGCCCCTGTTTGTTTTGAATACAGGGGTAGCATATCTTCTACCAGAGGGCAGGATCTGAAAGCAGGTGCTGAGGTTATGAGTTGAGTCCCTCGCGATCTTACTTGCTTTTTTCACCGTCCTCTGGTCATAGAGCCACTGGAGGGTTGAGCACTGCTGCCCACAGTGCTTGGACCCTAAGGTGATCACCCTCCGTAGTTTGGCCTTGTTGGTCTCTGAGAGCCCCTCATACCAAGCCAAAATAGAAAAGGTGATGAGGCTCTCTATGTGGCAGATGTAAAAGCTGCAGAGGATGGGAGGGGCTTCGTCCAGATGCCTCAGCCTCCGTAGGAGGTAGATCCGCTGCTGGCACTTTTTGAAGATGGTTTGTGTGTTGTCGTTGAAGGTCAGCCTGCTGTCGATGGTGGTCCCGAGGTACTTGTAGCTGCTAACCCTCTCCACAACCTCTCCGTTGAGTGTCAGCTGTGGAACAGGGTCAGCCTTCCTCCGGAAGTCTATGAGGAGATTCTCCAAGCTAATTACATGGCCCAGGGGAAGCATATAGAGATAATAAGATGGGACAGAAAGACAGACCCCTGCTGGACCCCACACAAAATATGGAGTGACAGACTCACTAGTACATTTACATTTAGGGCATTTAGCAGACGCTTTTGTCCAAAGCGACTTACAATAAGCACATTTGTTAGGAGAAAGTGCAACAGTAAACCGCTATCAGTAGAGTAAGGATTGCTAAGTTAACCGATTTCTAGAATACAAAGGAGATAAGTGTGAAACTACTAAGTGCAGAATATCAAAGTAAGAGCCAGGACATACAAACATAGAATGATTGTTTTTTTGTTTTTTTATTAGAGGGGGGCAAGGGTAAGTAGAGGAAGGATGCTAAGCGGGGTCCAGGTGAACTCTGAACAGGTGGGTCTTGAGTCTCTTGCGGAAGCAGGTGATCGACTCTGCAGTCCTCACATCAGCAGGGAGGTCGTTCCACCATAGTGGTGCCAAGACTGAGAATAGTTGTGACTTGGCTGTGTGACCTTTCCCTGCTCTCAGGGATGGTGGTACCAGCCGGCAGGCTGAGGTCATTGCACAGAGGGTTCTAGCTGGGGCGTGGGTTCTGACTAGTGCTGGTGGAGGTAGGTCAGGACGGTTCCGTTGACAGCCTTGTAGGTCAGTACCATCGTCTTGAATTTGATATGAGCTGCTACAGGGAGCCAGTGGAGATCGCGGAAGAGGAGTCACGTGGGAGAACTTCAGCAGATTGTACACAAGTTGTGCTACTGCGTTCTGGATGCGCTGCAAAGGCTTGATGAGGCAAGGAGTCCAGCCAGGATTGAGTTGCAGTAGTTGAGGCGGGAAATGACGAGTGCTTGGACCAAGAGCTTCGCTGCTTCCCTCATGGGAAGGGTCGGATCCGGTGGATGATGTAGAGAGCAAATATGCAGGATCGGGTCACCGCGGTGATGTTGGCTGTGCAGCGTAGTTGGTCATCCAGTATGATGCCGAGGTTCCTCGCAGTTGGTGAAGGACCCACCACAGCATCGTCAACAGTTACCAGTAGGTCCATGTGCGGGCAGTCCTTCCTCGGCAAGAAGAGGAGCTCAGTGTAGTGTATTTTCTGATATACATTTACAGGTTATTCTACTTTATTTTATTCATTGTATTTCACTCATTCTTCATATGTAGAATACTGCTGTGTCATGAGAGAACATCCTGTGTCTCTCTGTGAACTAATTAGGGGTAGTCCTGAGGGCCTGCTGAGGGGCAGCAGGATGCCTGATGACCCCAAACTGATGAAAAGATGCCCTGATCACTTCAGAAAGTGTCTCCATATGTGACTTAAGACAGGGAGCTGTTTGTGTTGTGTTGTAGATCTGAGGGTGTATTGTTTCGGCTTGCTGGACTGTCACGTATGGTCTGGCTCAGGCCTATAAGAAGTGTGTGCATTAGAGAGGATAAGGAGTTTTCGGACCCCTTTGGGGGATTCGGACTCAGATTGGGAGAAGATTCGGCCACCATTCAGATGCATTGAATGTCATCCCGCTTGTGTTCTCTGTTAAATAAAAAGTTATTTACTCAGACACTTTTGGGAGCGGACCTCCATCATTTCATCATCCACAAACCAGTATTCTGGCAGCCGAAGAAGAATATACTACATCAGTTTTGTTGAGGTTGAGCTTCAGGTGGTGCGCCGATGTCCAGGTGCTGATGTCTGCTGGACAATCTGAGATGCAAGTTGCAATCAGGCTGTCAGAGGAGGGGAAAGAGAGGAATAGTTGAGTGTTGTCTGCGTAGCAGTGATAGGACAAACCATGCAAAGTGATTACAGAGCCTCAAGATCTAGTGTATAGGGAGAACAGAAGCGGTCCTAATACTGAGCCTTGAGGGACGCTGGTGTCAACGGAGCAGGGTTCGGACAAGGAGCCATTCCACATGACCTGGTAGGTGCGGTTCGTCAGGTAGGATGTGAACCAGGATAGCACAGAGTCAGTGATGCCGAGTTCTGTGAGGGTGGCGAGGAGTATCTGGTGGTTCATGGTGTCGAATGCCACAGACAGGTCGAGGAGAATGACAACCGCTGAGAGGGACGAGGCTCTGGCGGCACGGAAGAACAGATGAGGCGAGAGTAGGGGGAGAGAGAGATTTCAGGTTACGACGGGAGGTGACAATATGAGGAGTAGGGGTGTATAAAAGGCTTTTATTTTGAAGTGTGTTTAGCGCCCCCAGTGGAGTAGTCAGTCGTACAGCCAAACCTTTCCTCCCTTCTGCTTTTTACACCTTGACACACCTGTGGGGACTTTCATATAGTATATTTCGCCTTTAAAAGGTTGTTTTTTGTTTGGAGCGTGTTTTATTGTGCTACTCTGAGTGTTAAGTGGATGCACGAAGTAAGTACCGTTTCTATATTGTATTTATTATGACGCACCTCGTTAACTCATGTGGGGGTTTTCACCGATAGGTAACGGAGGTCCGTTGTTTAATATTGTTTATGGATATAATGTGAATGCCGATGTTTGGGAGCGTTTTGGGTGTCCAGTGAACTAGCCGTTGTTAAGGCAAGGCAAGGCAAGGCAGCTTTATTTATATAGCGCATTTCATACACAATGGCAACTCAATGCGCTTTACATAAAACAAACATTTAACATTAAGAATTGAAATTAAAAAAATAAAAACAACTACAGAAGAATAGAAAGAGAAGTTGATGTAGTTCTGGTGGTTAATTGGTCAGCAGAGGACCGGCATGTGCGTCACGTGCCATGGTTATTTAATACCCGGTTTAGCCAGTAGATCGAGCTATTGGACCAGTTAACATATTATTATAGCTAATATGTATTTCTGTTGGTTTATTTATGTCATTGTTATTGTAACACATGTCCAGGATAGTTGTGTATATATTTGCTGCTTATGTAAGCACATTTATTATTATGGAGATGAGGGTGTATAATGTGATTTGTTATTATCATTATTTCCAGAAATGTGACAACACTGAGTGTTCAATAAATCACCTCAGATCTCAGATCTGCCGGCAATGAAGGCATCTCCTGTCCTTATTCCTGTGTCCTGACCGACACCGCATCTTGTCTGCTGTATAACCCGAGCTAGCATTAATCCTTACCTCAGCAACAAGGGGGAAGGGAGGTGGAGGACTTCAAGGGGAGAGAAAGCAACAAAGTGATTGTCAGACACGGGGAGGGGGGTAACAGAGAGGACCAAGGTACAGCAGGACCTTGTGAAGACAAGATCGAGTTGGTTCCCAGCCCTGTGGGTAGGAGGGGAGGGGGAGAGTGTTAGGTCAAATGTGGTGAAAAAGTTAGTTAAATCAGATTAGTGCAGCTTCTCTGCCTGGATGTTGAAGTCACCCAGGACAACAAGTGGTGTGCCGTCTTCAGGAAGGCAGCTGAGGAGGGCATCCATCTCATCAAAGAAGTCACAGAAGGGATCAGGTGGACGGTAGATCAGCGTGGAATTCAAACGCAGATCTAGTCAAGTGTTCTAGGAGGAGGACCTGGTAGGACCACTTCAGCGAGATGAGGAGTCCCGCCCCCCCCCTCCTTGTCCCGATGGTCTAGGTGTGTGTGAAAACGAGTAGACGGTGGAGAGGGCAGCCAGGGTGGCCGTGATCTCAGGGGTGATCCAAGTCTCAGTGAGGGCCAGGAAGTGAAGAGTCTGGAGGGAGGCGTAGGCGAAGATGGAGTCCGCCTTCTTGACAGCTGATTGGCAGTTCCACAGCCCCCCCAGCACTTCATGGTCCGTCTAGACAGAGAGCAGTGGGTAGCGCAGGTTGGAAGGGGTGCAGTGCCGGGAAGGTTGGAGGTGGCGTTGTTTCCTGTAGGATGTCAGTCTAACAGTGACGGAGGTAAGGCACATGGTTACGATGAGCGAGAGGAGATGAGGTTTCTGGGCTTCCTCGAGGGACTCCCGCAGAGAGACCCCCTATGTCTTTGTTCGACCGGGTCTTGGGACTCCTGCAGAGAGACTCCCTATGTCTTTGTTCGACCGGGTCTTGGGACTCTCGCAGAGAGACTCCCTATGTCTTTGTTCGACCGGGTCTTGGGACTCCCGCAGAGAGACTCCCTATGTCTTTGTTCGACCGGGTCTTCGTTTGCAGGGGCCTGACGCTACCGCTGACGCTAACTATGAACTAGTAGATACAGCAAACCTTCTATTGGAGAGGTAGGAGGATAACCACTGCAGAGCACTGCCTGATACACTGACCCAATCATGGAGTCTTTCAATTTGCATAAAGTAATCAATAGTATCAAGTAGGGATGTCCGATAATTATCGACCCGATAATTATCGGGCCGATATCAGCAATTATGACGTCATCCCGATAAACCCGATAAAATTATTGATAGCTCCGATAATACAATATATATTATTTTTTGGTTAAAAAAATGCAGTGTGGGTGGATTTCTGTAGGCTCCTCCCGTTTTGCCAGTACTGTGGTACGACCGATAGCGTATGGTTTAGGAAGAGGGAGTTTTTCACAAATCCAGCGCTCCCTTTCTCATGCCTGGCTGTGACGTAGTCACGTAACTTTCAGAAGCAGCACGTTAGTAAACAAACATGGCGTCGGTAGTGTGGGACTTTTTCAAAGTTTCGGAGGAAAACAGTTTGCTTGCTATTTGTAACAAATGCAATGCAGAAGTTCCACGAGGAGGGAAAAGGGCAACAAGCTATAACACATCCAACCTAATAAGTCACCTGATGCATCACCACCGCTACGATGGTTTGTTAAAAGCCTACAACGACGCGCGAGCAGCTAAAGCTGCTGCAAATCCAAAGCCAGCTGCAAAGGAACCAGCGGGGCTTGTACCTATTGACGTGGCGTTTGCAAAATTAAAGAAGTTTGACAGAGATGACCCAAGGGCTCAAGCGATCTCTAACGTGATCACATAAATGACGGCTACTTCATCATTTAGAGCCCAGGTTCATAATTCCAGGCCGACGTCACTTTGCAGAGGAGTGTTTACAAGCCAAGTATGATGAGATCGCGTTACTCCTTCATACTCTGATAGACAACAATGTTTGTTTTATTAAATTTTTGAGGCGTGCTGTCCTATAAATGCCAAGTAATAGTTGTTTCATGGACCAAGACCACAACAGTCTACTCTCCTATAGGGTCAAATGTTTTATCTGCTGACAAAGCACAATACCTGTTGGTTTTTAGTTCACTCATTGTTCAGGGAAACACATTTTTAATGACATTGACGGATTGTGAATTTTGTGATTGACTCAAATTGTATATTTATTATTAAATAAATATGGTCACTTTATTTGAAGAGTCAAAACTGTTGTCTTGGCTTTGTTTTGTTCATAGTAGTAACGCTCATGTCATGATGAATCTGGTTAGGTCAAAACTACAGGAATATACATTTTAAAAATAATAATACAATAATAACACAATATATATATTATCGGTTATTGATATCGGTATCGACGTTGAGGAGCAGAAATATATATATATATATATTAGTGTTGGGCATAGATTAATTTCTTTAATCTAGATTAATCTAACTGTAATCTTGGAATTAATCTAGATTAATCTAGATTAAAATGGCTCATTTGAATTCTGTCGAAGGCATTCATAATATGCGTGTGCTACCTAAATAATGACTAAAAATAAGTCTGCGCGATTGTTGACCGGAGGGGGAGAGGTGCGCGATTGTTGACGGGGGGGGGGGGGGCAGTAATGACACCGCGAATACGGACGTTTATCTTTTTTTTTAAAATATATATTTTTGAAGAGGCCCCTGATTGGCCGAGGCCCCGGGCTGAAGCCCAGGTAAGCCCGTGCATTAAGGCGCCACTGCCCAGACCTACGACCGACGGGGGGGCAGCCCGTTCTCATCCCAACTCGTAATATACCGACGATTTGTCACGCCCCTAGACGTCTGACATTGACGCAAAAGGTACCCTCCCGCGTCTGTGTGAAACGATCTGGGGGTTCTCTTACCACCGCAAACCCGTTTGCGGTGGTAAGAGACGAGCAGAGTCTACAGCGTCCATTCACTCCAATAATAACCCGGTTACGGTGATAGATTACGCTAACCCTAACCCTTTTTGGAGTGAATTGTTTAACAGTAGACTGCGGACGCTGTAGACTCTGCTCTGCGAGCGGACGCTGTAGACTCTGCTCGTCTCTTACCAACGCGAACGGGTTTATGAGATCCCCCAGATCGTTTCACACAGACGCGGGAGGGTACCTTTTGCGTCAGTATCAGATGTCTAGGGGCGTGACAAATCGTCGGTATATTACGAGTTGGGATGAGAACGTGTTGGGGGGGGGGGGTCGCCGGGCAGAGGACGCAGCCATTCCGCAGGGCAGCCGTTCAGCGGCGCTTACCTTCCTTGGTGGAAATCCGGTATAGACCCAGCTCCCAATCCAACTTTGAGAATAGATTAACGGCGATAATTTTTTTATCGCGCGATAAGAGTCTTGTGTTATCGCAGCGCGTTAACGCCAATAACGGCCCACCACTAATATATATATATTCTTTCTTTATATGTATATATCAGGGGTCGCGTTAACCGAATATTTTCCGTGATTGGCGGGTTTTTTTAAACGGTGACGGAAAAATCTGAGGGCCGTCCGTCATTTTGACAGATTGCATTTCACACCCTGACCACTTGGTGGCGATGAGCATATTAATTGGCTCTTGTAGAAGAAGAGAAGTAGAAAAGAAGAAACATGTCACGGCAGTTGAGTGTTGAAACATTTGAAACAACAAACCCACTTGAAACATTTGATTACGTGCAAGCGGGCACGCGCTTCAAGTCCATGCGGACCAGGAGGAAGGTGGGCCGAGAAGCCCCACGTCACGCGAATTATCCGCATCGCACCGCCTTGAAAACTCGTCCGCCTGGCGGCGTGTTGACTAGTGGATCAACTAGCTCCCGCGTGTTGACTAGTGGATCAACTAGCTCCCGCGTGTTGACTAGTGGGTCAACTAGGTCCCGCGTGTTGACTAGTGGGTAAACTAGGTCCCGCGTGTTGACTAGTGGATCAACTAGCTCCCGCGTGTTGTGACTAGTGGATCAACTAGCTCCCGCGTGCCGACAAGTGGATCAACTAGCTCCCGCGTGTTAACTAGTGGATCAACTAGCTCCCACGTGTTGACTAGTGGATCAACTAGCTCCCGCCCGCATTGTGGTGATGAATCACCGTCAAGCCCTCACTATACGTGAATCGCCTGGCGGCCGATATTCTTGGATAATGCCCGACGAGGTGTCCATTAACAGAAATGAATGGACGACGCAGAGGCGTGAACCGTCCGACGCAAAGCGGAGGACGCAAAGTACCATGGTCACTTACAAAATAATGAAATATTTAATCAATTAATAATACTGTCATGATTTTAACTCTAATGTGTTTTAGAGTTAAAATCGTGAGGGTTTCTTTATTTTTACAAGTCGAGCAGACTATTTAATATCTCCCGTATGCAGGGGTTGCCAAGCAACGTGGCCATAGTGTCTTCATAGCGTCAACGTCTTTCCTAGGTGTACATTAACACGTTTTAACCTACACCCTCCAGCCAATCAGAGTCGAGTATTCACCCAGACCATGATATAATTGGGGAGTAATTCTGTTTTTAATGACTTTATCAAGTAACTTTCCATCAAGTAACTTTCCGTGATCAACGATGTCGGTAAATGGGCTGTGCTACAGCAGTAGTTGCGTGGTGGTGTGGCGCGCTGGCCCTTTAAGTTTAAAAAAAGCAAGAACGAACATTCTGAAGGGGGACAAAAGCGACTTACCCCGGATTTCCACCGGGGACGTGAGCGTCGCCTTACGGCTGCGTCGCGTTACGGCTGCGTCGCGTTACGGCTGCGTCCTCTGCCCTGCGTCAATTTCCACCGGACGCGTTACGGCAGCGTAGCGCTGCGAGGCGGCTGGATTCGCGGGATCACGCGAGAACTACAAGACCACGCGAGAATCAGGAGACCACGCGATAATTTGTGGATGTCAAAATAGAACAAACAAATAAAAGGTTACTTTGCCTTTCCGAAGTTGACTTGCAGTTGCTTTGTCTGTCAGAAGTTGATTTGCTGTTGATTTGGTCGTTTTTCCTAGATTTGTGTGCTTCTACCATGAGTTGGTAGGCTATATAGTAAATGTTTTCTTTTTTGTCTGGTTTAATTGTGTTTAGTGTTGTTTATTGTTGTTATGTCCTAATGTGTTGTGCTATAGCCTATAGACAAAGTCAGTTATAAACGACAACAATTTGTGGCCGTGTTCGATCGGGAGGGTGTTTTTATTTTGAAAATTGACCGGATGCTCTATGGCTTTTACTATTTCACTTCCTGCCCGGTCGGTCTGCTCTGTTTAAATTGACGCGTTTCAGCAGCGGCTCGCGTCAAAAATAGAACGCTGCGTAAAGATAGTGTTGTGGCTGCGGCGTGCCGCTCCTGGGACGCTGCTGAGACGTTACGCAGCGCGCCCGGTGGAAATGCTTTCATTGACTAGAGTGGCAGCGATCAGCAGCGGCGACCGCGACGCAGCCGTAACGTGACGCTCACGTCCCCGGTGGAAATCCGGGGTTACGCAGCGCGCCCGGTGGAAATGCTTTCATTGACTAGAGTGGCAGCGATCAGCAGCGGCGACCGCGACGCAGACATAACGCGACGCTCACGCGACGCTCACGTCCCTGGTGGAAATCCGGGGTTAGGTGGAGTGGACAAGGCGGATTCCTCTTTGTGCGCTTTCGGTGTGAACGCTTCTGCTTGAATGTGTGTATCCACGGTGTGGATTATTTGTTCAGCTTGTTTGGACTGAATATTAATTAAAAATGAATTAAAATTAAATGCTATTGAACATGTCTATATTATCATTTAAAAAATTAACGTGACCGGTAAAAATAGATTATGACGGGATTTTTATGACCCTGTCAGTCAAAATGACGGACAACGAAAAAGTCTAGCGCAACCTCTGGTGTATATATATAAAGAAAAACATAGGCTCAAACAGGCCTTTGAAAAAACTTGCGGTAAACTGTATATTGTAAAAGATATTCTGAAAAAGTTATGAAACACCAATATCATCCACCTGCAGACCAGGCAGTTACGCGTTATTATGGATCCCACTGCTTTTCTTGGCAAGCCACACCCTCCGTAGCATTCGAGCGCTAGGATTGGCCAGGCGTCCATGCTTGCGCGAGGCAATGCAAGAGTGTTGATGTTGACAGCCCGCAAAACTTTTTTATGCCATCATCCCATCTCAACAATATGCCTTCAACTGAAGAAGACAAAGAACATTGGTAAATTATCAATAAATTAACTAGTTTTCCATCCATCAAACTATTTTCTTCCACCATGTTTTCGTTAGTAAAGCAAAACTAATGGCAACTAACTTTGCTGATCTAACGTAAAGTTATTCAGGTTTTAACGTTAAATTAAAGCTACTTTCCTTAGTTCTGGCCATCGTGATTTTCCCTTTCTCCATTTGATTACTTAACTATCTAGATGGCATTAACTAACACATTTAGATAGTTTGCACGAGCATGGACGCCTGGCCAATCCTAGCGCTCGAATGCTACAGAGGGTGAAAAATAAAAAGGGTAAATCTGCCAATTTATTAAGTACAGCACGTCAGCCTCGAAATATACCAGTGTGCTCCTGCTATCTCCACAAGATTAGCTCTACTCAATATCAGATCACTAGTCAACAAATCACTGTTAGTTAATGACGTCATTATGACCTATGATCTAGATTTTTTACTTCTTAGTGAAACATGGCTGACTGAATGTAGCTGTTGTGCTATTCTCAATGAGGCAGCACCAACAAATTTCAGTTTTATGAACAAGTGTCGAACTGGTAAGAAAGGCGGGGGAGTTGCTGCCATCTTTAAATCTGTATTTCAGTGCAAGGAAATTACGTTAGGTGATTTTAGCTCTTTTGAATATCTCTGTTTTTTACTAAAAGGTGATCCAAAAGTTATTTTTTAAATCATTTATAGACCTCCAAGATACTCAGGAAAATTCATTGATGAGTTTGCTGAACTGCTGTCAGTTATCTGTACTGATTACAACTTTTTTATCATAACAGTGGATTTTAACATTCACGTAGACAATAACATGGACAGTAATGCCAAAGAACTCTCTGCTCTACTTGACACACTGGTTATCTCTAAAGGTGTTAACATTTCTTCTGTTGATGTTAAGGACTTGGCTCTTTCTGATCATTTCTGTGTGTTCTTTGACTTACAGATCATTCCAAATGTTCAGTTAACCTCTGTGTCTGTTAAGAGAAGGTACATAAATGAGAATACCAGTGCAAAGTTTATGGAGGCTATAGCTATGTCACCAACTGTGAGTGCAGAGTCAGTTGATGAACTCCTAGATACATTTAACTGGAAAATCTCAAATGTCATGGATGCTGTTGCACCTATTAAAACTAAGACGACCTTGATCAGAAAGAAAACACCATGGAGGAACACTATGATGGTAAAGGCTTTAAAAACAGAATGCAGGAAAGCAGAGTGTAAGTGGAGAAAAACTAAACTTCAAATTCACCATGACCTCTACAAAATAAGTCTTTGTAATTTTAACTATGAGTTACTCAAGGCTAGACAGCGACACTTTTCTGAAATTATTAATAAGAACATCAACAACACTCGCACTCTATTTGCTATGGTTGATAAGCTGACAAACCCCCCTAAACAGATAGCTCCAGAACTCCTTTCCACAGCAAAATGCAATGAATTTGCTTGCTTTTTCAGTGAAAAAATCCAGTCCATAAGGTTAAATATTAACACAAATCAACAAAACAATAAAATAACGCAATCCCTAAGACCTCCCAGGAATAACTCAACTGCGATGTCAGAATTTAATACAGTTGACCAAAAAATCATAGAGGAAACAGTTCAGCATCTAAAACCATCAACATGCTGTCTTGACGCAATGCCATCAGACTTTTTAAAAACTATTGTGAACTCTGTCCAAATAGATTTGCGACAAATACTAAATAGCTCACTTCAATCGGGCACGTTTCCTAAATCCCTAAAAGTAGTGGCCATTAAGCCACTCTTAAAAAAGAGAACGGTGGATGCTTCCATGTTAACCAACTACAGACCTATCTCAAATCTTCCTTTTATAGCCAAGATCGTTGAGAAAGTGGTTTTTAATCAACTCAGCAATTTGTTGAATTCCAGTGGCCTTTTTGACAAATTTCAATCAGGCTTCCGACCACATCACAGTACAGAAACAGCTCTTATTAGAGTGCTAAATGATATTAGGTTAAACACTGACTCAGGCAAGGTGTCAGTTCTGGTCCTGTTGGATCTCAGTGCTGCATTTGACACTGTGGATCACAATATATTGTTGTACAGGTTGGAAACTTGGGCAGGACTCAGCGGAACAGTCCTAGAATGGTTCAGGTCCTACTTGGAAGAGCGGAGTTATTTTGTGACCATTGGAAGTTATGAATCCAATCGAATGGCTATGACATGTGGAGTTCCTCAGGGGTCAGTTCTTGGACCCCTTCTGTTCAGTCTATATATGCTGCCTTTGGGTCAAGTTCTGCAGAACTCTAATGTAGACTATCACAGTTATGCAGATGACATGCAGATATACATAGCACTGTCCTCAGATGACTACAGTCCAATACAGTCATTGTGTCACTGTTTAGAGCAAGTAACAAATTGAAAGACCAAAATTTCCTTCAATTAAATCAGGACAAAACTGAGGTAATTGTTTTTGGCAATAAAGAGAAGAGGATTGCCGTCAGTAAACATCTCGAGTCACTCTCTCTAAAAACTAGGGACCAAGTCAGAAACCTTGGCGTGCTGATAGACTCAGATTTGACCTTCAGCAGTCATATCAAATCCATCACCAAAACAGCCTTCTATCAGCTTAAGAACATATCCAGAGTGAAGGGTTTTATGTCTCAAACAGACCAGGAGAAGTTGATTCATGCTTTCATCTCCAGTAGACTCGACTACTGTAACGGTCTTCTGACTGGACTCCCACAAAAAAGCATTAAGCAGCTGCAGCTCATTCAGAATGCTGCAGCTCGAGTTTTAACCAGAACAAAGAGATCAGAGCACATTACTCCAGTTCTAAAGTCTTTACACTGGCTCCCAGTCAGCTGTAGAATAGACTTTAAAGTTCTGCTACTGGTCTACAAATCACTGAATGGTTTAGGTCCAGAATACATGAATACTTAGTAGAATACAAACCCAGTAGGGCTCTGAGATCTACTGACTCAGGTCAGATAGTGGAGCCCAGAGTTCAAACTAAACATGGTGAAGCAGCTTTTAGCTGTTATGCTGCAAAAACTGGAACAAACTACCAGCTGAACTGAAATCAGCCCCAACTGTGAACATTTTTAAATCCAGGTTAAAAACACTTCTCTTCTCCTGTGCTTATGATTGAGCGCGTTCTGCTCTATTATAGTATTTTATTTCTTTCTCTTTCTATTATGTCCTTTTAAATCATTATTTTATGCTTCTGTAGTTGTTTTTATTTATTTATTGTTTTATTATTTTTATTTCAATTCTTACTGTTTTATGTAAAGCGCATTGAGTTGCCATTGTGTATGAAATGCGCTATATAAATAAAGCTGCCTTGCCTATATATATATATATATATATATATATATGTTGTTATGCCCCTGTCTAGGGGAAAATAGAGACACAACGCAAATGCGAAAATACCCGCTCCCCGATCCCCAAACCACCACGCACAGACTTTTCCAAAGTAAAATAAATATTAATTTATTTTAACTAAGCAATAAGGAGAAAAAAAACAACAACATAAAGCTTCAGGGTGAGTTGATGCCAAAAAAACCCTATTCTGAAACAAAAAGCAAGCAATCCCTAACATCAATAGTGACCAAAAAAATGAGACAAACTCTGTAAAATAAATGGCAACTCACCCCTACCGGACACAATTAAATACAAAAATTAACACATAATAATAATAATAATAATAATAATAATAATAATAATAATAATAACAATAATAATAATAATAATAATAATAGTGGTTCGGGAGTCCACGAGCGAGTGCTGCCACCGGCTGAGTGAATCCGGTGGAGCTTTGAATGCCGTGAGGTTGAGAGCGAGCCAATCAGCTTCCGCCAATTACAAAATCAATCACCAGCACCTGCACCTGTACAGAAGAGCTCATTCGAAAGCAGAGGTCTCACTCCCACAAACCATACTCAGGAAAAACAAAAGGAAAACAGCAAAGAACAAAGTGCAAAGAACAAAGAACAAAACAGAACTAACAACATACGGCCAGGGCCGTAACATATATATATATATATATATATGTGTGTGTGTTTTATACAATGTTCTCTTTGTGGCTGCATGTGGCTGCCATTTACATGAAAACAAAAACAAAAAATGTATATTATATATTTGTAGTGTGTTTTTCTGATTCATTAAATATTGTATTCATATGTAATTTCTTTTTCACATTTTATCAAGCTTGACTACACGTAGTGTTCATTCCAGATGGGGGAGCTGCGAAAAGCAGCTCCCCCTTTAATTGTTAATAAGTGCATAATAAAGGATTTATTAACCTTAATAAGGCATTGTTCTCGCTTTAGATCTGGTAGCTGCACAAAGCATAGTTAACTGTTAATAAGTGCATAATAAAGGATTTATTAACCTTAATAAGGCATTGTTCTCGCTTTAGATCCGGTAGCTGCACAAAGCATAGTTAACTGTTAATAAGTGCATAATAAAGGATTTATTAACCTTAATAAGGCATTGTTCTCGCTTTAGATCCGGTAGCTGCACAAAGCATAGTTAACTGTTAATAAGTGCATAATAAATGATTTATTAACCTTAATAAGGCATTAAATAACGCTTATTAAGGACCTTATTATCTATTTAATAAGCACATTATAAGGTCTTATAAGGGCCTTATTACCTATGAACTAACGCGTATTAAGGGCCTTATTACCTATTAACTAATGCTTATTACAAGGACCTTAATATAAAGTGCTTCTGTGCTATGGGACTTGCGAAAGCCTGACTGAAATTTGTCATTTTGACAAATTTGTCAAAAATGGAGTGTATGGGGTTGATAGCTGGTTTACAGCCTCACCTGGCCCGAGTCAGACTGATTGATCTGGGGCTGGGTGGGGCTGCACACCTGTGACCAACAACGACCATGAGCAATCATGGCACCCAGGATAAACCAGCTATCAACACACACTCGTGTGTGTGTTGATAGCTGTATGTCATGACAGAGTGTTACATGGCAACACGGAATGGGTTTTTCTCTACAAAATCGGGGACTTCAGTCAGCAGAGTGGCGAGTGGTGAGTGAGACTTTTCTTCTTTTCTCCTTACAACTTGGCTTGCATCAGTTGGTTTTCGCATTGGTGTATCCGGCGGGGTGTATAGGTTGAAGAGGTCGGACTTCCCGATTCCTCCTTCAGCCATCTCGGTCCTACGGTAGCAGCTAGCGGTGGTAGCCCGCGCGTGTGAGGTGAATGGCGGTTTGGCTATCCCACTTCTGACACCAGTGTAGCATTTGTGGCCCGTCACTGCGGGGGCTAACTAGCGGAATGAGGAGGACACAGAGTGGCTGGCGTTTAACCAGAGAACCAGGCTTTATTATCCTTTCCGTACAACTCACTACGGGGTTGGAGGAGTGCCCAAAACAATATAGCGATACCGAACACTGGCTAGCTGTGCCCGCCCCCTATCCCAACTGGCCTATCAGGCTGAACTAGGGCAACTCCTTCCCCCCACAAACTCCCCATCAATCCCCCCCATAGTCCTGCTGGGTCACTACAATATATTCTCCCAACAACAACCTGTGCCTTGTGTCGGAGGGGCCAGCAAAGCCAATTATGTGGTGTGTGGCAGCAAACCACTGCTACATTGGTTAAGGATAGTTTGGAGATGGGCCAGCAATTATTTAAAATGGAGGGATCCAGACCTGGGGCGTCATGTACAAAGGTTGCGTACGCACAAAAACGTGGTGTACGTCCTTTTCCACGCTCACGTTCAGATGTATGAAACGTGAAATGACACGTGGAAATGTGCGGTGCCCCACGCCAACTTCATGGCTGGCGTACACACGTTTCTACAGCTATTGTTCCTTTGGCGACACTTAGAGGTGATGCTGGGAAACTGTTAATAATGTCAAAAACAATTAGTCATCAGAGTGATGTGCACATCAGAGACACACTTATGAACAATTAACACACCCACCGTGTTTGAAATTATATGGGTGGATATAAAAGCATGCACAATGTGATGAAGAAAATGGTATTACCGATGGCAGTGTTAGCATTGTTAGAGGACCTTGCAAATGGTGCAATCCGACGTGAGCGAGTACTTAGGAAACGCGAGGATTTACTTGCAAACGATGACAATTAGCTCATAAGCCGATTTCGAATGTGCGACAAAGTATGCGGGAGTTATTAGCGTTTTTGCAAATTTATTAGCGAATTTGCTCAAAAACAGCGCCACCTAGTGGTCTTCCAAGTGTGCGGCATGAAAGTGACGTATAGAATATATTATATATAAACCCTCCGCTTCACCTCCACCTTCAGATCCGACCACTTCTTTTTCACCTCTGTGTGTGTGCGCTGCTTGGACCCCACGGCATTTACAGCCTCACACACACGCTCCCACTCATTTCTTTTTCTCTTCATATTGATCCCTGCTGACAGGGTACCAAAGAGAATCTCCCTCCGCGGCTCCACGTCATTCACCACAATCTCCAACTCGGACTCTGTGACATTTCTTTTCTTTCCTTTGTTCATGCTTGTGTTACACCCATAGAGTGCAAGCTGACTCAAGGGTTGGCATATTTTAGAAAAGATGTTATTCTGAAAGAATAAATTAAACAAAAAGACAAGTGGGTAACCCTTCCTTTTACAGTCCGGTAATTACCTGGTAATAAGATGTATTTACTAAGTAATAACAGGTAATTAAATGTAATTACCTTGTAATTACCAAGTACTTACCAGGTAATTACCCAGTATTTTATTTCATATTTATCTGGTAAATACCAACAAGTTACCTGATATTTACTAGATATTTTCCTGACATCTACCAGGTATTTACCCAATAATTACCTGGTAGATATCCTGGAATTGCATATTGTAGACAATAAACCCACTGAATGTGTCTATATGTGACTTTGTTAGGGTGATAATAACTTATATATTTACCTGGTACTTACCAGGTATTTACTCAAAAATGATTGCATATTTACCTGGTAACTACCACTTATTTACCTGGTAGTTACCTGATATATTTATATACCAACAAGTTACCAAGTATTTACTAGATATATACTGAGAACTACCAGGTATTTATCCAGGAATTATAGATTATGTATTACCAATCAACCTGTGTAGTGACAGTGAGGGTAGTAATGACTCTGATATTTACCTGGTAATTACCCAGTATTTACTTGATAACTTGCAACTATTTACTAAGTAATTACTTTCTAATTACCCAGTAGTTACAATTTACCCAATAACCCCCATGTATTTATGGAGATACTAACTGGTATTTACCCAGTAATTACAAATGTGTACCACATACATTCCAAAACATTATCAGGTAAAACCCTGTGAATTACCCTGTAAGGAAGGTGGAACTGTACTGTAAAAGGAAGTGTGGTTTGTTTCAATGATATTGCCATATACTTTCCTGGTAACTGTAGATTATAATCCTCTACCACCCATTAGGGTGTGTAGTTTTGAACATGGTATCTGGCAAAAACTCCCATATCTCCCTGATAATTATCAGGTAAATATCGGGGTAATATCAGAGTTTTACAGAGTAGTAACCCTGTAAGAGAGGTGGAATTGTACTGTAAAAGGAAACGTGGTTTGTTTCAATGATATTACCATATACTTTCCTGGTAATTGTAGATTATAATCCTCTACCACCCATTAGGGTGTGTAGTTTTGAACATGGTATCTGGCAAAAACTCTCATATCCCCCTGATAATTATCAGGGAGATATGGGAGTTTTTGGGTGGTAGAGGATTATAATCTACAGTTACCAGGAAAGTATATGGTAATATCATTGAAAATAACCACGCTTCCTTTTACAGTACAGTTCCACCTTCCTTACAGAGTAATTCACAGGGTTTTACCTGATAATGTTTTGGAATGTACGTGGTACACATTTGTAATTACTGGGTAAATACCAGTTAATATCTGCATAAATACATGGGGGTTATTGGGTAAATTGTAACTACTGGGTAATTAGAAAGTAATTACTTAGTAAATAGTTGCAAGTTATCAAGTAAATACTGGGTAATTGCCAGGTAAATATCAGAGTCATTACTACCCTCACTGTCACTACACAGTTGATTGGTAATACATAATCTATAATTCCTGGATAAATACCTGGTAGTTTTCAGTATATATCTAGTAAATACTGGGTAACTTGTTGGTATTTACCAGGTAAATATCAGGTAACTACCAGGGGTCCGTTTCACAAAGCAGGTTCATCAACCTCTGAGTTTAATCCTAAACGCTGAGTTGATCTACACTGAGATAGAAAACTCTGGGTTTTCGGTTCCACAACACCGGTTTTGAGTTAATTTGATCAACTCAGAGGAGTTCCACCTAGGGTTAAGCGCGTGCACCACAACTATAAAAAGCCAGCATCAATGGAGCCCCGATTCGACGAGTCACCATGGCAACGGGGAAGAGGAGGGCCACGTTTTTCACCAACCTCGAATTGGAAATCCTAATGCGCTCATATGGCGAATTTCAACACGTTTTTAGAAAGAAGTGCAACACTGCTGCGTAAGTTTAAATGTAGTCCTTTGCAATCACAATAATATTGCAGGGGGAAAATGCTTGAATGGTAACTATTTATTTATTTCCTTTAGGTGCAATCAAAGAAGCGCACTTGGCAGCAGCTTAAGATGACATTGTTCAAACTGATAAGACCTTGGCATGATCATTTTGATCATGTTTTACACTGTAAAGTAAATATTAAGTGGCTATTTGACTGTATACAGTTGCCTTGCTCAAGTGCTCTGCATCTCCGACATTGTACAAAAAACTTACATTTGCAAAGAAACGCAGTGCAACACACAATATCTGCTGGGATGTGAGAGCATGACTACGGTTGGTAATGTTGCAAATGCAAGGACGGATTAGGTTGTGTATGTAAATGATGGACTGTGACGTGAAACGGTACCGCTGAAAAAGATAATTGTCTGGAAAGGCTACATCTATGGTCTGATAACCATCTCCCGACGAATATTTAATTCTCTGCGCAGTAATGCTGCACCGTCATCCACGGGATCGTTGTCAAAAGCAGTGCTCGAAGTGGGCCGGTACTCGTCACCGGTACGCAGTACCGGCACTTCTACCCCCCCCCGTCGCTTATATGTGAATAAGGGAGTACCGGCACTTATTTTTTTCCACTTCGAGCGCTGGTCAAAAGGACATGTTCGTGAAAAAAGTCGCCTCATACTGTGCCTAATGGACTTCTGAAATAGCACTGACTCTGATTTCTTTAAATGATTTTTGACAGACGGCTACGCCAAAACTCGCCTGCTGACTGAATGAATGAGGAAATCAAATGGCGTGTGTGGCTGAAAGAGGGCGGAGACAGATTGATCTATTGAGTAAAACCTGGTCCCGACCAGGTTTAGGTTCATAGAGTCTGTTACTACGGTAACTGACCGAGAGTGTAAGTTATCTCTCTCTGTGAAACAGGCTGGAGTTACCCCTCTTTCTCTGATTTGAGTTACCTCCCTTTGTGAAACGGAAAACTCAGCGTTTCCCTCATTTCAGGGTTAATAAACCCAGGGTTTTCACTAAACCTGCTTTGTGAAACGGACCCCAGGTAAATAAGTGGTAGTTACCAGGTAAATATGCAATCATTTTTGAGTAAATACCTGGTAAGTACCAGGTAAATATATAAGTTATTATCACCCTAACAAAGTCACATATAGACACATTCAGTGGGTTTATTGTCTACAATATGCAATTGCAGGATATCTACCAGGTAATTATTAGGTAAAATACCTGGTAGATGTCAGGAAAATATCTAGTAAATATCAGGTAACTTGTTGGTATTTACCAGATAAATATGTAATTAAATACTAGGAAAGTACTTGGTAATTACAAGGTAATTACATTTAATTACCTGGTTATTACTTAGTAAATACATCTTATTACCAGGTAATTACCTGGTAATTACCAGACTGTAAAAGGAAGGGTTACCGACAAGGGAGTCGGCTGGTCTTCAGTCGGCTTTACTGGTCCCGGTCCACAGTTTATATAGCCGCGGGTGGTCTCATGCCTTTAATACTTAATAATAATAATAATAATAATAATAATAATAATAATAATAATAATGCTTAAAATTGAATGGGGGATGTCTGTAAAAATGCAAAATAAAGTGCATACATATAAAATAACACATTTAAGTAAGTGGCAATAATATATAAATATCCTCTTTGCCACACTTGCTGGTTTTATCTGATCGGATAAAGAGGTGAATCTCAGGTCCAGGGCCTATTTAAATAGATTTGCATATTTAAATGGGGGCGTGGACAGGGAGGAGTTTGCCACCTCTGCTTGTGCGATCAATTCCACGTTGGTCGGGATGTACAAAAGAAACGTGCTCGGATCCATGCGTACGCACACTTTGATACATCTGAATTTATTTGTGCGTACGACAGTTTCTGGGTTTTGGCATACGCCAAGTTTCAGTAGGAAATCCACGCAAGTCTTTGTACATGAGGCCCCATGTGTTTTTCCATTGGCACTTTTGGCTAGCGGAGTCAAACCACGCCATGCTGATTTGCATTTCCATTACCAGTTTAAACGCACAGAGGTTTGCCGAGTCGTGCCCGAGATGGACCATCTCTGAGGCGAAGCGCGCCCGACCCGTCTCGAGGGTGGCAGTGAAATCAGATATGGAACGCGGATTGGACCAGACGACTTAAATTGAGCGCATCATCAGTTAGACACACCTTCAAGCAGGACGCCCTGTTCGATTATTCAAAGGTTCAAATGTGATACTTTAGCCTGGCAAGCCAGACCCACATCAGAAAGATGTAGGGTCTGGCACTGCTCCATTGGCAGTGTGGGCGGGATAAACGGTTGTCTTTCAAGTTCCCTCTGCACACAATAGGATAGCGCTACAACCAATCAGAGCAACGAAGAAGGTGATGTAGTCAGAGCGACGGAAATTAGTCCACGGGGAAGTGTTCCATATGGTGGATTGAGGAAAAATAGTGAAATAAAATGTTAACTTCATGTCTTGAAGAGTCGCGGCCAAAGCCGAGTCGAAAGACAGCTGTTCGCCAGCAGCAGCAGCCATTGTTTACCTCTAACACGGAACCGTCACAACTCTGTCGTCATTAGGTAGCCCGGCTTCCGATTCCACCCCTCACGCTGTGATTGGCCTGACAGATTTTCTGTTTCCAGCAACGAAAAACGACAACGAAGGGCTAGACCCCCTGGCTGCAACTTAAATTTTGACCACAGGTTTTTCTAACTCCTAAGGAACTCAGTTTGTCTCATCAGAAATCAACATCACTGTGGCAGTAGACCTCTACCACACACCACCTAAGTGGCTTTGCTGGGCTCTTCCGACACAGGACACAGGTAGTATAAATGAATAAATACAGACTTATTTTTCACTTAGTTAACATTAATATTATTGCAAATAAACAAAAAACAAAGTTTTGTGGGTCATAGCATGTGTAACATCACGGAAATGTAATATATATATATATATATATATATATATATATATATATATATATATATACTGTATATACAGGTCCTTCTCAAAAAATTAGCATATTGTGATAAAGTTCATTATTTTCTGTAATGTACTGATAAACATTAGACTTTCATATATTTTAGATTCATTACACACAACTGAAGTAGTTCAAGCCTTTTATTGTTTTAATATTGATGATTTTGGCAAAAAAGTCAAGAAAAACCAAAAATCCCT
The DNA here is from genome assembly GCA_030340625.1 of Merluccius polli. Taxonomy (NCBI): domain Eukaryota; kingdom Metazoa; phylum Chordata; class Actinopteri; order Gadiformes; family Merlucciidae; genus Merluccius; species Merluccius polli. The sequence goes on along the minus strand of JAOPHQ010001149.1, from coordinate 60,083 downwards.
ATCTCAAAAAATTAGCATATTTCATCCGACCAATAAAAGAAAAGTGTTTTTAATACAAAAAAAGTCAACCTTCAAATAATTATGTTCAGTTATGCACTCAATACTTGGTCAGGAATCCTTTTGCAGAAATGACTGCTTCAATGCGGCGTGGCATGGAGGCAATCAGCCTGTGGCACTGCTGAGGTCTTATGGAGGCCCAGGATGCTTCGATAGCGGCCTTAAGCTCATCCAGAGTGTTGGGTCTTGCGTCTCTCAACTTTCTCTTCACAATATCCCACAGATTCTCTATGGGGTTCAGGTCAGGAGAGTTGGCAGGCCAATTGAGCACAGTAATACCATACATAATTTACCAGTGGTTTTGGCGCTGTGAGCAGGTGCCAGGTCGTGCTGAAAAATGAAATCTTCATCTCCATAAAGCTTTTCAGCAGATGGAAGCATGAAGTGCTCCAAAATCTCCTGATAGCTAGCTGCATTGACCCTGCCCTTGATAAAACACAGTGGACCAACACCAGCAGCTGACATGGCACCCCAGACCATCACTGACTGTGGGTACTTGACACTGGACTTCAGGCATTTTGGCATTTCCTTCTCCCCAGTCTTCCTCCAGACTCTGGCACCTTGATTTCCGAATGACATGCAAAATTTGCTTTCATCCGAAAAAAGTACTTTGGACCACTGAGCAACAGTCCAGTGCTGCTTCTCTGTAGCCCAGGTCAGGCGCTTCTGCCGCTGTTTCTGGTTCAAAAGTGGCTTGACCTGGGGAATGCGGCACCTGTAGCCCATTTCCTGCACACGCCTGTGCACGGTGGCTCTGGATGTTTCTACTCCAGACTCAGTCCACTGCTTCCGCAGGTCCCCCAAGGTCTGGAATCGGCCCTTCTCCACAATCTTCCTCAGGGTCCGGTCACCTCTTCTCGTCGTGCAGCGTTTTCTGCCACACTTTTTCCTTCCCACAGACTTCCCACTGAGGTGCCTTGATACGGCACTCTGGGAACAGCCTATTCGTTCAGAAATTTCTTTCTGTGTCTTACCCTCTTGCTTGAGGGTGTCAATGATGGCCTTCTGGACAGCAGTCAGGTCGGCAGTCTTACCCATGTTTGCGGTTTTGAGTAATGAACCAGGCTGGGAGTTTTTAAAAGCCTCAGGAATCTTTTGCAAGTGTTTCGAGTTAATTCGTTGATTCAGATGATTAGGTTAATAGCTCGTTTAGAGAAACTTTTCATGATATGCTAATTTTTTGAGATAGGAATTTTGGGTTTTCATGAGCTGTATGCCAAAATCATCAGTATTAAAACAATAAAAGACCTGAAATATTTCAGTTGGTGTGCAATGAATCTAAAATATATGAAAGTTTAATTTTTATCATTACATTATGGAAAAGAATGAACTTTATCACAATATGCTATTTTTTTGAGAAGGACCTGTATATAAATCATAACTTGTGAATTGTTTCTTGCTAGTTAAACACAAACTGTTAAATATAAACTATAAGAACACAATTGTGAAAATGTGATTAGGCTATGTAATTTATTAAATATAGTTGTGCTTGATAAGGAGGACAATTAATTGATTTCTAATCTGTATCAACTATCTATTTGCAACAATAGACACTATAGGTCATTCAAATGAATCTTAATAATTCTAAAACATCTGTTTGGAAATCTAGTTGGAAACTATAAATCAATGAAAATCCCACATCAATAGTTGCATTTAATGGCTCATTTGTAAAAGTATGAGCATTTGCAAAGTATGTTTCATATTGAACATTGCATGTCTGGTTGTGGGACTGTAATCCCTTCTGATCAACATGACCCACATATTTACATTTAATTAGCCTGCACTACCAATAATGAGCTCATTTGCATGTTGTCAGTGGAAGTAGCCTATCCTATTGATTACACAAATACATCCATGTTGTGCATGTGGCATACAATTCAACTAAAACAAAACATCATTATTTTTCAGTTTTATCAATTATTTTTATTAAAGCTGCTGTAGGTAAGATTTGAGAGTTGTAAAGCGAAAGAGAGCAGGATTTTGAAAATAAAGGACCCAAAAAAACTCCCCTCCCTCTCCCCTCATACAGAGGCAGGCGCAGTGAATGCAAAACAGATATTCAGAGATTCTAATTAATTACACTCAAAATATAGCTCTTAAATTTTACCCACAGCACCTTTAATGTCAATAAGCTTATATATCCAAAATATCATGCAATTTCATGCAAAACATTTACATGACTACTAATATAAAATATATTGTCATTTTTGTTTCATTACATAAGCATACTCTGCACACTAACAAGTATCAGGTATATTGTTTACAGTTAACATTTTTTATGTTTCAGACCACACCAATATTATTTTATGTGTTTAGAAGTGCCCGAAGGACAGTCAGTTAATACTTTGAAAGGAGCTGAGCATTTTAATGGGTCAGGGTATCAAAGTATAATCCGTTTTTCTGTCAAAACCAAAATATGAAAAAACGGAAACAGTGCCCTCTTTTCCTTTTTTTGTTTTAAACCAAAAACAGAAAAACGGTTTTTGCAAAAAACGAAAAAACGAAAATCAAATAACGGCCCAAATTTGTTTTTTGCAAATTCCTTTTTTCGTTTTTTGGTTCTCATTTATTAATATGACGGCGGACAGACCGGAAGCGGAAGTAACCTGTAACAACTTCAAAATAAAAGTAGCGTGCTAACTTATTATCATGCATAATAAAGTTTAAAAAATAACTTATCATACACTATTATAGGCTACCGTTCTCTTTCTACACCCATGTATGGTTCACATTTATTTTAGTCAAGTGAAACTATTGCTATTATTATTTTAGCTGAGTGTGTGAATGCACATGGTGGAAAACTTTTACCCGAATTACATTCCCTGCCTAAACAAAGAGCATATATAAAGTCACCAGCAGAGGTCCCCATCATGCATAGTCAAGACTGACACGGCTTCAAATCACAATAATAGTGTTAATAATCATTGAAAATGAGAACTTGTGAAGTTATGACTTCAGTGCTGATGTTTAGCCACAGGGTGGCGCAGTTATTACATGAAGAGTAGACCTGAGGGCTTTAGGACAAAGGAGGCTTAACATAGCCAGGCTCTGTGTTCACGATCCGGCTCAACAAAACCTATAGACCCGGTCAGAGTTAACTGGTGTTATTCTCTGGCTCTCCGGCTCTGAGCTTTGTGCTCTGTGCGCGTCTTCATCAGTTTGGTGTCTTAATTGTTCTTCCTGAGGACCCTGGACGGACAATGTGGTGGTCCTCCTCACTGTTGGGCCCATGTCAGGATCACTGGAGATTACAGGAAAACACACACTGCCATACAGTCAAGAGTGAACATGTCAGACCCAGTAATGTGACCTTGCATTTTGATCATTTGAAAACAGCCAAAAGGTTGCAGGTAGTGGTGGGCGGATCGATCCAAATATCGATAGTATCGATACCAAGTCGGTATCGGTATCGGATCGATACTAGCCTGTTGGGATCGATTCTTTACTTTAAGTTCCACTCTTGTTTGCGATGCTGCGGTTTCGGCAAAGAGGAAACAGCCAGGTCACCGGACTCGCCGCTCCTGTGCAGGGCCGGATTAGCCAATAGAGGGGGCCCGCCTGGTAGTTCTTTTTTTTTTTTTTTCACGCACCCCCCCGCGTCTGTCGCTGGTCCGGGCTGTATTGCGATGACGCACCCCCCGATCGATACCAAAATATGCAGTATCACACACAACTAGTTGCAGGTGTAAGAAGAGGAGTATCATTTTCATAGTTTGAATGTGTTAAAACAAAACAACTGTGTAGCGACTAAGAAAACAAAGCAGTCGCTGAGAGGCTAAGCGTGGGGTGTTTGCTGATTCTGACATGCTGTACTAACAAAATATGCGCTGCGATCAAAAAATGCATTTCAGGATTTTATTAAAGAAGAAAAACAACTTTTTATAATGTGCTTAAAGTATGGAAAAATCAATCACAGCGATCAAAAGCAAAACAGCAATCAACAAAAAAATACGGCCTCCCAGTCAATCACCCTCTCTCTCTTTGTTACTTCCCCCGCCGTGCCAGTGCACAGGTGAATATATTAATTAGATGTTACCGCCCATATTCCGTGACCTGTGATATCAAAAATAAACAACAACAAAAAGAACAAAATATAACAACCAAAATAACTCACATATAAATTACAAAATTATCTATCTACACATCATGCCTTCATGTCTCCTACACACCAGCCCCTAATTATTGAGCTATCACCCAATAATTACCCACATTACACACAATAGGAGTCATGAAATTATTAAAAATAAACAGTTCACATAATCACTTCACATTTCTTGTCTTCTTGCTTCCTTCTTCCGGACAATAACCAGAAAATAACACCAGTTAACTCTGACCGGGGCTATAGGTTTTGTTGAGCCGGATCGTGAACACAGAGCCTGGCTATGGTGAGCCTCCTTTGGTCAGGGTACTAAAGTATAATCCGTTTTTCTGTCAAAACCAAAATACGAAAAAACGGAAACAGTGCCCTCTTTTCCTTTTTTCGTTTTAAACCAAAAACGGAAAAATGGTTTTTGCTCTCAGCATCAAAAAACGAAAAAACGAAAAAAACAAAATCAAATAACGACCCAAATTTGGTTTTTGCAAATTCCTTGTTTCGTTTTTTGGTTGTCATTTATTAATATGACGGCGGACAGACCGGAAGCGGAAGTGACCTGTAGCAACTTTAAAATAAAAGTAGCGTGCTAACTTATTATCATGCATAATAAAGTTTAAAAAAAAACGTATTATCATACACTATTATAGGCAGTGTTGTGCTAGTTACTGAAAAATAGTAACTAGTTACAGTTACTAGTTACTTTGTAAAAAAGTTTTTAAAAAGTAACTCAGTTAGTAACTCAGCGCGCAATAGTAACACACCGCGGACCTACGACCGGCGGGGGGGGGGGGGGGGGGGGTGCGCGCAATAGTAACACACCACGGACCTATGACCGGCGGGCGGACCTGTGACCGGCGGGGGTGTCTCAAAAAGGAGGACAAATACGCGTCTGGCTTGATGCTGCACCGGACGCCAGACAGGGCATTGAAAAACCGGACAGTCCGGCTTTATTGATCGGGAACTGTGTGCCGTTGTAAAACCTCACCAAAAGGAACTGAGTAACGCAGCGTTTGGTAACGGGAACGGAGTTACTGAATTTTAAAAAACAATGCGTTACCTTACGCGTTACTGAAAAAAGTAACGGCGTTACTAATAACCGTTACTACCCAACACTGATTATAGGCTACCGTTCTCTTTCTACACCCATGTATCGTTCACATTTATTTTAGTCAAGTGAAACTATAACAGCTGGTTGTTGGTCAGGGTACTAAAGTATAATCCGTTTTTCTGTCAAAACCAAAATACGAAAAAACGGAAACAGTGCCCTCTTTTCCTTTTTTCGTTTTAAACCAAACACGGAAAAACGGTTTTTGCTCTCAGCGTCAAAAAACGAAAAAACGAAAAAAACAAAATCAAATAACGACCCAAATTTGGTTTTTGCAAATTCCTTTTTTCGTTTTTTGGTTTTCATTTATTAATATGACGGCGGACAGACCGGAAGCGGAAGTGACCTGTAGCAACTTCAAAATAAAAGTAGTGTGCTAACTGGCTATCATGCATAGCCTAATAAAGTAAAAAAAAAACTAAAAAAAACCTTATTATCATACGCTATTATAGGCTACCGTTCTCTTTCTACACCCATGTATCGTTCACATTTATTTTAGTCAAGTGAAACTATAACAGCTGGTTGTTAGGGAGAATGTGATACATAATTATTATTATTTTAGCTGAGTGTGTGAATGCACATTGTGGAAAACTTTTACCCGAATTACATTCCCTGCCTAAACATAGAGCATCTATAAAGTCACCAGCAGAGTTCCCCATCACGCACAATCAAGACGAGCCTACTTACACTGACGTAAGCCGTCTGTGTTCGTGTATATGTCTGATTTGGCCATCAGGCAACTGTAATTCCACAGTACTGGGTTGTCAGCTGCCTAAGTTATTTTATATCAGATTGATGTGAATGTGTCACACAAGGAAATCATGACATGCAAAGGATATGCTGCTAAAAAACAATAAATTAGCTACTTTATCAGTTCTTATGTAAATCTAATGATTACGTTTTTTAATTCTCCTACATTTTCACAAGACAAGGGTTATTGTGTTTTGATTTATTAGAAAAAGTATTAATGCTATACTATTGATTTAAATTAAGTCTATAACACAACAAAATGTGGAATAAATGAAGGGCTCTGAATACTTTTTAGATGCGCTGTATTTACACATGATTTACTTTACATATTTCACCATGTCAGTCTTGACTGTGCGTGATGGGGACCTCTGCTGGTGACTATAGATGCTCTTTCTTTAGACAGGGAATGTAATTCGGGTAAAAGTTTTCCACAATGTGCATTCACACACTCAGCTAAAATAATAATAATTATGTATCACGTTGTCCCAAACAACCAGCTGTTATAGTTTCACTTGACTAAAATAAATGTGAACCATACATGGGTGTAGAAAGAGAACGGTAGCCTATAATCAGTGTTGGGTAGTAACGGTTATTAGTAACGCTGTTACTTTTTTCAGTAACGTGTAAGGTAACGCGTTGTTTTTTAAAATTCAGTAACTCCGTTCCCGTTACCAAACGCTGCGTTACTCCGTTCCTTTTGGTGAGGTTTTACAACGGCACACAGTTCCCGATCAATAAAGCCGGACTGTCCGGTTTTTCAATGCCCTGTCTAGCGTCCGGCGCAGCATCAAGCCAGACGCGTATTTGTCCTCCTTTTTGAGACACCCCCGCCGGTCACAGGTCCGCCCGCCGGTCATAGGTCCGTGGTGTGTTACTATTGGGCGCACCCCCCCCCCCGCCGGTCGTAGGTCCACGGTGTGTTACTATTGCGCGCTGAGTTACTAACTGAGTTACTTTTTTAAAACTTTTTTACAAAGTAACTAGTAACTGTAACTAGTTACTATTTTTCAGTAACTAGCACAACACTGCCTATAATAGTGTATGATAATACGTTTTTTTTTAAACTTTATTATGCATGATAATAAGTTAGCACGCTACTTTTATTTTGAAGTTGCTACAGGTCACTTCCGCTTCCGGTCTGTCCGCCGTCATATTAATAAATGACAACCAAAAAACGAAACAAGGAATTTGCAAAAACCAAATTTGGGTCGTTATTTGATTTTGTTTTTTTCGTTTTTTCGTTTTTTGATGCTGAGAGCAAAAACCATTTTTCCGTTTTTGGTTTAAAACGAAAAAAGGAAAAGAGGGCACTGTTTCCGTTTTTTCGTATTTTGGTTTTGACAGAAAAACGGATTATACTTTAGTACCCTGACCGTACCTGTTGGCAGTGCTCCATGTGGTGCATTTTGGGATTTGAGTTCAAAAGAAATCGTAGCTTCCTACAAGCCTTTCAGATTTTTTTTGCAAAATCTTCGATAATGATTGCTGAATGTTATATTTTGAAATGTTCAAGAGTAAATGAGCCTACAATAAACATATAGAATATTACATCGTTAGGGTCAATTATTCCTTTAATACAAAACTGTTACTTTATGTTTTTATGTTAGTTATAGTAGTTGTGCAATACTACGGTTTTAATTGCAAAATCATACTGAATATTTGGTTTACAAAGTAAGTTTCATATATTAAAAATCTCACTGAAAAATTCCCCTTTTATCCTTTTCATAGATTAGATGCACTAACTAAAAATACAATGCAGCCCCAACAGCATAAAAAACTGTACTAAAATGCCTCCCTTGTAACCCAAACGTACTTACTCATTAATCCAGATATGCCTGCAAGTTATATCAATCCAAAATGCACACATATACACAATACACAACCTATAAAATTACTCAAGAAATAACTCCACATTTGCAGATCAGATCATGATACTTAGAATTTCAATAAAAAGTGGAGGTCCTTTTATGGATGCATCTCTTTTCAACCCATTCTAGTAAATTGTGCAGATGGCAGGAATTAGAATAGGTACTTCCACATTTGCAGATCAGATCATGATACTTAGAATTTCAATAAAAAGTGGAGGTCCTTTTATGGATGCATCTCTTTTCAACCCATTCTAGTAAATTGTGCAGATGGCAGGAATTAGAATAGGTACTTCCAACTGTCTGGAAGTGCTGATTAACAGGCGGGCACGTTGGCCTGGCGAGATTCAACTCCAGTTTCAGTCTCTTCTGGAATATCCTGAAGATCTGAAGCACATATTCACTCATTGTATCATTTGTGGTAGTTCATCAGTGTTATGGTAATAATTGTTCATTTAATGTTATTTCATAGCACAGTTCTAGTTTCTGTAGCTCATAGATTGGATGTAAAGTATAGTAATAATACCATGTAGGTTAATTGTTTCAGGAAAGATACAGAAAAATAAAGAACGATATGTGACATGTGTCATCCCAGGAAATAAATCCCAGCCACGAGAATACTAACCCATACGGAGCCCCTCTGGGGTCACATGGTAGAAAAAAAACGTGATGTGTAAATCCGTGCGAAAGGATTTGTAAACTGTGCCCTTGGATTCACAATCTGCGCGCAACGTTTTGTAATCCATGTTTAATCCATAGTTAAAGAATCTGTAGTTAAGGAAGTGGATGAATGGAGGTAACTGCATGTTATGGTTGATTGCGACTGGGGTTGAGTTTACAGACACCATTGGAAAACAGCGGTTAGAGTTGCTTTATGTCATGCTGCAAATCTATTAGGCAATAGCACATGAGAAGGCCCTAAAATTATTATAAAGCAAACGTAACTGTACAGTCAAATGTGAAAAGGAAAACACTACATTCAGTCATTCATACTTAAAAGACTTAAAAGAGAAAAGAATGTTGTATAGATGACGGTCTAAATCAGATATGCGTTCGCCATCAGAATGCTCCATGGGGAATGCATGCATGTGTGTATGAATGGTCTAGTCCATTCCCTACTGTGTAGAACAAACAAAATCCCAGGGCATGGATTGTGAATCCAAGGGAAAGGATTTTTAGTTTTTATTTGAATCATGTTACCCCAGAAGGGCTCCGTACACCCACACATGTGACTGCAAGAGATATGCACACACAGTGCAAGTGGTAAAAGCCAGTGCTTTGCTTCATCCCAAATAAATGTCTTACATAAGGCATTGATTGTGTGTGTGTGTGTGTGTGTGTGTGTGTGTGTGTGTGTGTGTGCTCAAAGAAAGTGTGTAGCCTTTGTGGACCGTTGAGTATGTCAGAAAGTCTATTTTAGTAAAAGTCCACTGCCAGTAGTCAAACAAGTGGATGAGAACCATAAGACTCAATCAAAACACAATTTAATCAAGTAGTTTACCAATACCATTATAAAAGTGCAACAATATTAGTATTGAATAATGAAGTACATGATTGTGTATGTGTAAGTGTGAATAGAAGCACTGTGTGTGCATACTGACCCCTGGGGCTTTCTGATCGGCCTGATGACCTTCTCTCATCATCTTCCGAGACGACGTCCTCCTCTGCATCGCTACAGTCCTGCAGCTCGTCTGATTGGCCGTGTGGGTCTTGGCTGGCTTCTGGGTCATCCGTTCTAGAGTCTGCATGTCTGCCTTGCTGGAAGTTAATCTAATACAGTCAACATGTAAGAAAATGGTTACATTTAATTTATTTCCTAATGTTCCACATGTTCCTAAATTATATTCACATCTGTCAATATCCCATACCATATAACAAAATCCACTTTATTACGGTTTTTATCGCTTACTAGAAATAAATTATTAGTTTTTAAATTTTCCTTCCTTCCTTTCCTTCCTCCCGAGAATTAAATGTGTCTCTCCTAGGAAATACCAGGAATAGCTGTATTATGGCGTTAAAAACTGCATGCACAAAACATCTGGTTCGTAATACATTTTATGTTTCGGCTTTCTTAGCTTTATGGTGTTTACACATTATATAAATATGATTGTGCGACTTTTGCGCAGATGGGGAGAAGTCTTTAATGTTGACTAGCTGTGTATTCAGTTCTTACAGACCTGGGCAGTAAGATTCCACTCTGATTTCCCCCATGTTACATTTTTTTAGACATTTTTTAAAACATTTTTAGAAATCCCCCTTGAAATCAATAATTACAGACAACCCATATCACGTAGGTTCATAATCTTTGACGAGGGAATAGATTACTTAATTATTTTACTGTTACAACCAATAAATGCAATGTCAATTGCTAATGTGTGCTTTATGTGCTTTTTTATATATTGCCAATCAGCATTTTACACAATCTATTATTGTCTCTTTGCTCACGTTGTTTTCGTGTTTTTATTTTTTTATGAGCAAAGTTAGAGCGTGACCTTCACCTCTGGCTCATCAGAAAGTCTTTGTCTCTCAGGTGGTCAATTAACTCGACCACGTCTGATTTGAGCTGGCCTCAACGAGGATGACAGTTCAATGTCAGCACTCTCTGCATCTGGGTGCTGTGTAGTGTTTTCCTCAGATGGCGTCTGTTGCATCTGTAGCACTGACCAGAAGATGGCACTGTGTCATAGGACCGTGATTCATCTCCCTGTGCGGTGACCACAGCTGGATGCCAACCTTGTTCTGTCTCCATGTGTCCAGTACTACCCAGGTGCAGTTCTGGAAGCCACTTTGCTCCTCTGTTGTAGTACTGCGTTTTTTTTGTGTCGATTTTGGAGCGTGCATTTTTGGGTTCTGCAGGCTGGAGAACTGTGCTGTAGCTCGGTAGAGTACTTCTGAGGAATCTGCCCATGAGCCTTTTTGCAGGGGAGTACTCCATGCCTGTTACATGTAGAGTTGTTCCGATTCCGATACCAGTATCGGAAATTGCTCCGATACTGCCGAAAATGCTGGCATCGGTATCGGCGACTACTGGAGTCCAGGCACCGATCCGATACCACGTAATTTATTCAATTAGTAATCTAATTACTGGTTAGCTCCGTTAAGCTCTGGCACAGTTCTTTTTCGCCGCTCTTAAAACAGTGGCGCTGTGCTGCAACCTGCAGCCTGCTGTTTTAGAGGGATGAGGAAGAATTGATCACGTGACACAGACACAACAGACACACACCTGTGTTGAGCCGGTTGACGCGAGGCTTGGAGCTAAGCCAACTAGCACATCATGTCGGCGGTGTGGCAGTATTACACACTGGATGATGCCACCAGTAAGACTGCAACATGCAAGATAAGCAATGACAAAATTTCGAGGGGTGGCACGAGTGTTGCTAATTTTAATACAAGCAACTTAATTAAACACTTAAAGATGCGTCACGCTAAAGAGCACAACGAATTTACCAGAGCCAAAGGGAAAAAGAAGGACGAGCCGCAGCAGCAAACTCTGGAAGCTGCCTTCCAGCGACAAGATAAATTCCCCAGAGACAGCCCAAAGGCAACAAAAATAACAGACAAAATCCTGGAATTTATTGTCCTGGATGACTAACCCCTGTCTGTTGTCGAAAATGTGGGATTTCGCCGCTTAATGGAGCATTTGGAGCCAAGGTACTGTTTGCCAGGTCGTAAATATATCTCCGATACTGCGCCGCCCAAATTATACGAGGCAGTTAGGGAACACATTTCGTGTATGCTTAAAGACGTGCAAGCAGTCAGCTTTACCACAGACATTTGGAGCTCCGACGTGTGCCCCATGTCTTTGCTAAGCTTAACGTCACACTGGGTGGACAGAGAGTCAACATTTACCCCGCGAAGTGCGGTGCTGCACGCCAGCGAGTTCCGAGGGTCACATACTGGCACATTAATTGCCAAAGCAATTGAGGGGATGCTAGTACAGTGGAAAATCCCCAAGTCCAACGTTCATGTTGTTTTGCGCGACAACGCTAGCAACATGAAGAAAGCCATGGACGAGATGGATGTCCCAAGTTTGGGATGCTTCGCCCACACTCTCCAGCTGGTGGTGCATGAAGGGCTACTATGACAGAGAAGTGTGAGTGATGCACTGGCGAATGGACGGAAGATAGTCGTGCATTTCAAACACTCGTCACTGGCTACTACACGCCTAGAGGATCTTCAAAAAGACCTCAAAATGCCCACCAAACGTCTGCACCAAGACGTAGCAACAAGGTGGAACAATACCTACTATATGGTCGAGAGTTTACTGGAGCAGAAGCGGTCAATTTCAGCATATGGAGCTGACTACGACCTGCCAGCGACCCTTACGGCTAACCAGTGGGCTTTACTGGAGAAAACAATCACTTTTCTGGCACCAGACAGAGAAAGAACTGACCAGACAGATGAGCTCCTCCACCTCATCTGCAGCTGAAGTCATCCCCTCGGTCACAGTGCTGAAACGCCTGCTTGCTCGGGAGAACGAGAACACTGGTATAAAAACCATGAAAACAACCCTCCTTAGCCCTTGTATGCAGTTGCCACTCTTTTAGACCCACGATTCAAAGACAGGTATGTCTAATATTTTTTATTAAATGTCTATATTATAAACAACATTTTGAAATGGTGTTTTGGATAACTACATATTGCATTATTATTGATTACTATTGCATTAATGTTACCATTAAAAGCTACTATAGAGGAGCTTGTTTATTTGTTTATTTTACACATTAGGACACTTAATATTTTTCATTGTTGTTTCAGATACTTCACAGGTGCAAACAGCATCAAGCATGCCAAGGGTGCTCTGACCCGAGAGGTGGAGAAGATGGAGGCGTTACTGAGCAGCAGGACCACAGCTGAGGGAGCAGAGGCAGTGCCAGGCAACCCCAGTAAAGCCCCACGTATGGAAGCACAGCCAGACAGCAGCAGCAGAAAGAGCAGTTTGAAAGGCCTGTTTGAGGAAATCCTGCAGGAGCATGATGAGGAACGTGGGGCAAGTAGCACAAGCACACAGGGTCAAATACTGACATATTTGACAGAGCAAACCATCCCACGCTTAGACAGCCCCTTCCAGTACTGGGGAGTCAACCAAATTTGGTTTCCCACCCTGGCTTCCACTGCTGCAAAGTTTCTCTGTGCTCCTTGTACCAGTGTTGACAGTGAGAGACTGTTCACTGTAGTGTCCAACATTGTTGATGCAAGAAGGAACAGGCTAGGAGGCAAGAGAGCAGAAATGCTCATCTTCTTGAAAAAGAATCTGCCTTTGCTCTTGAAATTATGAGCAATACTAAATTGCTAAAATGCTACTGCAATGTGTAGCCTACTTGTGTTAAGGTATATTTTGTTTACTGTGCAGCTTCTGCTCTTTTGATTTGTATTTTTTGAATGTTTACTTTATAGGTTGGTGTTGCACTATAAGTTTTTTTGAAAGAAATCATTTAAGTTGCTGTTGCACTACTGTTTTTTATACTGTTCTATTTAAATGCCTTTTTTATTTAAAAATATTGTGGCTGCACTTTTTTTTTTTTAAATAATTATTCCTAGATTTATTTAGTCAAATTGCATTTGCACTACTGTTTTTTATACTGTTCTATTTAAAAATAAATGGCTTGAATTTGCTGTATTTATTCATGTTTTACAAAGAGTTTAACCTGAGCCAGGCCTTACCACTATGATAATTATATCACAGTCATGCATGTATGATTTTTTTTTTTATAACATACTGGTATCGGATCGGTACTTGGTATCGGCCGATACCCACAGCACAAGTATTGGAATCGGGAGGGAAAAAATGGTATCGGAACATCTCTAGTTACATGTGTGTTCCTCAGGGTGAGAAGTGCGAAATGAGGGACTGTGTTTGTTTGTTGCGCATTCTTCAGCATGTGTTTCACAGTTTTCACTGTTATCTCAGCTTGTTTGTTCAATGTGTGCATAACCCAGACTTGAATGCGTGAGTTTTATGGCCCATGACTTTGCAAGCCTCTCATTTCCTGACTTGGTACAAATGGATCATGGTCACTCACTAACTACACACTTTTGGTATTCCTATTCGAGAGAATACCGATATAATTTTGCGTGATGTGTGTCTTGTCCTTAATGTTCAGTACCTCTGGATATTTTGAGAAGTAGTCTTCTATCAACAGAAATGACTGACCTTTTATTTCAAAGATGTTGGCCCCCACTTTGAGCCAAGGGGAGCCCAGGAATGTTGTGTGAGATCAGTGGTTTCTTCTGGGCTTCTGGGCTGGAAGTTTTGTTATATTCCGCAAGTCTCGATCATTTACTCTGTCTCTCGTCATTTCTGGCCAGTACCTGTGCTTTCTGGCCAGTGCTATATGTAGCTATTGTAGCATTTATGTTCTGATTGTGCTTGGTTGGATTATCCTGTCTCCTGCGAACATTACTCCTTTCTCTAGCTGCCACTTTCTGATAGGCCAATATTGTGTCAGTCTTAAGTCTACCTGCTTCCTGTGTTGGGGCCAACCATGTCTGTGTATGTCTTGCAACAGCTGCATTTTTTCGTCTTTCTTTGTTTCACCCTTGAGCTGCGCTAGAGTCTCTGTAATCAAGGCTGTTGGCTCCAAAGCATAGACAACTTTCTCATTCGTGATGTCATCTACTGCCGTGTTTTGTTCTTGTATGACAACTGGTGTGTAGGTGACATTTAAGTCATATCGCTGTAGCTGAAGCACCGTTCTCTGCAGTCTTGAAGGACCTTTTTTACCAATGGCTTTCTCAGGATGTTTTCCAATGGTTTGTGGTCTGACTGAACATTAACCCTGACTCCATATACATACTGATCTGAACCATTTGACAGAGAAAACTATAGCTAGGAGCTCCTTCTCTATTTGTGCATAGTTCTTTTCGGTCTTTGTCAGTGCCCTTGATGCATAGGCTATTGGGTGGCCCTCTTGTAAGAGACACGCCCCCAGGCCATCTTTAGATGTGTCTGCCTGTATGATGAGCTGTTTCTTTGGATCAAAGAACCTGAGCACAGGAGCGTTAATGAGGACATCTTTCAGTTTCTTGACTGCATCTTCATGATCATGTTGCCATTACCACACATTGTTCTTCCATAGCAGCTGTCTCAGTGGTGCTGTTATGGTGCCCTCGCCAGGGATATACTGTACTAGGTGCTTTGTCAAGCCAAGCATTCCCTGTAGCCCTGCTTTGTCAGGTGATTGCATCTCAGCGATGGCCTTGACTTTTGCCTCATCTGCCACCCTGTAAGGTGACAATGTGGCTGATGTAGTTTACTCTGCTCACCTTGTTGAATTTCACGTTGGCCTCTTTTGCTGTGGCCATAATCTTCTATTTTATCTCGTCATGTTCTTTCTCTGTAGATGCAGCAAATATCATGTTGTCAACTATGATGTGAACTCCTGTTTCACAGTTGCGTTGCTGGAAGACTTCACTTGCCGACTTGATTCAAAATGGTAGGCGTTTGAACCGATCTTCCCCATGGTGTTTTAAATGTGCACAGTAGAGATGACTCCTCATCTAGCTTTATTTGCCAATAGCCATCCTTTTCATCGAGCACTGTGAATATCTTCTTAACAGCTAGTTTGGTAAAAACTTCATCCGTTGTAGAAATGGAGTAATGTTGTCTTAGTATCGCTTTCTTCAAATCACTGGGATCCAAGCAAACCCGCAATTTCTTCTTGTCTTTCTTTTCTGTGACTACAAGGCTATTCACCCATGATGTTGGTTTTCACCTGTGCAATCACATTAGCTTGTAGCAGGTCATCATGCATGGCTTTGAGTCTGCCCATTACAGCCAGTGGTTTTTCTGCATCCATGTATGACTGGTGTAGCCTTGGAGTCTGTGTGGATGTGATACTCTCCAGAAAACTCACCTAGACCTTCAAAGATAGCTGGGTGCTGAGCTATCAGCAACTATTTTTGTTGCTGGATGTTTCACGTCCAGTGTGTCCATGTCCACCCATTTTAATAGATGCAAATATTCACATGCCTCCCTTCTTAGGATAATATGGAGGAGTGCCCTGACCGAATGATGAACGACCAGGGCCCTGTTAGGGCCCCAGTTAGGGCCCTGGTCGTTCATCATTCGTTACTCATTCGTTCCTCAGTAACTACCCACGTTTTGCGTACCTTATTGTAAAGTGTTACCGGGCGGGTAAAGTGAGATTCCGATCTCAGAGACGCATGTGGAGCCACATTTTAATACCAAGTGACATACCTAGAGCTGTCAGTTCGGGATCGAATCTCCAAAACCACATGTTAATACTAGGTAGGAACATGGACATTGTCAACGTTTATCGTAAGAGTACCAGGACCTGTCAACATTATGGTCTAGCTGATCAATGTTCACTGTTCCAATAAACAAGGCATCTTTTTCTGGATTTACATCATGCATGTCTTTCCATGTTGGGCTTTGCCTGACCCACACATCCTTGCATAATGGTTCTGCTTTCCACACTTTATTCCATGGTCATTTTCTTGTGCAGTGCATGTACAGCTCTCTCCTGGCTAGCTGCACCCATTGCTTGTATTTTAACTCTGGCGGCTTGTCAGCAGCTTGACATATGTCTATGGTCTTCTAATGTAAGACTTGGTTCTCTTAAAAGTCTCTCTTTCAGGCATAAGTAAAGACAATGACTTGAATGGCTGAAAGTGACCATAATTGTCTAAAAGGTCAAAGGGTGACTAGGTAAATCCATTATAAATAAATATATTGAGTTGAAATATTTCATATAATTTGGCTTGTGCTTTAATCTAATTTACTCCATACTGATGGAGGTAAATGGGCTAAATCTCACCCAAATATGTGAAATCAATAGACATGTGATATCCATAAAAAAAATGAATAATTGAAAAATGTACATAACATAATTTGAAAAATTAATATTCAATTTTATGAATGAAAGAATCTAATATTGGATCTATGAACAAGCCTTTTGGCAAGCATTTCCAACAGTAACATCCCTACCTGCTGAGTGGCTCTGGATCCTGGGACTTCCGGGGGAGCCGCCATGTCACGCACCTGCCTCTCAAGTTGGGCCCGGGCCTTCTCACTGTCCTTTAGCCTGCTTTCAGTTCCACGCAGCCTCACAAGCTCCTCCTGTAGCAGGCTGTGTTGCCTCTGGAGCAGGGCAAGCTCCCCAATGGCTGACCCTGCACCACTCTCCCCTGTGCTGGCGTCACGTGACAAGGAGCGCCACAGTCGCCCTGCGGTAGGTGCAGCGGGACCCTCCTGCCACAGACAAAGCTCCAAAATTGAGTCCTGTTTGATGACTGCCCCCTAGAGTATGGGGAGGGGCAAATTAACAATAAAGTAAAATGTAAAGAAAAAAAAGTTGTTATTGTTATTGCACTCTTCAAATTACATCTTCATGGGTGGTTCCAGAGTTTGCAAAATGGTAAATGAGCAACAGCCACAAAACACTTTTTGAGTAGCCCTCTTATGATCTCTCTAACTTTCTCTTTCCAAGAAAATCCACAAACTGTAGAACACAATTCATGATTACAATAGTTTTTCCCCAAGATCTAATAGTACTAACCTAGCCTGGCTCCGCCCGCCTACGTACTTCCGCTCAATTTTCATTTCACTTCAGTACTAAGGTCTGGCCGTGCTGTATGTTAGAACGATTTCTTTTCCCTCAAATGTGCCTTCCAATCAGCGAACAGGAGGCGCGGCCTGAGAACAGTGACGTAGAGGTCGTGCGCGAATTTCAGTTATTGAGCGGAAGTACGGAGGCGGGCGGAACCAGGCTAATGCTAATGCTCACTGCATCTGCCGTTTGTATACTGCGCGCAACGTGGTTTCTGGCGCATGAAATACGTCACGACCAAACGTTAGCGATTGGTTAAGGCAGATCCAGAGTGGCACTGGGCAGAGCCAATAGGTTTTAAACTTCAACAGCACCCGCCTTCAAGTGAGAAATCGTTTGTCTCTACAGCACTGCTAGACCTTTAGTATGAATGAAATGAGTACGAAGGTCTAGTTAGGACTAGGCTAGTACTAACCTGAAGTGCATGAAGATAGGCACTAAGGTTCATGAGCCGATGACAGATCTCCTGGAAGATAGAAAGGGATGGCTATTAACCTACCACACTCAACTGTCCAGATAGCTCTTTAGTGGACCCCTATCTTTAAATCAAATGTTAACAATTTTACCTCACTCCGTGGCTTGTCGCGATTTTGCTTGTGATCCTTTAAAAGTAAAAAATCTATTAATATAGCTGCAAACAAAAATTGAGGATTTCAAGCCCAATCAAAAAGGCAATGCATGTGTAAAATGGAAAATATGAATACCTTCAATATATTACTTTAAGGTCTAAAAGTATACATTCAAATAGATAAAGGTTACCAATTTTATCAAAATGAAGTCAGACTGAAAACAAACAATCTGTTTTGCTTGTTGCTGTAATGATATAAAACAAAAACATAACAAAAGGAACAGCTATGTAGTCAGCTGACCTTCACTATGGAGGAATCATGTGCTCCATTGGCCAACAACTCTTGATCATCTAAGCATAGGAAAAGACTTCACTCAGTAACAGGAAATTAGGAAAAAAAACACTGCATTACATTAACCATTTTACATTCTTATCGATTTCACGTGTGGCATGGATTAGGCTATTACACATATCATTCATTGTAAGTCGCTTTGGACAGCATCTGCTAAATGCCCTAAATGTAAATATAAATGCATTCTTGATGTAACCAGACTACATGTGAAAACAAACATTAACATACTGATTACAAGGGTTCCGATGTGATGGTGAGGACAGTCGGTCACATAGGAAAGTGGGATCTCTAGACTGACACCGAGCAGCTGCTCGCTCAGCCTGTCCACTAAGAGAGGATGACATAAAAATAGAGGTGACCGAGACCTATAACAACAGAAGGCAAGACGAGAAGATGTGTTGTTAATAGGACTACTTAAACTGTGATGTCACCGTCCAGGCATTTAAAGTCCTCATACACTCTAAAATGGCATCCAGAAGGAGTTTCTCTGCACGCGGCGCCTGCGCTGTGTTGGCCCTGAACAGGTTGCGGGTGTTGATTGGCAGTGGGACCTCACATGCTCCCGTCACCTCAGCCAGGTCAGAGAAGAGGGTCACCCTCTCCTGGAGCAATTCCAGAACCTCCCGGTCTTTCTGCTGGATGTCCGCTGAAAGGTTATAAAAAAACAAATAAACATGGCTAGGAGAAAGAGGATACTGATTCGTAATAACAATATACAAATAATCCTTTGTCATGATACAAATGATTATACAAATAATCATTTATTTATTATATATATATATAGGCAAATCCTGCCATCTATTGACAATTTGCCGCATAACAAGAAATTAGTTGCTAGAAATCTTGGTGTTCTATTTGATGGAAATTTTAACCTTGAGAGAACCATACAACAATGTTGGCTCAATCATGTTTTAGCATTTTAGAAATTTAGATCAGACCATTATATTATAAATCATAGAGATACTAAGACCATGTTACATGCTTTCATCTCATCACTGCCTTTTTAGTTGCCTTAACCAGAAGACTTTAGACTACTTTTAAGGCCCATAATAGGCTGACCTTTGATCGCTAACACATACAACGTGTTAGCTTTGGAAAACAGACATAAATGGCATTTAAAACCAAATGCACATGAAGGAAAACTAGGTGAAACTGTTGACCAATTGTAACAGACAGTGTTCTAGGGTGTGGTGAACATTGGTGTAAACAGTCATTTTTAATAATTATGACCGCAAGCTGGTGCACTGCAGCGACTGAAGATTGTGCACCACTCAATTTTGGGTTCCAAGCCCTCCATTTCCATCTCAATGTAAATATATTAATTAGTAATAGAATACTATTGGGAAAGAAGAACACATCTATGAAGAAAGTTTAATTTTCAGACAATAAACATTCACCACTGAAACTTAAAAGCCACTTTGATTACAAACATTGGTCTGGTGAACATTTTTGTATTACATATACTGTATATATTACATATATGTATAGTACACATTGAGCTTGTGATTTCTGACCTTTGAGTCTTCTCAGAAGGGCCTTGTCTTCGGTTTCGATGAGTGGAAACTCCTCTCGTGAAGGGCAACTGTAAAGGTATACATTTAAAACTGAAAAACATACGTATGGGTGCTGATTTGCAGACTGACTTTATTGTTGTTATAAGCCCTAGGCCTCATTACAAAAAAGTTATGCAATCAACAAACATGTTTTAAAACATGATACAGGCTACAGAACAGACAGGTAGCCTTGCCTGCACACAATGTAAAACAACCTATTCTAGACAAACCAAAAAGTCACAGTGATGAGCAAGGAAGAAAAAATATTTGGCAGAATACAACATTCAAAAGGCTCACCTCCAGTGCACAAGTGCTGTAGGCAATGGCCACTTTTATACCACAAACAACATCAGTATTTCATGGTGATGTCCATACATTCAAAAGTGCTTAAGACTGTAATTAGTTACAAATGCCACAGCCATCCGTCAGCTATTGGTGAGTGAAATGTGCTGTGAGAATATTCTGGTTGACTGCATGCCAGCCTCTGTATGAGACAATTTAGATTTTAGAACCGCCCCCGGCTCATTTCTGACCTATCAGAGCATCTTTTCCATGATTGCTTTATGGAATCCATCTTGCCTGTCAAACACAAGTGTGTGAGTGCAACACTTTTATGGTAGGTAGGGGGTATTTTGGGTAGTTTATTTTCAAAAGTACAGTACTTCGGCTCTTTTCTGCTCTCTCTTTATAAGTCTCAAATCTTACCAACATCGCCTTTAACACATAATATAAAATGCTGGCCATGTGAATGTACCCACTTGGTGACCGTGTGGTGGATT
This sequence comes from Merluccius polli, assembly GCA_030340625.1. Lineage (NCBI taxonomy): Eukaryota > Metazoa > Chordata > Actinopteri > Gadiformes > Merlucciidae > Merluccius > Merluccius polli. Next base: position 39,386 of record JAOPHQ010001149.1, on the reverse strand, counting down.
TGGCGCATCCAGATGTGTTTATCTTCCCTGGAAGCAGCATGCAGCTCATACATCTCCGGGGGGGAGGAGTCACTAATAAGGAACATGCCCCGCTCCTGGTTAGCAATGTCCCGTATGATGAGCTTGTGAAGGGAAAGCACTGGAGACTTGTCCTGAAGCAAAGACAGCAAGAGAGATGTAAAGGGAGAGGAATGCAAAGGAGAGGGAGAAAGAAATGTAGAACAAGAGAAAAAAAGAACACAGAAGTAAGCTAACCCTTGTCATTGATTTGTGATTTATTAGTAAATTATTCATTTAATTTGTATACATTTTTACTTGGCCATTCTTGTTTGTCGTCAGTGTATTTAAAACGTAGTGAGTTTGAAGGTTTGGAATATAGTCGAAGTATGAATTAGACTTTATACTAGTTTTCTTGGGACAGTTTTGCGGATCCTTTGTGGTTGTCATTTTGTTCAAAGGTAAGAAAGATAAAGACGTGTTTTCTTACCAGACATGGGAAGACGTACCGCTGGTCTTTCTCCTGCAGGAAAACCAGGACATCTGCCATTAGTAGGACCTGCACATCTGTGTTTCCACGGTAGCCAGCCATGTCAGACAGGCACACACACACACACACACACACACACACACACACACACACACACACACACACACACACAGCATTAGGCCTATTTTATCGACGTTTAATTATTTTCTGACTCAGCTAGTTCACATTTTGGTCAATTCACTGGCCAAACCGAGTGTGTACCTTTGAGACGGGATCCCGGATTCTTCCAGAGCAGTGGTCCCTCGTGTATCAGCCTGCGGCGGAGCAGCTCACTAGCCCGGAACAAGCCACCGTCCCTGACCTTTGTTTCGGCCCGCGGGTCCAGCTTGGCCTGGATCTCTTGCAGCCTATGAGTCCTCTCCAGCTCCACCACCTGAGTGGTGAAAGGGTGTGGAAATGATTGTATCTCACTTCACATCCTTTCATTTTCAGTTTTCAGACTGACTACACCATGATTTGCTGCATATACTTTCAATAATGTTTACCTCAACTATAATGTTGACATTCATTTTTGCACCTACATTTCTACTATTCTTATTGTGGATGTAGACATGTTCTGTATATTTTTTGTAATTTATTTTATAAATTTATTTATCGGATTTATTACATTTGTATTTTATTTTACCACTATCCTGTACTTTCTGCTGTGACACTCAAATTTCCTGTCTGGGTTTAATAAAGTAAAGTACAGATATAATACTGGATGAAATGATTACATATGTACACGTGCAATATAGATAGGTGTTTATGTTTGTGCATGTTCGCAATGCATGTCTGGTAGCGCAAATGAAGTACATAAATAGATAGCCTTTATACGACATCTCAATGTAAGAAAAATCTTTCTAAATTAGAAAAGTGTACCTGGTGGTCAACAGAAATGAGCAGTTCTTTGATTGAAGAAAGAGCCTGGGCCAACAAAGACACTTCTTCACTATCTGGAGGGCAAGGAAACAAAGACGACGGACTGGCCTTAAAACTGTGCTAAATGCTTTCAGCGTATCACCTCCCTAAGTAATCATAAAGCTAATTTCTTCCCCCTGATTATTTCATTGCTAAGACTACTCAGAGAGAATAAGGAAAACAAGTGTGTTTTAAAACTAAACTTATTTTTGCCATATATCATGGGAAAGAAGAGCAGCCATGGCTGAAGAGACTTTTCAGAGTTTTTTCAGTCCCATCACAAGATTCTTAGAATGAATATTAATCTAAATAAGGGCTGAACATCAGAGTGTAGCCTTACCGTTAGTGTTGTCCAAAATGCGTTGGATGAGGACAGGATATTTAGTGATTCTCTGGGTGACCAGCAGGATACATTCTTGGACACCATGGCGACGTAAGAGGTTTCCACGACTCACCCGCTAAACCACAGCAAGAGAGTTTGAGAAATCCAACATTTGACCAAATTATTGCGGTGGAATAGCCTAGAACTCTAGACACCCCCTAGCGGCAGCAAATTTATTTGGCAGCTAGTGTAGGTCTAGCACAGCTCCGTCCGCTTTTTGGTGCTGGAAACACCAAGTGTGTCTTGTATGTCTGACCAATCACAGCGTGAGGGGCGGAGTCGAAAGCCGGGCTACCTAATGACGACAGAAATGCGACGGTTCCGTGTTAGGTAAACAATGGCTGCTGCTGCTGGCGAACGGTTGTCTTTCCACTCGGCTTTGGCCGCGACTCTTCAAGACTTGAAGTTAACATTTTATTTGAGAAAAGAACAAAGAACGGCACTGAAGTCTTTCCTCGAAAATAAATATTTATTCTGAGTTTTGATTAATTACGTAGTCAGAGCGACGGCTCTGACTACGTCACCTTCTTCGTTGCTCTGATTGGTTGTAGCGCTGTCCTATTGCGTGCAGAGGGAACTTGAAAGACAACCGTTTATCCCGCCCACACTGCCAATGGAGCTGAGCCAGACCTTACATCTTTCTGATGTAGGTCTGGCTTGCCAGGCTAGCGGTGGAAAGTATCTCTACAGCAAACTGGAACCATGATTAAAATATCACACCATGAGAAAGGCAGAATGCCGATACGCGTTGGTGTACATATTCGTTAATGTAACAGCCCACTCATTAAAGGTTTTTTAATTGCAAACTTGAGTGCTTGGACCTGGATTTATTATCATCACCTCACGTTTGTGTTTTTTTAACCACAAAAGTGGCTTCTTCTTTTTCCAAGTAATATTCCCCTCCAGTGCACCAATGGTTTGGGAAAACACCAGAAGCGCTCCTGCTAAATTGTTTCTCCTTTCATAATTTAAAGGTGCTGTAGGTAAGATTTAAGAGATATCATTTGAGTGTAATTTGTCAGAAATGGCATAGCCATCTGTAAGCTATTATAGAGTGAAATGTACTGTGAGAATATCTGTTTCCAGTTGACTGCACCTGCCTCTGTATGAGCCCATTTACATTTTAGTCCACTTCCAGCTTATTTTCTGACCAAACAGAGCATCTCCTCTCTGAATGGTTCGGGGAATCCATCTTGCCTGTCAATCAAATATGTGTGAAATGCAATCTCAAGGTGGGGAGAAACGTCGGGAGGGAGCTGAGAGGGCAACCTGTCCTCCAACCTAAACAACAGAATAGGTTGTTTGTCAATGCGACCCAAAACGACCCATATGAGCGTTCACTAGTACAGTGCCCCTATTGGCTGGTCAAAGAAGCCAGCAATAATTGGCTGCATTGCTGCTTGCATTTACATTCTTGTCAACACGGTTGGAGTGAAAAGGTAAGTTATGACAATCAAATATTTTATATTTGGTTATGAAATAACCAAAAGTATATATTTTTATTACACACTACGTATTGTGGAAACATTATTTTTGTTTTGGGATTTGCCAAGCCCCCCAGTTCTCGTATGTATGCATCTATGGGCTTATTTACGGCCTATGGCCATAATTACATTTTCTGTGACATGCACACATATTTCCTGTATTTTATACATGAACATGAACATATTTTATGAACACAATATTCTTAACAACCCCCGAAATGGGAAAACGGGATGCTGTGATGAGGTAAATTACCGTAATGTTTAGAATGTTAGCAAGCACAGTTTACATTGCTTACAAGTTTATGAGTTCTGTGGAAAGTTTAATTAACATAAACTCAGATGAAGAATCATAATAGAGCAGTATTTCAGTCATTTACTAATTTAAAGATCAATGTGCACTATGTGCTGGCAGCTGAGCTGCTGTAAATTGTTTTATTTTGTTGTTAACGTAACTAGGTTCAGCTGGTTAGGGAAAAAACACATTCTAAGGTGCCTTTTTGAAGCCACAATTAAAGCATTTTAATTTTAATTAATAAATGAGTTAAGTAATCAACAGGACTAATTTTTTTTATCACTGTCTGAGTGTTAGCTATGTCACTCTGAGAGATTTCGTAGTGACAGTTGATAAGCGTGGAAGCAAAACACCAAGCTCAATGATTTCAACGAGGCACCTTTATTAGACACAATTCATTAATTTATCGTATTCATTTCACACGGAAATTCCGGCAAACCTGTAGCCTCAAGTTTCACTCATTCACTTATTTATAGTCATACACCAGCACCAGACAGAACAGCGCCTCCCCAAGAGCCGCTGAGGCAATGACCCCTCATGTGTGAGAGGACTTCAGTGTAGCTTTTTATGTAACAATTAAATGTGCATTTCTTAATAAAATGTAGTGTAGTTGAATGAATAATAAAGAAATATTGTTCTGCTGTGCTTAGCTCATGTCTTGGCTGTCTCTTGAATTCTGATCTCATCAGCTGTATAGTTGTAAACAGATTGACAGGTAGCTACAGTGTGTATTGACTATTTTATTTGTTCATGTCATCTTGTGTAAACTAGGCAGCAAAAAAACTGTGTGTGTTTGTGTGTGTCTATGTTCCCCAGTGGTGGATGCCATCATGGTCACACATTGTCCCCCCCCCCCCCCCCCCCCCCCCTTATTAAAATGACTTTGGAGTACCATAGAGATGTCTGGTCTCTTTTATATGAAAGAGCACATTAAAGTATCTGAGAACTATCAATTACGAGGCCAACTAAGGCCAACTAAAAATTATCAATTTGGGGACTCTAGCCCCATAAGAAGTAATCCATTGGGTATCTAGACAACCAGGAAGTAAAGCATACATAGGTGACCTCTTGGGGTCAAGCATACTTTGAAGTAAGCCAGAGACCTGTGTCTCTTTTATATGAAAGAGGGCCTCAAGTACATGTAAGATTATCAATTGGAGACTCTAGCCCCAGAGGAAGTAATGCAATTTGTAGTTGACGTCTAACCCTAACCCAAGTTCACTTGGGAGTGAGCTAGAGACCTGGGGTCAAGGACCAATTTTGTGGCTGTAGCCCTACAGAAAATTATGTAAATGGTTGTTGGAAGGTCATCACAAGATTAAAAAAAACATACACACTATTTAAATGACTTGGGAGTTAGCTTGGGACCTGGGGTCTCTTTTATATAAAGAGCGCCTCAAAGACAAAAAAGATTATCAATTTGGGGGCTCTAGCCCTTCAGAAAGTGACTCACAAACCATCATCAAATGCTCCATTGAAACGCATTGGAAGTAAAAGGCGATGCTATAAATTCATCTAAATTTCGTAGGAAAGAGATAAGAACTTGGCCTCTCACGGCGAAAAGGGGTCCCCCGTGCAGTTTCGTCACAACACCGCTAATTGCAATTAAAGCAAAATGATAGAGGAGCAGCAGATTGTCCCCCCGGGGTCCGAGAGGGCCAAGGTTCAGTCTGGCGGTCCCAGTCGGGCCCTGGAACAAGGTTGCAAAGTCTCAGGGTGGTAGGACCTTCCTATCATCAAAACGGACAAAACTACACAATTCTGATCGAATTGGTCTCGAGGGCCACACACTGTTTTTTCTGTAAGAGCTAGACGTCCAAATCTCAGATATGTCATTCCTGGGACCAGTGATGGGCAGTAACGCGTTACTGTAATCTGATTACTTTTTTCAAATAACGAGTAAAGTAAGGGATTACAATTGCAAAAACAGTAATTAGATTACTGTTACTTTCCCCCAAACAGACTGCGTTACTGCGTTACTAAACCGTGATTTTGTTTGTTAGAGTGTCTCATGACAATCACGTATGAGCGGTGCGACGTCAGTGCGTGATGTGTGTAGATCAACAAGAGATAACATGGAGTGCGGGAGAGAGCAGGACCATGCAGCGTTTAATGCTTGGAAGTAGGGATGGGCATAATTAATCGATGATCGATCATTGATCGTTAAGAAATGTGTCGATCAATTTATATTGTTATCGATCAAAAGGACGTTGTGTTGCATACTGTGAGTCTTGAAGCGGTGCCCGGTGATCGCGGCTTTAGTTCCCCGTGTCTGATCGCTGTAATTCGGAGTGTGAATATCGGTTGAATATCTAATATCTTTCTAACTTTAAAAAACACTTTAGTATTTTTAAGACGATAGGCGCACATCCCTCGTAACTACGCCGTGAAGATGAACCCTCCCGGACTCCGCTATTAACATGAACCGCTCCGCCGGAGGAGCCGCACATCCACACGCACCGGACACCAAAATACAAACACACATGTTTTACATTTGCTTGCTTTTAAATAAAGTTGTGTGCAGTTATATGGTTAAATACGATTATTGATTAATGACCGATCGCGTACTGCGGTCAAGACAGCCGTCTCTCGGTTTCGCGTTGTCAAGCAAGCCGCTCCAACATTTTCAATATTTCCATAACTGTGACATTTTAGCAAAGAGTTCAGCCTCATATGTTTTCTGACTAAGGTATTGCTTTTAGATAGTTCATGCAATTGTTTCTAAATGTGTGGCTCATCTTTTTGTTGCGAGCCTTTTTCCGAGCGCCGGCTGCATATTGTATACTCAGGAGAGACTTGCTGTGCTTGTTTTCTAAGAAAAATGTTCATAAACAAAAACATGGAAATATTTGAAAGTTAATATTAAGTCAGAAGAGAGTGACTTAATTTTGTTTTGTAGCCTTAAGAGAGGGTCCAGTTTTCAATAAAGTTCATTTTTGAGCTGGCTAAGAGTTTCTGTTTTTTGGAAAGGGTTTTGGAATGGGGGTGGCATATGAGAGTAATCTAGTAATCTAACTAGTAATCTAACTAAATTACTTTTGAAATCAAGTAATCGGACCAGTAATCTGATTAATTTTACCATCAGTAATCAGTAATCAGTAATTTAATTACATATATAAAGTAACTTGCCCAACACTGCCTGGGACCCAGGGGAATGTGTGTATGAATTTTGGCATCAATAGCCAACATTAGAGTAAATGGGCATAAAACAGCAGGCGGTTTCAAGTTCCCACATTTCCAGTGGGATAGAGCTAGAAACGTGTGCCTTAAGGTGTGTAAACACAGTTAGCATTTCGACACAACTCAACTTTGGGTCAAAATGTCAAAAGGGGCCCACGCCATGCCCTTTTAGAAAGTATAAATAAGTAGTTTAAATCTGGGAAGAATTTCAGCTCAAAATCTCAGAAGCAGGCCGCAGGGTGAGACATCACGAGATGTGAGTGCTAGAGCCCTTAAATTGATAATCTTATATGTTCTTGAGGCCCCTTTTCATCTAAAAGAGACCCCAGGTCTCTAGCTTACTCACAAGTGTGCTTGACCCCAAGAGGTCACCTATGTATGCTTTACTTCCTGGTTGTCTAATTACCCAAATTGATTACTTCCTGTGGGGCTAGAGTCCCTGAATTGATAGTTCTAGTTGTCCTTTGTTCTGTTTCATTTTAAAAGACCACATGTCTCTAGCTTACTTCCAAGGCATTCTAGGCCCCCATGAATAATGTTTTTTTTTGCAAATGCAAATCGTCTCAATTTGCATAACTTCCGGTAGGCCCTCTTTCATATAAAAGAGTCCCCAGGTCTCTAGCTCAAACCCAACCCTAATTGATAATTCTAGCTTGTGGACAGTAGGGGTACATTAGGACCCCACCTACAATGTGCAACCATGATGGGGGTCCTGGCTGTCACCGGTGGGCCATGGTAACGAGGCCTAGGTGAACATACACACACTAGGGAAACACACACTGAAGGAGAGATAGATCGGATATATAAGAGACCAGCAGAACTCTCCATGGAAACTCTATTCAACTCAATTACACTAGCTAGAGAGAAATAACGTTATTTTTGCTGCCTAGTTTATACATGATGACATGCTAATTAAGGAATAGCTGACTAATTGTTCATCAAAAAGTGTTAATACGGTGTTCATTTTCTAGGTTTGAAAACATGCCTTATTTAAGAGCATACTAGACCAGAGGTCTTCAACAGGGGGTCTGCGACCCCTAGGGGGTCCGCGGAGGTACTGCAGGGGGGGTCGCGAAGGTTTGGTTGATTAGACTTTTTTTTAATATTCCCCCCGCAATTTTTTCCACAAATTGAAATGTCTTTAAATACACATTAACATGAATCCAACACATTGTAGTGAACAGATAAATGGAGGCAGAAGATGTCTTTCAGTCAGCAATGCACACATTCAGCGACACACAGGAGCTCTTTCAAGCTGGGCACCGTTTCATTCACAACATGTCCCATCAACGAGGAATCAGAATCAGAAATACTTTAATAATCCCAGGGGGAAATTACTTTTGTTACATTACTCCATATGTAATAGACATACATATATTAAGAATATATATATTAGTGCTGCATTCGCATTAATGTAATAGTTAACTCGCAATTAATCGCAAATAATCGCACATTTTTATCTATTCTAAATGTCCCTTGATTTCTTTTTGTCCCATTATGTTTTCTCATTTTAATGCTCTTATCAACATGGAAAAGTGGATCGACTTGCTTTGTGCAAGTTGTCGCCTGGCTTTGACGAGGGGGCGGAGAATTCGCATCAGCTGTGTGCTTCCAGCCATCAAGTGGTATTTCAGACTGGACGTGCTGCGATGATAGCTCAGTTCACAACGACAAAACACACAGATCACTTTGGTCTTGTCAATGGAACCATAAACTTTACCAGTAAACTTTCCATTCAGAATATTATTGGCATCCATTTCGGCGTCTCGCGCTCGCCATCCACTCAAAACGTAACGTCTACTACTCTTAAACAAGTGTGTGCGGCGTGCCGGTTGTTTTGTTTCCGCTCTAGCTAGATCCGGTGTGGTGTTGTAGTTTTTGACGGAATGAGGGCTGTGTGAGTGCGTGTGTGTGTGTGTGTGTGTGTGAGCGAGCCTGGGTTGAGCGAGAGGAACATTAGGAGAGAGTTAGGGCTAACTTTATGTTGGAGTTGTTTTGGCGTGGTTACGGCCGACAGTAACTTGTTCTGTTGCAACAATAAATGTTGTTTGCTGAACAACACTGCGTCGTCTTTCCAACGCGTCCTGGCGGACGCTACATTGTTTATGAATGGCAGTGGCATGGCCACCCTACTCACTGTACCTTGCACATGAATATATGAACCTGTGTATTATTTGAATATCTTAGTATTGAATGCACAATAACAAGGTACATTTATACATGGCACTATAGGACCAGTTTAATATAAAACACAATTTTACACAATATATATAAGTAGGGGGTCCCCGCTCCATCTCTCTATCAGTTTGGGGGTCCTTGGCCTGGAAAACGTTGAAGACCCCTGTACTAGACTCTTCCATCTACTCACACACTCAATAGTATGCTTGATAATTGAGAAAATTGAAATAAATTCCACATTCCATCTTCATAAATGAAAGAACTATTCATCTGGTTCTCTAAAAAATCTATAAAAATACACACTGTAGCTACATGTCAATCTGTTTACAACTATACAGCTGAATGAATGAGATCAGAATTCAAGAGACAGCCAAGACATGAGCTTAATAGCATTGGAGAGGGAGGGGATGTTTTTTTGGTTTAGTTTTCTGCCCTCTCTCTTTACAATAGTCAAATCTTACCTACAGCACCTTTAAATGATGTTGATGAATTACAACTGTGGAGTGTATGTAGAATATGTGTGGTTGATAGCTGGTTTACAGCCTCACCTGACCCGAGTCAGACTGATTAGATTCTAGGGCTGGGTGAGGCTGCGCACCTGTGGTGCATGAACAATCATGGCACCCAGGATAAACCAGCTATCAACACACACACTTGAGAGAGAGCACTGTCATAGCAGCATATACCATCTGCTCGGCTTTTACCATCTTGCCATCTCCAATAAATGGATAGTGAATGCAACCTCAATCTGTGTCCTGTGTCGGAGGGCCCCAGAAAAGCCACGTATGTGGTGTGAGGCAGAGGAACACTGCTACAACAACCTTTCTTTCTTTTTCAGTTTTTTCAAAACGGCTGTAAAATTTAATGTTAATTCCACGCTGGGTTTCTGTTGATTTTACACACAAACCTCATTTCAACCAGCTGTGCAGTACTAAAAAGTACAGATATCTTAGTTGAACGTGACTCTGGTAAAGGTTGGTCACAAGAAAATCACTTGAGCAAAAGTCTTAAAGTAGCTCAAATAAAATGTATTTAATTATCAAAAATATGTATCTGGGTTTAAATTTACTTAAGTATCAAAAGCAAAAAAGTACATATATAGGTAAACTATGGTCACAGGTGTTCGCATGCTCTTCGTCCACTAGTGGCACTACCACTAGTGGATGCATTCATACTGCTGCTTTTGCTTTAGCTTACGAACATGCCAGCAAATATGTTGGCATATGCCGTGTGGGCTTGATGTGCCTCAACAGTTATTTACATGCATACGCAACATGCTAAAAAGTATAGAAGTCTGTAAGGATAATCAATTAGCACGATAAGACAATTATTTTCGGAGTTTATTTTGTAGCGAGTAACAATGAGTGCACTGCAAATGTATTGAAGTGAAAGTTTAAAAAAAAAAATGTATGTAGTGAAGTAAGGGGTATTTCAGAATTTTGGACATAGGACCTCATTTCCAAGTCAGCCAGTGTGTTATTTATCATTGGAGACGTTTTCAACAAATTTCATGCAGTCCTTCTAGTTGCACAGTTTGCTGGTGCTAAGCTAGCGCAAGTCAATGGTAACGACTAGCCTGCCAATAAAAACAGTCTTTCCCACTCCACAGTACACCCAAGGCAAATCAATTATAACGCCAGACTATCAATGTAAATGTCTGTGTTGATAGAATAATGTTAGAAATGAAACCAACCTCGCATTGCATGAATCATCGCAGTTTGAGGGACTAGTTTCTCAGCAGCAGCGGAATTTTACTTTGCTCAGGTTAGTTGTGCAAGTTCAGTGCAATTCTGAGCAATGACAGCGGCAGGTAAACAAACTATTATAGAGATTATAGGTAACCTAGGTAATACCACTCCGCCGCTGCCATAGCCTACTACCAGGAAGTATAACGCTGCTGCTGAGACACTCAAAAGTCCCTCAAAATGCAATGCCATGCAAGGTTGGTTTTATTTCTAACATTATTCTATCAACACAGACATTTACATCGATAGTCTGGCTAGTCGTTACCGTTGACTTGCGCTAGCTTAGCACCAGCGAACTGTGCAACTAGAAGGACTGCATGAAATTTGTTGAAAATGTCTCCAATGATAAATAACACACTGGCTGACTTGGAAATGAGGTCCTATGTCCAAAATTCCGAACTATCCCTTTAAGGTCAACAGAAATATAAAAACCCAAGTAAAGTACAGATAGTCCAAAAAATGACTTAAGTACTGTACAAAGTATTTATACTTTGTTATTTTACACAACTGCATGTAACACACTTACTGACTTCTAGTGCTGCCCTCGACTGAAGATTTTCTTAGTCGACTCTTAGTCGCCATTTCAAGCCGATAGTCGACTAATCGTCGCACTTTTAGTGTATTTGTATTTGGGGGCATCTGAAATTGTTTTGAGTTCCAGGGTGAGGGAGGGTGTTATAAAAGAAACACTGTTAACATTGTGCTACTTTACAGATAATACAAAACCGTAATAAATTATTATTAAAAATATATAATTTTTAAAGCACACGCACGAAGTGGACCGCCTATTAACGGCATGGACTAGCAGTTCTGAATGTTGTCGGAACAACCAGAATGGAGACATTGAACATGTTCATTTTATTTATATACTATATAACTGCACACATTTTTTTTTAAAGCAAGCAATTGCAATAGAGCTTGACATTTGAAAAAAAACAAATGGAAACAATGCTGTTCATATTTTCATGTCCGGTGCGTGTGGGCGTTTGGCTCTCCATCGGATTAGGTTAGGGTTAGGGTTAGGTTAGGTCAGGGTTAAGGTTAGGGTTAACCCAGGTGTAACCCTGTGTTCACACCTGCCATTATCATGCGTCTTAGTTGATCCAACCACAAGTGGACAGCTCTAGTACGACTAATGAAAACTAGGTTGACTAAATCTCTTCTGATTGACTAATAGTTAGGCCCCAATAGGTGGCAGCCCTACTGACTTCCATGCATCATTTGTTATCTTTTAATTTCTAAAAATAAAATCTGATAAATTGCTACTTTTATGGTGGTCTCACAATGTGGTTGTCATTTTCTTGGATAGTCGTAACAGTAATATATTTTTTTAGAAATCTGTTGCCTCAAGACTTACCCGTATAAAGTACTGGAACTTCTTGTCTTTCGCAAACAACTCCTTGTATAGTTTGACAGCCTTTAAGTGGCGACTGCAAAATTCAGCATATGTCTTCCTCATCTCATCTGCACACTGGCCTGAGAACTGGTGGACAAAGTCACACACACACACACACACACCGCACACACACACACACACACACACACACACACACACACACACACACACACACACACACACATCTCAGATGAGGTTGGATTTTGGATTTCCTTTAATTGAGCTTTTCCTGCAATGAAATGCTCTGTCTATGATAAGCAAAAAAGCAGCCTTCTTGTTGCTGTTTTTTATATTGTCGTAATACATCTCACATCTCATACATCTAACCCAATCCATCCATCCATCCATCCACCCACCCGCGAGCTGGTGGTTACTCACCTGCTCTAGTAGTACATCCCCTAGCTGAAGTATGGTGAAGTTGTAGGTGGAACCAGCTTGCAGGCTATAGTTGCGACGCAGGATGAGCTGCGCCAAAAAGCGTGAGTGCAGTACCATTAGCTGGTCCAGGCAGGGGAAGATTATGTGCACAGTGCCAGGATCGAGCTGGATGTCCTCTAGCATGCCTTGGCGGAACACGTGATCCATGATTCGCAGAGTCCGCATGTGGTGCAGCTCTGTTTGGATGAGTTCTGAGGAAATAAAAAATCAAATTCTCTAGATGTATATAATTATATTTATATAATGTATAATTGTATATATAATACATATGCAAAGAAATAAAGAAAAAGAAAGAATATGGAAATGTTGCTCTCACCATAGATGACATCCTGCCTCTTGATAACATCTTTACGGTGTGCCTGCAAATAGCTAGAGTCCACCGCCATGCTCCAAGAGTCTGCCTCAAAGTCTCGCTCCTCGATGTCAAGCTCTTCCAGCATTGACACATAGTAGGCCTCTCCTGAAAACCATTAAATATTGCCGTGAAAACATGGTGATCGAAACAATGCTTTTATTAATTAGTTATTATGCAAAACCTAGGTTTATTTTTAAAAGTGATAAACAAAAGATATCCATAATTTAATTCTAATTATGTTATTAAGGGTTATCAAGGTGTACATTAAGCATCAGAAAATGATGTTTTATGAATTGCAATCTCACGTAATTTCACCGACATTTTCACAGACACATTTACAGCGACGGTGCCTATTTCGAACATTTTGAACTACCTTAACTACCCTATTTTGGAAAGATGAACTACCCAAAACAGCGAGGGCAGCGGGGATTCAGACCACACCCCTACAATTTCAAAGGCTATTATTATTAGCTGACTTTGAGATGTATATTAATATACATCTCAAAAATATATAAAATATACATTTTAATCTGTGATATGTGGCATTGGTTTCAGGGGATCCAATATCCATCAGGCTTTAATACAGTCTTGGGTTGAAGAACCAGAAGACTGATCAGCTTTCCAGACAGTTCCAGACTCCAGAATACGACAGGGTTCTTGAACCAGTCCAGTCCCATGGATGTTTCTCCAGTTTGTTGACTGAGACAGTGCAGGCAGACCCCGGTAATGGTCCATTGCCCTTCCTCCGTCTGTAACCAGGTGCTGCAAATTACTGGCATTACTCACATCAGTGTCAGGGACTATCCAATGGGCAAGGGACTATCTGGACACTGGACTTCCTGAAGAGACGGTTCTGGTGGCTCAATATAGAGGCAGATATCCACTCCTTTGTAGCTGTCTACTTCACCTGAGTACGGATACTTATCAATGTCCTCAGGGTCTCTTACAACCATGGCCAATTCCCAACATAACATATATAACATATCCTTGGACTTCATCACTGGTCATCCGCCATCAAATAGTAATACCATCATTCTAGTGGTGGTCAGTTTGTGCCCCTCCGCAAACTCCCCACTGCCTGAGAAACAGCAGATCACATGTATTCAGAGTCTAGGGCCTGCCCCTGGACATTGTATAGGATTGTGGTCCTTAATTCTCCTCACATTTTTGGAGGGATTTCTGCAAGCTGATTCAGGAAGGGGACTCGCTCTGTCAAACTGAGAGGGTAAATCAATACGCCTCTTTGGTGCCTCACCTCCAGCAACCCCACTTCCTGGAGCAGTAACATCTTTTGGGCCGACTATACCCGTACCGAGCGCCAGCCACTGGCATAAACATTCTATGCAGTTGTTTAAGGCCACAACCGCTAAGGGGCCACATAACACACAATCACTGTGTGGTGAAGAAGAAGAAGAAGAAGAAGAAGAAGAAGAAGAAGAAGAAGAAGAAGAAGAAGAAGAAGAAGAAGATGTGAGATGCTGTGTGGCAATGTTATTTTGTAAAACTGTAATTGTGTAGATCATATTTGGACATATTTGGATAATTTGCATATTTTTATAAAATTGCATTTGTTATGTGGTTAAAAAACAGACCTGGAAGATACATACTGTATAACTAACTACTATGTAATGTTTTCCAGCCTATATTTTAAAAAAAATGTTGGGGCCTGCTGAGGGAACATCGTCAGAGGCTTCAGCGGCATCTACTCCCTCCTCTGATGTGACTGCATACATTGTTTTAAAATAAAGTGATTTGTTGTTAATTCATTTGTCCATCTCTATTTTGTGTGTGTGTGTGTGTGTGTGTGTTCATTCACTTATGAGCAGTGTGTGTGATTTGGTGGTGCACTGGGCGTGTTTTTCACAAACAAAATCTTGTTTAGGACCACCAAAATCCTAGGGCCGGCCCATAACACCCTCCACTGTTCTGGCCCTTTTTGAATGTCTCTCTGGGTATCAACAATCTCTGTTCCAGGACCAGGAGACTGAGGTTGGGGTTCCTTCGGAGCAGAGGTTGGTTCTGCTCTGCCATCGGACCAAGATCTTCACACCACTAACAACTTCCGGCCCCCCGCCGTTCATAGTACTGAGGAGGTTCAATCCGATGTGTTACCATCTTCTGTCTGTTATGCTTGTTCAGCTTCCCTGATCCATGATCAAGGGGACATTCCTAGGAGAGGGTCCTGTCCTATGGAATCCTTGTATCCTAACGTGATTTTGCCAACGCAGACAACCAGGCGATAATGACTGTCAGAACATTTGATCGTTGAACGTTGAAACATATGTGCACAATATCAAAAAGATAAGCTTACAATTTTCAAGAGACCAAATGGCCAAATATCAGGATACTGTCAAAACCGCTAATTATTTAATTCATAATATCATTGCCAAAAACTGTAATAGACCAAAGGTCTATTACACTATAAATGCATTACTTAATCCTCCAGTCACTGCCAGCCTTGATGTGTCCCCAACAACCTGTGAACGATTTCTACCATTTTTTGTTAATTAAAACTTATATACTACCTTACTATCTAAACATTTATGGAATGACTCAAAACTTATTAGGTATTCACAGTGAAACTGTGGATACCTATTGTTATTGTATGGTAATGCCTATAACTCAGCCCCAGATTGCTCAAAGGTTTTCAAATGTGTCAACGACATATGTATCCCCGGGAAGCAGGTATCCAAAAAGTAATCCAAAATGTTTATGTAATGTTATATACCCCTATAGCATTAGCACCCTTCAAATGCAGGTTGACTTTATAATTGTCGGGTAAATGTATCATACCCACCTGCCACTGTGGCAGATGGAATGGAAGCCCTGAAAGGCAACATAAAAAAGAAAATAAATATTGACTTTGTAAAAAGTCAAAACGACTTTTTGTTATCAATTCAAGGATGAATTCATTATGGTAAAACAGCACAATGTGAGATTCAAGAGAACATACAGAGACACCTGCCCTGAGACACTACAGTGAGAGCTCTGGATCATACAAATCATATTGGGTACTGGATACTGGATCAACCCGTATACCGTATCAAACGGCCAGGCATGTCGATTGTCAGTGAGGCTCCTTTTACCAAGCAGAAGCAGACGTGATCTGTAATACGTAGGGTATCCGATGTTCGCTTGCAAAACAAAATAACTTGTTGAAAAAGGACAGATTTCTTTCAGTCTTCTTATAAAGACTGGACATTGGACAATCGGCTCTATTTCACACAATTAAATCGCTGAGATTGATATTCAACCATTTTTTTCGTAATGTCAAGGACATCGTGTGACACTCGGGAAATGTGTGAAACATTGTCCAATGTGTACTTTTTAAAACAAGACTAGACCTAATGTGAAAAAAAATGATAGGCTATGATCTAAAAATATAAAATATAATAATAAAATAATAATATAAAGAGTTCTCAACTGCTTGATTTGTTATTGTTCGTTCATTCATAAAATTGATAATACCTAATGAAAATAAAGCTAACGAATTAGCTGCACAACACCAATTATCTTTCATACTTTTTTTGAATTATTATTAAAGGACCTATATGTAGGATTGCTCCCTCTCTGGCCAAAACTGTTATTGCAACCAGGTTGTAAATACTGTACAGCGTGGTACTCCCTCCCCCTCCCCCCCCAGAGTAGCGGTTGCCAGATTCCCCATTCCCGGATTACTCAACACAACACTGCGTCTACTAGAAGGAGCAACCATGACTTTACATACTGTTCTTTGCTTTTATTTAGGTAAAGAACATAGAATTGCCTCTGTGTATGAAGTGTGCTATACAAATACACTTGCCTTGCATAGATCCCTGATAATATTGACCAACTGCATCACCGTCACCGGGGCTTCATAGTAATGTGTCCGAATAGAGCAGCCCTCTCGGACACACACACATGCTGTTACCGCTGTTTTATTAGCATCCACACTCCCACACCGTCACCGGGGCTTCATAGTAATGTGTCCGAATAGAGCAGCCCCCAACGGACACACACGCCAGCTCTGACTGCTGTTTTATTATCATCCGCACTCCCACACCGTCACCGGGGCTTCATAGTAATGTGTCCGAATAGAGCAGCCCTGTCGGACACACACGCCAGCTCTGACCGCTGTTTTTATTATCATCCACACTGCAGTCGGTGTGCAGTAAATGGCACCCTCAATGGTGTGAAATCCATTGAGCAAACGATACTGACTTCGTGAAAACGCCCATGAGGCAACGACGCAATGATTCGCTTCAAACATGTTTTTCTAGCAAAAACTGAATAATGGCGATAAGCCAAATATAATTCTAAAGATATACTGCAATAGTTCACTCCAGTGGAAACATGGACCATTTTCATTACCCAACTAAAATATATTTGGTAGGCTAATAGTGCAATGTAAACATGTTCACGAATGTATTTAGTAACGTCAGACATTTCTGACCCGAAACATTTGTAGCTGCAACCTTCCTTATACAGTAAATGGCTGCAGCTCAGCCTATCTGGCAACCCGGATGGCGACACAGTACTGACTTCGCGATTGGACGCTAGGCAGAAGGTGGAGCAACAGACCAAAACACAAAATGTAAACAAAACAGTTTTCCTGGTACAGAAATATTGCGTTTGAAATTAAATATTCTGGCTGGACTACTATTATGTCTGACAAAAATACTTGAAATTAACATGATTCCTCAATGTCTATTGACATATTAGGCTCATTTTATGATTACTTTGAGTACATTTCTTACATATAGCTCCTTTAATATTATTATTATTCCCAACTTTATATACTATCTTACTCTCTAAACATTTATGGAATGACTCAAAACTTGTATTAGGTATTCACAGTGAAACTGTGGATACCTATTGTTTGTATTGATTCTTATTATTCCGGATTGGTAATGCCTATAACTCAAAAGTGTTCAAATGTGTCAACAACATATGTATCCCCGGTAAGCAGGTATCCAAAAAGTAATCCAAAAGGTTTATAAATATATACCCCTATAGCATTAGCACCCCTCAAATGCAGGTTGACTTTATAATTGTCGGGTAAATGTTGGATAAATCATACCCACCTGCCACTGTGGCAGATGGAATGGAAGCCCTGAAAGGCAACATAAAAAAGAAAATATATATTGACTTTGTAAAAAGTCGAAACGACTTTTTGTTATCAATTCATGGATGAATTCATTATGGTAAAACAGCACAATTCCTTACGTGGCTGAAGTGGGTCTCCTTTAGGGTTACTTGGGTTCTGTGAGATTCAAGAGAACATACGGAGACCCCTGCCCTGAGAGTACAGTGAAAGCCTCTGGATATAGCTATGAATCGTAAATTAATCACACATTTTTTATCTGTTCAAAATGTACCATAAAGAGCATTTTCAAGTTTTTAACGAGGAGGCGATGTGTGCCTGCTTGACATTAATTTTCAATGACAGATGAGCGGCGTGGAGAAGCAGAACCTTGTTGTCGGATTGCTAGTCGTGCCCGCTAGACATTTGTTTTCAATGCAAGACAAGCAGCGTGGTGCGGAGGAGCAGTACCTTGTCGGATTGCTAGTTGCCATCCATCTCTCATTGAAAATGAATGTCTAGCAGGCCCATCTAAAAAGGCCAGTACCTGCGTTAATGTGTCAAAGAAATTAGTGGCGTTAAAACGAATTTGCGTTAACGCCAATAGATAAGGTCAAGAACTTTTAATGCACAAAGATGCGCTATTTGAATAAGGACGTCAATAATAATGATAATTAGCTTTCCTGGGCGGGATCTGTTTTATTCCTGGTACACAATATGTGGTTACCTATGTTACTTGAAATTAGATCTTGATTATTCATTATACTCATACAACCCAGGGTTTTATGGTATGAAGAAAATTTCAATATTATCAATTATGTTATATTTAGTGGTGAGCTGTTATCGGCGTTAACGTGCTGCGATAACGCGAGACTCTTATCGTGCGATAAAAAAAATATTGCCGTTAATCTATTCTCAAAGTTGGGTTCGGAGCTGGGTGTATACTGGATTTCCACCAAGGAAGGTAAGCGCCGCGGAACAGCTGCGTCCTCTGCCCTGCGTCAATCCACACTGGGCGCGTAACGGCAGGGTAGCGCTGCGAGGCGGTTGGATTCGCGGGATCACGCGAGAACTACAAGACCGCGCGTCTTGTATTGTGTCTATGTATTTAGTGTTGTTTATGTCCTAATGTGTTGTGCTGTAGCCTATAGACAAAGTCAGTTATAAACGACAACGATTTGTGGCTGTGTTCGATCGGGAGGGTGTTTTTATTTTGAAAATTGACCGGATGCTCTATGGCTTTTACTATTTCACTTCCTGCCCGGTCGGTGGAAGAAGGAGAAATAGAGCTTGGACTGATTGACACAAAGCTACTCACTGTAAACAGTTCATCATGACCTCTTATGTAGGCCTACAGTTCAAAATTCATGTTTAACTGAATAAACAGTTAGTAATCACAAGTGCATCTTATTGAACATTATTTATTTTCATCACCAATTATGATAGTAGAACAGCTTTCTCAAGCAGTTTGTGATGCATTTTGGAAACAGGAGATGAGCCCCTGGTCTAATGCGCCACCTGGCTTGAGAAACCCGTTCTCAAAGACTTACTTTTAGTCATTATTTAGGTAGCACACACATATTATGAATGCCTTCGGCAGAATTCAAATGAGCCATTTTAATCTAGATTAATCTAGATTAATTCCAAGATTACCATGAGATTAATCTAGATTAAACAAATTAATCTATGCCCACCACTAGTTATATTATAAACTACCTCTTCTCCAGATATGATGGGTGCTAAATTTTAAAACTCAACAATGCAATATACAGTACGTTGTTCACAATGTTGGTTGTATTTTGGTGGCAAGTGTTTGTATTTGGATGACATTTATGTTCCTTTGATATATGGCGATTGTTAATTAATCTTTTAAGTATTTGAATTTTGGTGCGTTTTTCATTTTTTAAGTATTTGTATTGTACTGTTTGAATGACGGTAACCCAATAGGAAATAAGGGGGATGCACCTTTTTGTATTGTATCGCCTACAGAATAGGTAATGTTTGGAGGGCCTTAGATAGCCCTGCCCTTGTCATGTGTTTTGATATACTGTTGTATGTGAGAAATCAAGAAGAGAATGCATGAGAAATGAAAGATAACCCCTGAAGGACTGTGCTGGGGGTTGGGATATTGTAATAAGAATCCTTGAAGGACTGTGCTGGTAATTGGGGTATCCTAAGATGACACCTTGTAAGGTTGAGATTCATGTTGGTTCATTAATCAGTGCATTACATGAGACAGGTTGAATACAAACTTTGCGATATTACTTCCTTATTATTCCTCACCGCGGAGTGTAAAGCTCAGCGCTACCATTGTGTTTTTGTAGGAGTGTTCGCGGCTTGCTGGGGGGAATGTACCATTTTGGTGGGGGTGTTATCTGTGAATATTCAAAATATGTTAAATATTCTATTTTTAAATGTATTTTACCAAGCATAATCACAAGTTTCTTTGATTTTCATTATCATAGTGTGAAAAATATTGTCTCTGGTAAAATGTCCAAGTGTGTGGTAAATGTTTTCATCTATTCTGATTCTGGGCACTGTGCTATTTTGATATTGTTGGAACTTATTGCCGCTTTTGACATGGTCATGCTTATTTCACACCTTGAAAATGGGGTTGGCATTCAAGGATCGGTCCTGAATTGGTTCACTTCCTACCTAGAAAATAGAACCACCAGATTGGTGATTCTTCATCCTCCTCTGTCCCCATCACATGTGGGGTCCCCCAAGGGTCCATTCTAGGCCCAGTTCTCTTCTCCCTGCTCCTGCTGCCCTTGGGCATCTCTTTTCAACTCTATGCTGAGGATACCCAGATGTACTCCCAAAACAACAAGCACTAGAGCTGCTCAATTCCAAGACAGATTGAGAAACATATACAAGGTACTTGGCAGTTAATAATTCCCTGTGGGCTACCTTACATTCACAAATATACAAATACATAGAAACATACAAATCATTGCACAGGACCTATGGAAACAGAGGAGAGGATGGGATGACATAGAGCCAAAGGGCCTGAAAAATGTCAAGCATAGGGATGGAACTCAAAGCTATCTACCTCCCTGCTACTTACCTCAGGTACATACAGTATATATTAGTCTTGTACTCATGTCAGCATCATTATAGCCTGTTCCAGAGTCAATCCCTCACCTGGAGCCCTGTGCAGCTCGACAAACCTACTTCATACTCAACTCATAATTTCAAGAAACAAAGTGATCCTCTGGACTGACTCCACAACTGTCATCAAATGGATAACATCTGACTCATGCCTCTACAACGTCTTTGTGGAAACAAGTATAGCAGAGATCCAAACACTGACTGACACAAATACTTGATATATATTGACTCAAGTAATAATCCAGCAGACAACATAACAAGAGCTAAAACACTAACAGAACTCAACAGCACTGCTGGGGCCAAGGCCCATTTTGGGTCCCAAGAGGATGGCAAGCAATTTGCTACCATTGGTATCTAGCTGTCTAGAGTGTTAAAGGTGGCGTGCTAAAACTGTCCCCAAAACACACACATACCCGCTCTACCTACCCTGGCTCAATTTCCTTTTGTTTTTTTCATGAAAAGATTGTGCACCACCAACCCAGGAAAAAGCATTTGTAATGTCTCAAAGTGTTGACATTATGCACACAGTCCACTAACACCAAGTTGTACGGAGCCCCTCTGGGGTCACATGGTAGAAAAAAACTTGATGTGTAAATCCGTGTGAATGGATTTGTAAACCGTGCCCTCGGATTTACAATCTGTGCATGATGTTTGGAAGACAGGGTATGGAGTCCCACTATGCATGAAATAGTATTTGTAACCTGATTGCAGAAGGCATAAACCGCTGGGCATTCCCACATCATGTGAACATAAAATAACCTTAAGGGGTCACAAGGCACAGACTGGACTTGTAGTTATTTTGAGTTGACAATTGAGTTGGATATTATTCCAAACCCTCTTCCAGTCTAGGTTCTGTCTATACTGTTTTTGATCTACTGGTATATTCCATACTGTGACAATGTCCATTGGTACATGAATATTTTGGTGTAGTTTCTTATATAAATACGATACAAATCCACCCTTTGTGATATTATAATAAGTGGATGAGTAAGTAGAGGTTGTCAACATAGTACCCCAGTTGCGTGTATACCTGTTCTTAATTGTAGATAAGAAAAAAGGATGTTACAGGTAAATTAAAAGAATGTTTCAACTCTGCCACTGTGGGAACAAGATAGGCTTGCCCCCTATTAGTAGTAGTAGTTAGTAGTTTCTAAATATTGGTGTATTAGGATGCCATTTAGGGTCCTACTGACCCATCTGTTTGACGTGATGCCAAACATACACTGAATGGGCAACCAAGGGTCCAAAAATAGTGCGACAATTTGGTAAAGTATTTGGTAAACCAGACAAGAGAATGTCTTTAAATGTATATGGTAAGTGTGTGTGTTTGGAGTGTGTGCTGTTGATAGCTGGTTTACAGCCTCACCTGGCCCGAGTCAGACTGATTGGACTGGGTGGGGTTGCACACCTAGGGTGCATGAGCAATCATGGCACCCAGGATAAACCAGCTATCAACACACACACTCGGGAGAGAACCACTGTCATGGCAGCATGTTACATCTGCTCGGCAAATATCATCTTGCCATGACAGCCAACGGAGGAGCAGTGAGGCAGTGCAGTGACCGCCAGGGGCAACCACCTGTGGCTAGCCTTCCCCGGATCCAGCCTGGAGCAGCCCAGGTACCGAGGGCTGTTCCAGGCCCTCCGAGGAGCTACCTTCACGGCCCAGCTGTTGGGCCTCCTTCTGAGCCCATCCAGCCAGCCCCTGCAAATGGCCAGCCCAGAGACACCTCCACCAGCCGAGGCAGCAGGCCCAGGCCTCCAGTCAACAGGATGGAGGGGGAGGGTAGGGTTAGCGTGTGACACAGGGGAGGTATAGCAGCAACCCTGTAAAGAGTCCAGGTTGCGTGTAGGTATGGTAACCCTATTGAGAGTCCTGGCAATTCTGTATCTTTTGTGCTAAAGGTTTGTGTGACAAAACGACAGAGGCGTTGTGTGACAGAGGCTGGGCAACCTTGACGAGTCCCACGCGCAATGACGAATGGTGGGGAATGCTGACTGCCTGTTAAAACCATTGCTGTTGGGTTATGATATAAGGTTTTCAACATCTTTATGAAATGTGTTCCAAAACCCATGATCCGCAGTGTGTGCCATAAATATGACCACTCAAGGTGATCAAAGGCTTTTTCAGCATTTACCGACAACACGGCGCATGGTGATTTTATAGATGATGCTGAGTGGATAATGTGAAGCAGTCATGCTTCATATTGATGCTATCCGATGACAATCTGTGTTTAACAAAACCTGTCTGATCAGGATGTACCAACGTCGGCAAGGTTGTCTCAAGGCAACGGGCAAAGACCTTGGCATACAATTTGATATCTCCATTGATCAGAGATATGGGGCGCCAATTTGAACGTAAATGTGGATAGAAACCAACATTACAAGTAAGTGTGGTGATTCCAGTGAACTGGAGTCATTCATGGAAAGTTTGGGAAGATTCAAACCGTGAAAAAGAGCTATCTAGCTCATTGCATGTTAACTGCAACTCTAAAATTTGACAAATTCTTCATTTATTAGCGATGGGTCATGTAACAAAATGCCTTCCTCTGACATAATTGAGGGTATATTAGCCAATCTATCATTGTTTCTTAATTTACTGGCAAGCAGAAAACTAGGTCTGCTCCCATCAAGGAAATATGTTTGCCTTACCCTTTTTCCACCAAGGCAGTTTGAGAGCCAGTTTGAGAGCCAGTTTGAGAGCCAGTTTGGAGCCGGTGCCTAATCGCGAACCAGTTGGCCAGAAAAACTACTTCCAGAGCGGCAAAGAGGTCTGGTCTTGAACCAACAACCGCTTACGTCAGGGGCTGGGGGCTGGATTATCGTGACCAACAAGATCAACAAAAACGTTTGTGACCGCCATTTTTAAAAACACAAAGCTTCACTATGGAATCGCATTGATTACTATCATAACAGATTATATGTTAGTCCCTGTTGATTGTATCCCTGCAGTAGGAGAAAAGGGCGGGGTGGGGAGCCCCGGGGGGGGGGGGGGGAGAGAGAGTTAATAAAGCATTTGACTGATGTTCAATTGGATGCTCCATGTGCGTTTATTATTTTCATATGAAACCCAGTTAGGTGAACAACGTATCGTAATCGCAATCATAGCAATCAACTGGTACAACACAAATGTGCATCCCATTTGGTTAATACTTATGAATTATTGTAGTTTTATTCTCAATTGTTTGCAAAATTGTACATTCTGTAATAAAGTCGGATTAAATCTCCATCTAGAAGCCTAAATACTGGCTCCAAATGAAATATGTGCCCTCGTTTTAAAAAATGCCAACAACCAAAGCAAAACACTGTCTTTGGTAGTGCTGTCAAGAGATTAAAAAAATTGAGAGATTAATTAATTATGATCTGTAATTAATTGATCGAATTAATCTCTTTTTTTTAATCTCACCTAAAAATTGCTGAGAAAAGCCCTCAACTTGAGTTATTTCCATTTAAATTCATTACATGGGTTCATTACATTCATTACTAGGGCTGCCCCCTAATAGTCGAATAGTCGGCTTGGTCGATCGACAGAGGCTTAGTCGAATAGTTTTTATTAGTCGAGCAAAAATTAAAACATACAAATAACAAGGCATGAGCATCGCAAACCGAATACATCCGTGGTCGCAACAAGCCCTGATTTAACTCATCGCTGCAGAAATACTGACCAATACACCTGGGAAGGAATACACTTGGGCAGTGTGGCGCCGTGAGAGGATGCATCCTCGAGGGTCGATACGTCCCAGCCCTGTGGCTCCAGGCACAAGGGGTATTGGCCCCATCTGGTGGCCAACGCACCACGCCGCACCCAGGGGTGCATCGCACACCTGCGTGCAATAAGCCCACTGATTGGAGAAAACCCAAAGGCCCTATATAAAGGGGAGCTACCTGCCATTCGCGAGAGTGGTTGGAGAGGAGGCGGACGTGGCAGGTACAAGGCCACAGAGGAAGAGGAACCAGGACCTAAGAACGGATTACGGGCGTGACAGAGATATCCTGGAGTAGCGCAGCCGCGGCTAGGCGCTGGACAAAAGACATTTGACTTTGTTCTGAGGAACGTGGAGACGGGCTCCGAAAACCGACCCCTGGACCTTTTGCCGGGTTTTTTGTTCCAGTTTCTACGAACTCTCTTTATGTTGTGTGTGGGCGAAGCATTCCCCGAGTTTGGTTTGCGCAGACCTTAAGGCGCTATTTTTTGGTTCTAGTTGACATTTAATAAAAGTACTTCTGATTTTTACCAAGACCTGTTCTCTCCGTGCGCTTCTTAAGCTGTGTCCCGCCGAAAAGACTGATACAAACCTCTCACGGTGCCACATATGGTGGAGAATGCGGGCACAGCTTTAACCAGAGAGTGCTTGACGGAGACCGACGACGAGCAGCTGGTTGCACATTTTCAGAGACTATCCCTCAACCCTCTACCTGGCATGGAGGCTCTGCAAGCGGCCCTCCTGGCCATCCTGGAGGAACAGCGGCGCACCAATCAGCTGAAGGAGGCCAAACTGCAGCTCCAACAGCTGGCGACGGAGCGGGGCAACCGCCCGATAAAGGTCGGTCATTTCATAGCCAAGATGGGGGCTACGGATGACGTTGAGGCGTACCTCCACGCCTTTGAGGCCACAGCCGTCCGGGAAGCGTGGCCCAGGGACCAGTGGGTGGGCCTGATAGCCCCTTACCTAACGGGGGAATCCCTGAACGCGGTCCGCGACCTCGGACCGCATCAGGAGACTGTGTACGAGGTACTCAAAGCGGAGATTCTCAGCCGGTATGGGCTGACGAAGGCGGGGCGAGCCCAGCGATACCATGCCTGGAATTTCCAGCCCGACCAACCACCGCGGGCCCAGATGCATGAACTCGGGCGTCTGCTGCGACAGTGGCTGGAGCCGGCAGTTAACACGACTGCGGCCGTTATCGAGACCCTACAAGTGGACCGCTATCTAGGGTCCCTCCCCTACGAGACCCAGCGGGCTATCGGGCAGCAGAGCCTGACGACCGTAGAGGAAGCCGTGGAGCGACACCAGGCTACCATAGAGCGGCTGCGCGCCCTCCGGAGAGAGCCCAGCGGCGCGTCCACCCTACGAGCAACTGGAACGCGCCCAAAGAGTACCAGAGTACCCCCTCCCACCCCGCCACGAGTCGGTGCCGCCACCGCGCCGGTTGGTAGACAGCCGGGGGTCGGGGGAACAGCACGAGGTGCAGAGACCCGCCAGTGCTACAGGTGTGGCGAGCTCGGACACATCTCCTGGCAGTGCGGGAAAACCATGGACGAGTCCATGCCCACCGCAGAGTCCGCCCAGGGAGCCCACCTGTTTGCGTCGCTGGTGGGAGTTACAGAGACCGGACACGAACGAGCCCCCACGTGCCCCGTGACGGTGAACCACCATGACGTGGAGGCCCTGCTAGACTCAGGGAGCCGGGCCACCCTGGTACATCGGGATCTGGTGAACATTGAGAACCTAGCCCCCGGACGGATGCTCCCGGTCTCGTGTGTCCACGGCGATACGCGGGACTACCCCACGGTGGTCCTACCCATCACAACCACCCGAGGCACCATCCACACGCTGGCGGGGGTCGTGGACGCACTTCCCGTACCGGTGCTGATCGGACGCGACTGCCCCGCCTTCCACCAGCTCTGGAGGGAGACACAGGAGCGACGACACCGTGAGACCACTAAGGGTAAGAGAGCGAAGGGGAATACGACTGAGGCACGCGCCAGAGACATTCATAGAGTGCCCTCGCGGGGCCGCCGACAAGCCGCCAGCCCTCTCACCCCCCCTTTTACTCTTGCAGGAGTCGCCACCGGCCCCTCGGACACCGATACGGCCCCGGACTCAGCGGAGGAGGGCGAGCTCCCCGCCCCCGCCGAAACCTCCAGCGAGGGGGAGAACCCGGGACCCGAGGAACGACCCCCCCTTCAAGGCGAGTACGGGACCGATCAATTGCAGGACCAAACCCTGGCCCAGGCCCTCCGACGCGTGCAGGTGATGGAGGGGGCGGTGCTGGGAGGCAGGGAGAGCCCTACCTATCCCCACTTCGCTATAAGCCGGGGTCTAGCGTATCAGGTGGTAAAGAAGGACGGTGAAATAATCTGTCAACTCCTCGTGCCCCGGTCCCGTCGCGCGCAGGTGCTCGACTATGCCCACGCCCATCCCCTAGGAGCACACCTGGGAATGGAGAAGACCAAGGAGAGAGTCTTACAGCGGTTCTTTTGGCCAGGAGTGCATAAAGACACCGAGAACTTTTGCCGCACATGCCCCGAGTGCCAGAAGGTGGCGCCAAAGACCGCATACCGTAATCCCCTCATCCCGCTACCCATTATAGGAACCCCGTTTGAAAGAATAGGGATGGACATTGTAGGGCCGTTGCCCAAGAGCGCACGGGGGCACCAGTACATCCTGGTGATCCTGGATTACGCCACCCGATACCCGGAAGCCATCCCCCTGAGAAAGGCTACCTCCCACCACATCGCCCATGAACTGTTTCAGCTCTCCAGCAGTCTGGGCATACCAAAGGAGATTTTAACGGACCAGGGGAGCCCCTTTATGTCCCGGGTGATGGCAGAATTCTGCAAGTTTTTAAAAATAAAACAGGTCAGAACCTCCGTTTACCACCCCCAGACAGACGGGTTGGTGGAACGTTTTAATCAAACACTTAAATCCATGCTCCGCAAGGCCATTGAACAGGACGGCCGGAACTGGGACCAGCTCCTCCCCTACCTGCTGTTCGCCATACGGGAGGTACCGCAGGCTTCCACGGGGTTCGCCCCATTTGAGCTGCTGCTCTCCTACCGGCCCCGGGGCCTCCTCGACATCCTAAAGGAGGCCTGGGAGGAACAGCCGTGCCAACAGCGGTCTGTCATTGAGCACGTCGGGGCCATGAAAGAGCGGATGAGGGCGATCTACCCCATGATGCGGGAACATATGGAGACAGCACAACGACAGCAGCAAGCCACGTACAACCGGCCCGCCCAGCCCAGGGAGTTCCAGCCCGGAGACCGGGTGTTGGTGCTGGTGCCCACAGTGGAGTGCAAATTCCTGGCCAGCTGGCAAGGGCCATACGAAGTCGTAGAACGGGTGGGGGAGGTAAATTACAAAATAAGGCAGCACGACAAACGTAAAAAGATACAACTGTATCATGTAAACTTGTTAAAAAAGTGGCACGCACGAGAGGTGCTGTTCGCCTGTCTTCCCCCGGCCGCCTCCAGTATACCGGCCCGAGATGAAGTGCAGGTGGGGGCGGGGCTGTCCCCACATCAGCGACAAATGACGCTCGAGCTAGTCGAACGGAACACGGACGTCTTCTCCTCACTGCCCGGGCAGACAGAAGTGGTCTGCCACGAAATTCGCACCCGGCCTGGGCAGACAGTCCACCAACGCCCGTACCGAGTGCCGGAGGCTCGCCGGGTGGCGATTCAGGAGGAGGTACAAAAGATGCTGGAGTTAGGGGTCATAGAGGAGTCCCAGAGTGCATGGGCAAGCCCGATTGTACTGGTACCGAAGCCCGACGGAACAGTGCGTTTCTGTAATGACTACCGGAAACTCAACGAGGTGTCGGAATTTGATGCCTACCCCATGCCGCGGGTGGACGAGCTCATCGACTCGTTGGGCCACGCGCGGTTCCTGACTACGCTGGACCTGACAAAAGGATACTGGCAGGTCCCCCTCTCCCCCGCAGCAAAGGCCAAGACGGCATTCGCCACCCCCACGGGATTGTACCAGTACACGCGACTACCCTTTGGGCTGCACGGCGCACCGGCCACCTTCCAGCGGTTAATGGACCGGGTTCTGGCCCCCCACCGGCAGTATGCAGCGGCTTACCTGGATGACGTCGTGATCCAAAGCCCGGACTGGGGGAGCCACCTGTCCCGGGTACAAGCGGTAATCGATTCCCTGCGGGAGGCGGGGCTCACCGCGAATCCGAAAAAGTGCCGCCTCGCCTTCAGTGAGACTAATTACCTCGGCTACACGATCGGCCGGGGACTAGTCAAACCCCAGGAGGCCAAACTGCGGGCCATCCGAGAGTGGCCGCGGCCCGTTACCAAGAAACAGGTCCGAGCCTTCCTGGGTCTGGCCGGATATTACCGAGCTTACCACAAAACGCCACTCCCGGATGGTAGGGTGGAACCCAGCCGCCGAGGCGGCGTTTGCGCAACTAAAGCAAGCACTCTGCACTGGGCCAGTGCTCGTGGCCCCGGATTTTACCCAGGAGTTCGTGGTCCAGGCAGATGCCTCTGAAGTGGGGTTGGGGGCTGTCCTCTCCCAGCTGCGGGGAGGGGAGGAGCACCCCGTCCTATACATTAGCCGAACGCTCCTGCCCCGGGAGCGCAACTACGCGACAGTAGAGAAGGAGTGTTTGGCGGTGACCTGGGCCTTAGAGTCGCTGCGATTCTACCTATTGGGCCGGCGGTTCACCGTAGTGACGGACCACGCTCCACTCCAGTGGATGGCCCGGAACCGTGAAACCAACCGTAGGGTAACCAGGTGGTTTTTGAGTGTACAAGCCTTTAATTTTTCTGTCATTCACAGATCCGGAAAGCGCCACGGCAATGCCGACGCCCTCTCCAGACGGGACGCCCTCTTCTGCGGCTTCACCCCGACAGGGACGTCGGTCTCGGAGAAAAGGATGTGTGGCGCCGTGAGAGGATGCATCCTCGAGGGTCGATACGTCCCAGCCCTGTGGCTCCAGGCACAAGGGGTATTGGCCCCATCTGGTGGCCAACGCACCACGCCGCACCCAGGGGTGCATCGCACACCTGCGTGCAATAAGCCCACTGATTGGAGAAAACCCAAAGGCCCTATATAAAGGGGAGCTACCTGCCATTCGCGAGAGTGGTTGGAGAGGAGGCGGACGTGGCAGGTACAAGGCCACAGAGGAAGAGGAACCAGGACCTAAGAACGGATTACGGGCGTGACAGAGATATCCTGGAGTAGCGCAGCCGCGGCTAGGCGCTGGACAAAAGACATTTGACTTTGTTCTGAGGAACGTGGAGACGGGCTCCGAAAACCGACCCCTGGACCTTTTGCCGGGTTTTTTGTTCCAGTTTCTACGAACTCTCTTTATGTTGTGTGTGGGCGAAGCATTCCCCGAGTTTGGTTTGCGCAGACCTTAAGGCGCTATTTTTTGGTTCTAGTTGACATTTAATAAAAGTACTTCTGATTTTTACCAAGACCTGTTCTCTCCGTGCGCTTCTTAAGCTGTGTCCCGCCGAAAAGACTGATACAAACCTCTCACGGTGCCACAGCAGGTATACACCTAGGTAGGTAGACACCGCTAGACACACGGGACTCATACCAGTGATCGCGTCGTTCCCCGTGTCTGATCGCTGTAATTCGGAGCGTGAATATCGGTTGAATATCTAATATCTTTCTAACTTTAAGAAACACTTTTGTATTTTTTAAGACATTAGTCGCACATCCCTAGTAACTACGCCCATGAAGGTGAACCCTCCCGGGACACCGCTAATAACATGAAGGATCCACACGCACCGGACACCAAAATACCAACAAACATGTTTTCCATTTGCTTGCTTTTAAATAAAGTTGTGTGCAGTTATATGGTTAATACGATTATTAAAAGTGTTCATGTCTCCTTCCTGGTCCAGAACCGCTTGGTCCATGCCGTTAATAGGCGTCCTGCTTTGTGCGTGTACTTGTAAAAATGATATTTAAGCCTGATTATTATGGATTATTATGGTATTACGGCATAAAAACTGATTTTATAAAAAGGCAACTTGCATACAGAAACAGTAAAGTTAGAGATTAAAAATTAGATTAACGCGATTAAAAAACATAACGCGCTAAACATGACTGTAGTTAATTGATCCCTAGTCTTTGGACATGCTATATTCTAGCCTTGCATATTGATCCAACCAGTTTTTGTTAAAACCTTCTGATTCTCAAATGTCCATGTGGGGTATTTTTGAAGAACTGGCTGTCTTGTAGATGGTTGCTAATATAATTTACAGCAATGCTAGCATCCTCAGCTGCAGCAGGTGCAGATCCCCTTCCTCATCTCCATCCTCCAGCGGCTTTTCTTGGTCCTGGTCAGTGACTGCTAGCATTGTGTCTACACCTTTAAGAGACCTATTAACATCACCTGTATAAGCCCTATTAGGTTCACAATCACTCTCATTTCCAGGTTTTGATTGAGTCGCCACATGTGGACGTTTAGGGAGTAAAAAAATATAAATTATGTATGATAGACCCACTTCGCTAATGCTTGTTACCAAAACACTGCGCTCTGGTTAACAGGAAGTGAAAGTAAAAAGTTCAATGCATGCTGTGCCCATTAGCGGAATCAGATCACCTGTGTTGGCTTTATGTTTTTGAGTCAAAAAATAATATATTTTTCAACTCTTGAGTCAAAAAATAATATATATTTCAACTCTTGAGTCGAAAAATAATATATTTTTCAACTCAACTCCTTTTTCAAATGAATAAATATTGTAAATTATAGTATTTACACATTTAAATTGTAAATTGAAATTATATTATAAACCACAGACATTTTCTTAGGGCGTGGTAGGGGGGTGCTATGGCTATCCTTAGGGGTAGCTACAACACCCCCAAGCACCTCCCTGGAACCAACGATGGGGCCAGCACTAGTAAACTGTAAAAAAATGTCTATGTAGGTTTCAAATCAGTACCGTGTAGACTGGCCACTGTAGAAATACATTTATTAAAATCCCTTTTAAAAGCTTAATTCGTGCAAAAGAGGTTCTTTTCGGTAGAATATCTCCATAATGAAACAGGAAACAAAGTTTAACTCTGCACCTTTCATCTTCATCTTTCATCTGTTTTGTTTGTTATAAAATATGCAATAGCCTCTGAATTGTCAATCATATTTGCGTAGTTCAAAGAGCAATTAACATTATGCGTGTAACCTCACCAGGGATCAGAACAATCTATAAAATCTGCATCCCTGTGTCTCCGTACAAATCATAAATTATAGGACAACCGACCACTGCTGTGATAAGTTGTTCCTCAATTGCTAGGATAAACTTATAGAAATATAAAACTTCCATGTGGATTAGACAACAAGTCCTCCAACTCATACGCTCACTGTTGTCGTTTGTTCATGCACTAGAATACGACCCACTGGAGCGTTTTCAAAGAGCGCCCCCAGTGCCCCCTGTCCATGACATGGGGATACAGATACTTTTCGCCGATGAGCATTGTGGGTGATATTAAGGGTTAGGGGTTAGGGTTAGGGTTAGGGTAAAGTTAGCTAGAAGTAGAGGTTTTCATATCCTGTCTTCAAAACAAAAGCATTGTCACTGTCTCTAAGCTTTTATTTTGTAAACAGCCGGAAATGAGTTTACTTTGTACCGTTGCTAGCATGAGAGTTGTATAGCAACGTCGGAAGCATATTTTAAAATAGGTTATATTTGGACAAATTGACTACGTATTTGGGATCTACGTTGTTACTTTCTCGCCTGAAATGTTTTTAAAACTTAATAAAGTGACATATTAACGGTCGTACAACGAAAAGTGGAGTCAGCCTTTTAGGGCCGGAGGTTACGCTAAACGTAACAATGAGTCGTAAATTCGGATGCATGCAAAACGACAACAGTGAGCGTATGAGTTGGAGGACAGTCTGGGATTAGATGCCACATCTAGAAATCAGATCTGCTCAACTTACCGTCTCTCTAAAATCATGGATGCTCTGTGATTTTGTAGGTGAAAGTGATTCCACCTCCTGTCAACATGTGTCGCTGGGATGCCATTTGAAATATATATCCTCTTACCCTGCATTATAACCAGTTTCTGGCCCTCTGCTGTAATTTATTTTGAACTATGTGATGAGAGGGGTGTGTAGTGATGGGTTAAGGTTGCAGCTTGTCTTGTTACTTACCCTCATAATTCAGTGACTCCATAGAGATGGCCCTGTTTCTGAAGTTAAGTGAGTCCGTGGACTGGGACAGGATCCTGCGCAGGCCCATGGGAGAGTCATCATTCAGGTTCCTACAGTCAAAGCACATGCACACACACACACACACACACATATACAAATGTATAAAATCAACATTCATATCAATACCGTCATGTGCCTATATATATGTCCCTATATTATATCCTTTAGCATCAGTATCAGTATTTACATTTAAAATGCCCACTCCTCTAGACATGTTTCAACAGAGGCAGCACTTCTACAGACATAAATTCTAAAATGCATGCCAAGTCTCCGAAGAATGGAGCCCCCCACCTCTAGCCAAAATATA
This sequence comes from Merluccius polli, assembly GCA_030340625.1. NCBI lineage: Eukaryota > Metazoa > Chordata > Actinopteri > Gadiformes > Merlucciidae > Merluccius > Merluccius polli. The sequence goes on along the minus strand of JAOPHQ010001149.1, from coordinate 6,102 downwards.
AGACAATCATAAAGAAAGACTCACCCTGCAATGTTGATGGTGGAGACGCTTTTAGCCAAGGAGAGGGTGGATCGGCCTCGTCGTGAGCCCAGCAGTGACTGGCGGATGCTCTCCGAGTGATATATCGCTGAGCTGGGCCTCTCCCGCCTTATTGAAGCTACAGAGGAATTTTTTTCCATGCACCATTTTCTTTTATTTTTAGTGCCTGCCCATCTAAAGTTCTCTAGATGTGTGTGTACATGTGTATTTGTGTATGCTTTGTGTCAAAATGGACTCACTTTTAGTACGTAGGTTGACATTCTGCATGGATGAGTTATTTCGCATCTGTGCCATTTTCTGCTGCTGTTGTTGATAAAGGATAGATCTCAGAATTAACTACAGCCAATGAACACAGACAATGTGTTTAAAGAGTTGATTTATTTTGATAGAATATCACCAAAATGAATTTGCACAGACAGTCAAAAGTTAAGTGAGACTACTAGTGAAAAATAGAAGCAGTCTAGCTCAAGTTTGATCATTTGCATTGTATCTTACCCGCTGTTTCATTTTCACACAGTTCAGCAGGGTGTCTCGACAACGGTTGTGGATGGTAACATTGCATGCTTGGAAAGAAAAGAAAAAAAACAGGAACAATATAAGCATGACTCTTTCTTTTAGTTTTTTTGTCTATAGAATCAGAGGTACCCAGCAACTCTCAACATTTCTTAAGGAAATATAGCTAACCAAGCCATTTAAAATATGTACAAAAAATGTGGTTTAATTTAATCTAGGACATATTACTGTAATGCTCAATTCTCCAGCCTACAAAATTCAAGTAAATACTCCTTTCCATCATTGGCTTCAAATCAATTGTAGACATTTTTAAGGCACTCTTGCTTACCTATGAAACTATACATGGTGTTCATTAATTTCCACATTCCCTTAACTCATCTCTATGTTTTAGTGTGTTGGTTGGGTCCCCGTTGACATTACTGAGATACTGTATCATTGGACTTTGTCTCTTCCTGACTGTGATTTCATGTTTCTGTATGAGGTTTCCTGTTTCGGACTGTCTTCACATTCCTGGACATGACTTTGTCAGCAAATAGACATCAGTCCATAAGGCTTCATTACTTCCTGTGACTCTCAACTCGGACCTCCCAGAGACCATAGTGTTCTTACTGGCAGATTATAGATTAGATTAGATTAGATTAGATTTTATTGTCCTCCAGAGAGGATTGGTGCATCGCAATGTCATTCTATTGGTAAGTGTAAAACATGAACATGCAATCATCAAAACAATTGTACAAGACAAAGTAACCTAGAACGGGTTTCTCACTTGGGCAGCTAAGTGCTTCCTTGGCAGTTATGCTCTTGTTGCAAGCTGAACAGAGGGTGGTGCCTGAAACCATAAGCGAGGTAAAGAGGTGGCCATTGCTGTAGCGTGACTCTCGTTCTCGTGCTTCTATCTCTCGCTCCCTCATGCGCTCCTTCTCCTTATTCTAGAATGATGAAAAAAGCTTTTAGCTTTTTGTCATAATTTGTTTCCCAAAAAATTACATTTTCAAACACATCTATGATCAATTACCGTCATTACATGGCAAATATTTAAGATATTTTGAAAGATTTGAGGTGATGGTAAATATGTGCATGTGTATATATATATATATATATATATATATATATATATATATATATGCATACATATATACATATTATATATACATATATACATACATACATATTATATATACATACATATGTACATATTATATGCATGCAAATTACTGTATATAGCATTGAAAAGCTGAATCTCTTTGTTTGTATCCTGCAAAGGAAGTAGCCGGCTAAGACTTCCTCTTTTCAAAGCGGCTGTGGGGAAAGGAAGTTGTTACTAAGGCAACAAAAAAAAGGGAGGGGTGTCCAACAAACAGTGAAATCTACACACATTACGACATTGCAAAATCTGAAATGGCTTCCTAAGTTCTGTCTATGTTTTTACCAACACAGCAACTTGCTTTTAAAATGCCTTTATTTTAAATGACTTCATATTAATGTATATGTGACTCAAAAAAAGTTTGGTAAATGTTGAACATTAATCTCAACATTACTTAATCTAACCCCTGTCAACACAAGCAACATGCATAAATATTTTAGCTTTTAAAACATGGAAGCGGAATTCTAAGATTGTTTGAAATGGGATCTTCACACCATAATATAATTAGACTGCAATTGACTAAATAGTATCTATTGTGAATGTAATTTGCTGCCTTTCTTCAGGGATGAACGCTAGTATTCAGCAGGCTGGGAAACAGAGCCGTGTGATCATCACATGAACTATCACAAAAGCAGAAGTGGCTGGAAAATTGGGCCATAGAAATTGTTGTCTCCTCAACATTAACAGTTCCTGGCTAAACATACTGGCTACTAGACAAATAGCACAAATTAAAGCCACTCGTGACTTGAATTAGTGTATTTTAGACAGTTGAGGATAATAGGCTTGGTTCTGAATTATGTTCTGTATTAGGTGGTAAGGGTAAATACATTCACATTTGTGAATATCTTTGAAGAAAGGATGCAGGAATGCAGAACTTGGACTGCAGTGAAAGACTTCATGCGGAATAAATCTGGGAATAGAACTCAAAGTTAAAAGCAAACATAAAACCTGAATTAATAGGGGGTTTTTATCTGTTTTTTTTATTACGTAAAATAAATACAGGTGGCAATAGGAGTCAGTAGTAGAACAACAATTAGAACTATTAGAACTAGGTGTAGAAATAGAACAATAAGTATGTACAGTAGTAGATTGATGTGAAATGTAAAATGGGAGTAAAATAAAAAGGTGTATCAAAACATTTTAAATGTTAGTAACAGTAATTGGGCCATACATTGTTTTTTGAAAGAGGGAGATGGCAGAAAGGGGTAGATGGACTAGATGGTCTGCAGGACTTTTCCGAGGTTGAAATTCGAAATCTTCCACTCTACTCGGGACAATATAACAACGGCGAGATAACACCAGCCCACACACATTTCTATGGCAACGGTTGTGATAGTTATATACTGCAGTTCTTACAGCTGGGCAATATATATATATATATATATATATATATATATATATATATATATATATATATATATATATATATATATATATATAATGTTATGTAATGCAATATGAGACTATTTTAATGATATAGCATGATGGTACACACACACACACACACACACACACACACACACACACACATTCCCCCGAGTTTTTGCTTTGGAAAGTTTCACAGCGTGACATCACTGCTGCAAAATGTAAAAAGATTTTACAATGTAAGAACTGGAAGCGATTGTTGCAAACAGAAGCAGTAACGCACTTCCTGACAGTCCACACCACGCAAACTATGCGCATTAGGCCTACCTGTTCCGTTCCCCCGAAGTTCGTCCATTTAATCTCATGATTAGGCCTATCACGCATTTTAGTGTTTTATTTTTATCAAAGAGCCACTCACCCGTAAACTGATCTCTCTCATTCTCTCTTGACGAATTTTAGAAACATCAGCAACTCTAGACATGTCGGTACACTTGCAAATTCCGTTATAGAAATACACCAAACACCTTTCCGTGGTAGTCAAACCACTGAATTCAAATTAATAAAACAAGAACAAACCGAACAATGGCATGCAGACCAGTAATTTCCTGTCATAAAAGTAAGCTTCGCATAGACCTAGATAGGTGGCTGGACAAGTAGGCTATAACGTGGATGAGAAGCGGCTGCATTTATCACCGCGCCCACGGGAGGACGTTTCGCTGAGAATATTGACCCTCCTACTCAAATCTCTCTCTCTCTCTCTCTCTCTCTCTCTCTCTCTCTCTCTCTCTCTCTCTCTCTCTCTCTCTCTCTCTCTAATGAAGTCAGAGAGTGGGAGTGAGTTCTCCCCATCTCCAATAAGGAGCCAAGTTTCATGTCTAATTTTAAAACGCTAACATTTTCTCAGGCACATTGCCGTGAACATAGTTAACATAACCACATAGATGTACTTGAGAGACCAAGCATCAAATAAAAGAAGAGATAATGTAGGCCTATCATTTATTTATAGGCTACATATGTATTGTTAACACTGCACTACTACATATAATAATAATAATAATAATAATAATAATAATAATAATAATAATAATAATAATACATTTTATTTGTATAGCACTTTTCAAGATACTCAAAGACACTTTACAGGTTAAAAGGGAGAATAATAAAACACACTAAAAACATAAAAAGAGACATAAGTTATACATTAAAAGCAGTTTTAAAAAGGTGAGTTTTGGTGAGGGATTTGAAGGTTGTCAGATCAGTGCAGATCTATGCCTCATCTCCAACAGGTCGTTGGAGATGAGGTGGGTTTTAAGTTGTGTGGCGAAAGTACTTTCCAGTATTTTTAATTGAAAAGGGAGATTAGTCAAAATGTCAGGGTTGAGTCCAGGTTTTTTAAGAATGGGGGTGACAGCAGTCAGTTTGAGAGAATGAGGGACTGCACCAGAGCTGAGAGAGGAGTTGATGATTACTGTGATGAGGGAGGAGATAGAAGGAGACAGTCCTTCCTCTGGGAAGATGGGATGGGATCCAGGACACAAGTGGGGCTTTTCATTCCTGTCATGATTTTAGACAGTTCCCTTGGAGACATAGGGGAGAACTGAGACAGGGGCTGAGGGTGGGGGCAGGGGAGGTGGACAGGATGCTATATATGGATTCTATAGATTTTGTTTTGGAAAAATGAAAGGTTGCACTTATCAGTTGTGAAGGAGTTGGAGGTGTTGTCACTGGGTTTGAGAAACTTGTTTACTGTGGAGAAGAGAGCCTTAGGGTTGGTGGAGCCAGAACGAATGAGGTGTGAGTACTACGTGGACCGGGTGGTGGTGAGAGTATCCTTGTACTGCTGCAGATAGTCTGTTTAGGCTTGGAGGTCGACAGTTAAACCCGTTTTCTTTGAGTCTTTTGAGCTGGCATTTGTCATTGCAGGATTTCATTTGGTGGAGTTTAGGAGTGTACCAGGGAGCAGAGTGAGTGAATAAGACGGTTTTGGTTTTAATGGGAGCCAGCTGATCGAGGCAGGAAGAGAGTGTTTCATTGTAGTAGTTGACTGGTCGGAGGGGTTGTCAGGCAGGGGGGGGGGGGGGGGGGGGGGAGAAGCAGATCCCCCCCTGGCAAGAGAGGCTCAAAGGGCTGAGGGGGAGATGGATTTGAGATTTCGGAATGAAATTGTGCGTTTATCTTTTGGGGTGGGGATAGGGATGTCAATGTCCATAGTGATTGCCAGGTGGTCAGAGATGTTGAGGTTGAGGCTGGAGAGGTGATGTATTGTAGGACCAGTGGAGCAGACCAGATTCAGGATGTGACCACAGCTGTGGGAATGTTGACGTGTTGGGTGATGTTGAAGCAGTGTAGGTCAGAAAGTCAGTGGCAGTTTTGCAGTCAGTGTCGATGTGGATACAAAACAAAAGCTGAAATGGCACATAACTGGGTCAGAAAATCAGAGAAGTCGGAGAACAAGGAGGGATTTGGATTTGGGGGATGGTAGATGATGGCAGTGACCAAAGGAGTGGGACCAAAGAGTTTGAACGTGATGTGTTCAAAAGAATGAGCAGTGGGAATGGAGATGGTGGATGTTTTTTAATCTTTTCTGTGAATGGCAGCAACACCACCTCCCCGCCCCTCATATCTGGGTTTATCAATGTATAAATCCGGTGGGTGTGGTCTGGTTAATGGAGAAGTAGTCCAGGGGTTTGTGCCAGGTTTCAGTGATGCAGAAGAAGTCCAGGTTATTGTCAGTTATGAATTTGTTCAGAATGAGGCTTTTATTGTTGTGAGTGAGTGTTGAGCAAAGCCAGTTTCAGGTAATGCTGCTTTGCGATAGGTTGAGAGGACTGAGGAAGGGGGTGGAGATTTGATGGGTTCAGTTTGTGGATGAGAAGTTGTAAGTGAACATACAGCCAGAACCTCTGTGTGGAGGGCGGCCGCTGTGAAGTAGTCCATTTTCTGTGAGGAGGTGGTGGTTGAGAGGTTGGAGATCAGAGGTGGAGTAGATGGGCGGCATGATCTGGCTGGGGAGAGCTAGCTTAAAGCTAGATAGCTTGATA
>JAOPHQ010001148.1:280000-305170 GCA_030340625.1 Merluccius polli | reverse complement strand
CACACACACACACACACACACACCAATACTAGAACCAAGAACAGCCCCCCCCTCCACCCTTACGAGTTTGTGACAGAGAGTGTGTGTGATGGCCAATAAGGAAGTGTGTTTATTGGGGCCAACCAGACTACGAGCAGTCTCTACTACTACAGGAGGTCTCTCCTTATTGGATCAATTCATCAGACAGGGCAAAATAAAGCTGTGGCACCTGACGGCTGATGGTGTTAAACCAGGGTCAGGTGTTCAGCCACAGCCCTGCTCTGATTGGTGGGCTTCGGGTTCTAAGGGAGATTTGATCTTCTTTCTACGCTATATGCTATATTGTGACTGTTGTGCTGTTGACAGCTGCAAAAAGGGAGCCAAGCGTAATTTCTGCACTACATCCTCTATGGTAGGCTGCTCACACAGTGTCCCCTCCACAGAGGTAGAAGCAAGAGTCCCCATGATTGAGTGCACTCTGCTGGAGAGACGTGGTAATGCAACTCACACAAAGAAGCTCGATGGAGATTCTCCATACAATTCTACAATTTTAACATACTATAAAATTAATCAAGCTAATAATACCATTTCGGTAACACTTTAGATTCGGGACCACATTATTCACCATTAACTAGTTGCTCATTAGCAGGCATATTACTAGCATATTGGCTCTTTATTAGTCATTATAAAGCACTTAATAATACCTTATTCTGCTTGACCATATTCTACTACTAGGTCATTAACTAAGTGTTCCCTCAATAACCTCCTAATTACAACTTATTGATAGTAAGTAAGGAAGATGTTCTATTCTCATGTAACAAAACACAAAACTACAAGTGTTAATAGTGTCCAAATAACTGTAAATGAGGTCTTTCTAACTCAGAAGATGTTCCCATTCTAAAGTGGTCTTGCTCATAACTAATATACCAGTAGTTTGACACTTATTAACCCACACAGGTTCCCTATGCTAAAGTTGCCTCCTCTTAGTAAATCCATAGCACACAACTACTGCAATTAACAGAACCTATTCTTATTTATTAACTGTTATTAAGGGATAATGACTATTCTTGTGGTACTACCACCTTATAAGGTTTTGTCACATAAGAATAGAACAACCACTTGCTTACTTACTATCAATAAGCAGTACACTCATAGTTAATGGCCTAATAGTTATATGGTCAAGCAGAATAAGGCATTAATAAGTGCTTTATAATGACTAATAAAGAGCCAGTATGCTACTAATATGCATGCTAATAAACAACTAGTTAATGGTGAATATGTGGTCCCTAATCTAAACCACAATTTCAATAACATAATGTGTGTGTGTGTGTGTGTGTGTGTGTGTGTGTGTGTGTGTGTGTGTGTGTGTGTGTGTGTGCGTGTGTGTGTGTGTGTGTGTGTGTGTGTGTGTGTGTGTGTGAAAATATATATTTGCATATTTGCATTTCAGAATTGCAAATATGTTGTAAATATATAGTGGATATGAATATAGTCCACATGAACTGAAAAACAGCAGCTGCTGAGAGAGCACAGAAACACACACACACACACACGCACACACACACACACACACACCTCCCCATGTAAACACCTCTAGACATGTTTTAATGGCCTTATTTTCACCAGCAGATGCTCACATCTGTTTAGGACATGACACACACATACACACAGACACAGACACAGACAGACAGACACACACACACACACACACACACACACACACACACACACACACACACACACAGGAGCGTAATAAATCTGACATATGTCATGTTTAATTGTTGTAACAGGAAGTAATGAGAGCGGGAGGTCGTAGAGACACATGGAGTGATGCTCATCTCTCCTCCTCAGAGGGGGGATGAGCGCAATCTGGCAACTTTCATTTCATAGGTACTGTAAGGGCAAATCAGGGAGTCATCCACAGCTGGAAAAAGGACTTCCACTAAAGTAATGATGAGCCCAATAATTAGCCCAAATATAGGAGCGTATTTGCAACTGATGCATTTATAGCAAGCACATCTGGAGTGGACATCTGCACAGGGTTATGTAGTGCACTATAAACAATATTACTCCTAATAATATGACAAATGTTATTATCGCAAATTCGGTACACCAACCACTTAAAAATGTAAAGTTTGTGATAACTTTAGCCTCAGTCAGAGCTCAGCCGATGGACACAAAATGTCATTGTGTTTGGAAAGTAACTAAAGAAACTAAGAAATTGAATATATACAACATAGTTATATAATACATTTACAACTACAGTGATGAGGTTTGTTTGACCTGGTTGAGACAGTGAGGTCATAGTTTACAGAGGTGTAAAAAGTGGACCTTGGGACAGTGGCAGCCATTTACCCAGGCAGACATATCTATTAAACACAAGAGCCTCCACTGGCACACTTTGTTCTGGGAAGAACCAATAGGATTACGAAAACCGGCAAGGATTGGAAAACTGCCTATGGTGTCATTGGTTACTGCATCAGAAAATTGAGAGCTGGAAATCACGAGCGACATTAAAACTTTATTACCATTCTGACCAGAATTATTCCTCCTACATCCAGACACCCCTCCCCCCATCTCTCTCTCTCTCTCTCTCTCTCTGTTCTTCTAGACACGCTGCAGGGCAGGTTGACGGGCCAACATCAATACGTTGTGACTGAGGGTAGAATATGCTTCCATATGTCTGCAGCTGCGGAGGTGTTACAGGAGGAGAGCTTCACAAATTAGCTCTGCATGCATGAATGTGCTATCTATCTATCTCACTAATGTCATATATTTATTATATTATATATTATATATATATAAAAAAATACAAATATATATATATATATATATATATATATATATATATATATAAATATATATTTAAAAAAAAAATATATATATATATATATATATATATATATATATATATATATATATATATATATATATATATATATATATATAATGAACCAGGGTTCATTATTAAATGGTAGAGGTATTGCAGGTGAGTGGGGGATGTGGTGGAGGACTGGGCTGTGAGAGAGAAAAGGACTGGGCTGGAACAGGGGGGTGGGGGGGCGGGTAAATGGAGGGAAGAGAGAGGAAATGTGAAAAAGGCGTAGAGGACAGGCTTAAGTGGGTGTGACTGGAGGAGATAAGGAAATAATAGGTGATGAAGGAGAAGATCCAATTTCCTCTCTCTCTCTCTCTCTCTCTCTCTCTCTCTGTATCTTTCACTGTGTGCATGTCTATGTGTGTGTGCATGTATATAAGTGTGTATGCATGCAAGTGTGTGTATGTGTCTGTGTGTGTTTGTGCATCTATGTGTATGTATGCATGTGTGCTTGTGTGTGTGTGTGTGTGTGTGTGTGTGTGTGTGTGTGCTCCTGCATCTATGTGTGTGCTTGATGTGGATGGATCAGTGTGCATGCATCAGATAATGGGAGCGGTATGTAGATGTGCTGACAGCGTGATGTATGATACCTGCCCACTGCAGGGTCGGAGGTGAGGCTTCTATTTCACTGCTCGTTCATCAACAGAGGGCATGCATGTGTGCGTGTGTAACAGGTGTGTATTATTAAATAAAAGGTCAAAGTCTTGTTTAAATATTTTAACTTGACCTGATGTTGTCGGCTAATTTTCATGAAACCAAATCAAATGAAAGAAACAAGGTTGTTGCTTCTGACATCAAGAGAGGTGATTTTGGCATTGCACACAAGCCTACAGTGGTGTCTGTGCACTGTGCATGTTAGCATCATATGATGAGACCGATAGGCTCGTGGTCGTCGATTTCACTTACCCCTTGCCTTTGAATTTGTGCTCAAAATGTTTACGAGCAACACCAGAGGTTGTGAATGATACACATTGGTGACAATTGCTCTTCCAATCCACTGCCCTTGAGCCCTAATGAGAACTGGGGTCTGATCATGTGACTGACACATTTTTTTAGTTCCATCAGCCACAGTAAGAGAGTAAGGGTGCTACCAAGCAAGCCCGCCCCAGAGCAACAACAAGGACAGCATCAGTCAATTTCTGATATTTACAAATTTTGTGAACAGAACAAACAGAAAATCATCATCAGTTAGGGTGACCAGACGTCCTGAGAAATTCGGGACAGTCCCGAAATCTAAGCGTTTGTCCCGAATCCCGAATCCAGCCCTAATTGTCCCGAAAATGATACTCAAGCAGAATACTGAGTAGTTATTTTCTGATAAACATTAAAAACTGTCCATACTCCGTCCGTAGAGAGGTTGAGTCGACTGCAGTCCCCGACGGCAGCCCGCCGTCGACAATCGCGCAAACCCCCCCCCGGAGAAAATTGACAGGGCCGAACTTTGTTACCAGTCCGTCACTGCCTACACCCCCCCCCCCCCCCCCAACACAAAAAAAACCGTCCCGAATTTCAGCCAATCTCATCTGGTCACCCTATCATCAGTTGAAGCGTTACTATGTAACGTTGTACACTAGCTCTGGCCAGAGTTAGCCAAAAGATGTACCAGAGAACATTGGCTCTTTGTCATGACAGTGACACTGTCGATACAAAGAGCGACAAAAAAACTACAAAGCAATTGTCTTCAATCAAGGTATTAGTGAGATATTTTTGATTTGTTATGTTACTAATAAAACAAGGTATCCGGCGTGTCCGGCATTAAGTGTGGCTGCATTTTTATGTTTCTGAAAAGGAGCTATCAGGTTGTTACTTTCAAAGTTCGTCCCCTGATCTGAATGTATCCTTGCCCGGAAATCATAAACACAGAACACATGGTCCCAAAGCTTTTTCGCTACTTGCTTTGCTGTCTGGTTGGCACAGGGGAAGACATGAGGGAGTTTTGTGTCGTTGACCATGAGGAAATCGACTGTCTTGATATCCTCCGCCGACTAGAATTCAGGCAAACCATCTCCGTAGGGGCTGCACTTTTAATACTTTCCAGAAGGTTACGGAGTCTTTCCATAAACTTTCTTCTTTGGCAGCATTTGACATTTGTCCTTACGACCCTCTCCATATCAGGCCAATAAAAACATTGCCTTGCAAATGAACGGGTACAGTCTTGTCCTTGATGCCTGGCCAGATTGTGAATGCCTGACAAGGCCCTGTCTTTGAGAATGTGTGGTAGCGCATGTTGGAGCCTTTTCTGTTTTGACACTCAGTCTTTTATAACTCTTTACAAGACTCAACTTGAACAAACAGAACTTCTGGGTCGGCACCGTGTGCTTCTCGCCTAGACAGATGCTTTTTGGCTCAGACAAAGGACAACACCTTGGAGATGATGGGGTCTTGTGCTTGGCTCAGTTGTACCTCTGGCAGTGAATATGGGCAATGCATCCCGACCACACATTTAAATTTGTTGAACGCAGGTCAAATGCAATGCTCTGAGTCATAGTGGGACTGACAGGAGCTCTACTGACATTGGACTGACTGACATTGCACACAGTTTTGGACATTAGAGACGGAGAATTCTATTGAACCCTATTGGCTTCCTGAGTAAGTGCAGAATAGGGCTCTTCCAGTCTATAGTTGATTGACTTGGGTCGCGACTCAGGGCGTCTGCCACCACATTCTTCTTTCCAGGTGAGCGTTTAAGGTCAAACATGTAGGATGCAAGTTTAGAAACCCAGCAGAGTTCATACGCATCTAGCTTTGGCTTTGTAAGGATGTAAGTAAGTGGGTTTTTTATCGGCCCAGATGGTAAAATCGTTGCCCTTAAGTCAATGACTGAATTTCTCTGTTACACTCCACATAGGCTGAGAGAGGGTCATGAATTTTAGCGTTTGTCCGGTCTATCGTAACCAGTGTTGGGCAAGTTACTTCAAATATGTAATTCATTACTTATTACTTATTACTGTCATTTCAAAGTAATTCGTTACATTACAATATTACTGTCTTTGAATTGTAAGGCATTACACTACTTTTGCATTACTTTTACATTACTTTCATCAAAATAACTGGAAATATGGATTTGGCGTTCTCAATAGATCTTATTGCGTTCAATGCAGCTCATTAAGACATCCAGTAGGAGGTGATGTGGTATGGCATAATGAGTGAGCTAGGCTTAAGGCTAACCACAGTACAATATACATCTACATTCGGGAGTCCCGAATGTAGAGTCCAACTCCGCTGCTGCAGTCATCTTGTCCTCGATCGATAGTTCTCTAGTAGAAGTCTAACAGGAAGTAAACATTTGCGCAGATTTTTTTCTCCTCTGCTAATCTCGCGGTGTTTGTATAAAAACAACACACCACTTAATTTCGGGTTTGAAATGCATTGTAACGTGCGTTACTGAGATTTGTACCGAGTAAAATATTACCAATTATATTTTTGTAATGCCTTACATTACCACGTTACAGCAAAAAGTAATGCGTTACAGTAATGCATTACTTTTGTAACTCGTTACTCCCAACACTGATCGTAACGGACGTTATCTTACTCCCAATGAGCTGTGTATGCGTACATGTACAACAGTCCCCAGAGCGAGAAGAATAAGAACATGACAAGAAGAACAACAACAAAGACAAGGAGAATAAATATAGAGTTTTTTGATGAATAATTTGACAAAGCGCTCCACATAAACATGAGTCGATGAGCTGGATAATGCTGCTGTGGAACAACCTTGCTCACAAGGTGATAGGTCTGGCTTTTGATTCACACCAAGCCCATCCAAGGAGGCATGAACTGACAAGATGAATGGTACATCGAAGTCTGGCTGAGCAAGCACAACACACTTCAGTAGCATGGTTTTCAGCTGCTGGAAAGCTTTCGCACAGTCATCTGTCCAATCAGCTGGTGTATGTTTACGGTGTATGCTTAGAACTTCCTATCCTTAGCCGTCTGTCCCTATCTCTTATACCCAGCTGTGACGGCAAACTAGTGCTTTGTGATGTATGAATAGTCTGGGATAAAATGTTGCTAATAAAACACCATCCCCAGGAAGGATGTGTCCACTTGCCGTCTTGAACTTTCATGCCAGTAGTAACCTCTACCTTTACTGGTTCAACTGAAATGCTGCTACCATCCATGACATGTCCAGGAAACTTAACTTGCCTCTGAAACAAATGGCTTTTTGTGTGTGTACATGTATGCATTTGTCTGTGTGTGTACATGTGTATATGTGTTTGTGTGTGTGTGTGTGTGTGTGTGTGTGTGTGTGTGTGTGTGTGTGTGTGTGTGTGTGTGTGTGTGTGTGTGTGTGTGTGTGTACATGCATGTGTGTTAGTATGTGTGCATGTGTAGGTGAGAGAGATAGTCTTGTAATTCCATTCTGGTAGAGGCTAGTGCCTCTGATTTGATTTGCTAACAGCTAACAGCTAAAGGGAGTATTGGTCAAGGTGTCTTGGGGCATTGAGCCCAAGCAATTACAGAGACAAATACGTGCAACTGTGATCGGAGAACCAGTATACTTTACATTTGCTCTTATTTGCTGCTGACATACTTGTACAGTTCTCTGTTCTGAGTGACAAGTACTTATACACTTGATATACCAATACATACTTGATGTTGATTTACTTTCAAATATCCTTCAAAAATCCTTCTTGGAAAAAATGACACCAATATGAAATGGTCTGATGGGAGGAAATGAAGTGGAACATCTGCACCTGCCGTTGCCATGACAACACCTGATAACATAAATGCGTCATTGGTTTGTTCCTCTGGTTGCTTGTCTGCACTGCGATTGATCTGGTGGTTTGAGCCTCTTCAAGGGGACAAGAGCGCATTTGACACGCCTGATAAAAAAGGTTTTGGGGGGGGGATCTAACAGAGACACACACACACACAGGGACATACACCGTAAGATCAGAGATGGCATTTGCACACCATGCAGAGGTGCATCTTCAAACAGCAGAATGGAGAGATGAGAGACAGGAAAACCCTTCAGACAGGGAACTGAGGGAGGAGACCTCTCTCTTTCTTTCTCTCTCTCTCTCTCTCTCTCTCTCTCTCTCTCTCTCTCTCTCTCTCTCTCTCTCTCTCTCTCTCTCTCTCTCTCTCTCTCTCTCTATATATATATACAGTATATATATATAATATTATATTAGGTCTGCTCTACTGCATTCGGTCTAGTCATTTAGTATTTCAATCTCTTACATGCAGATATTAATTAAGGGAAATATGTTTCCCTTTGTATTAACAAAGGGAGAGGGAGAGAGAGAGAGAGAGAGAGAGAGAGAAACTTTCACACACTAGTTTCTTCCCATTCCCCTTACTTGATGTGGGACATGGACTTTGCCCTTTAAATGCTGTCAGCCAACCAGCTGTGTACTGCTTGTGTACTTGGTGGGTACTGTCTTTATGTTGCATGCTGTTGTGTACTGCACGTTTACTTCTTGTGTATATTGTATGTACTGTCTGTGTTCTGTCTGTGTACTGTCTGTGTACTGCATACATGTGTGCTGACCACTGTGACTCCCACCTCTCCTCCCCAGCTCAACCAGCTCAGCCAGCCCTGCCCTTCTCCCCAAATTACCCTCAGCCAGACAGGCTGCTCCAGGGCATCTTGGCCAGGTCACCTCCATACCCGTTGGTCCTCCCATCCCCACAACCACCACCCCTGCTGTGTGTGTGACCTGAAACTGTCTGACAACCTCCTCCCCCAGACCCCGGATGTACCAACGGATGGGGGGGGGGGGGGGTCTTGTTGATTTCCAGTGGGAGGGACATTAAGGTAACATGGAGCGAGTGTGCACAAGCCCGTTGGCCATTTCTGTAATGGCTCCATCTGTTAGTCTAAACATAGACAGCTGGGCCGTCGTAGACTCACATGTACCATGTAGATGCACAGACACACGCACGCACGCACACACACATGCACACACACACACAAGCAGAAAATCCACAAAAAGGTAATAGGCCAGTAGACCCAAAAAGATAAAGGACAGAAGGGAGGGAGGGAGTGAGTGAAGGAGGGAGGAAGTGAAGGAGTAGAGGAGAGACCTGTCTCTGGGGGAGCTGATTGTTCATTGACAGGGTTAATCCCTTGATCACTACTCTTCATTGATCCACTCAACACCCAAGAGCAGGTGACTTGAGCACTAATACACACTCCTATATTCACACTTCCACACTCACACATAGACACACACACACACACACGGATGTTTGGACATGTTGGAGAACATGTGTGAAGATTTGGATGAAGCTGCAGAGAGTTTCTGGCGTGTGCCACTGACCTATATGCATACATTACACAGTGCAGAGGACACCACCAGGGAGCAATGTCTGTCTGTCTGTCTGTCTGTCTGTCTCTCTCTCTCTCTCTCCCTCTCTCCCTCTCTCTCTCTCTCTCTCTCTCTTCGAAGCAACGGTAGGGAGAAATATAGTTAATAAATACATAAATACAACAACTAAATAGACGACAAATGAACTGCCTGGTTGCGATAAGAGGCTAAATGTGTTCACCCAACTCCACTCTGTTGAAATAATGTAGGCCAGCATGTAGTCGGCCATTTAGCCGGCAGCCGGCGCTTATGGAAAACCCTGGGCTTCACAGTGTCTCAAGCCATGTGAGTGAGTGTGTGTATGTCTGTGTGTGTATATGTGGGTGTGTGTGTGTGTGTGGGTATGTGTCTGCCTCCTCTTCTCTCAGTAGAGAAAGGCAGGGATTGATAATGCAGCCAAGCGGAGTTCAGCAGCAAAGAGAAAGATAGTGTGTATTCATGTGGATATGAATGCACTTCTATGACAGCCAACCATAACGCTGAGCTGCAGCTGATCTCGAAGAATGGTAGGAAACACAACAAGGGCATTGCACGACAAACCAATTGGCTTTTTCTGATCGGCGTGTACGTGCACTGAATGCTTACGTGGTTCTGCTACTTCTCTTAACGGGGCATTCACTGATGCTCATTTAAGCCTACGTCCCTGCTTCACTAGCCATTATTGTCCCCCTAAACAACGAAACCCATCATTGTGAAAAAGAAAGGGCAATGTTAGTTAGTTGTGTAGGGATACACAAGCAGAGCTGTGTCTAAACCTCCAGCAGTCCATAGATAAAAAGCGCTGTTTGTGCCCTGTCTGCGGGAGTAGCGGGGCAGGGAGAATCTGTATTAATATTCCAGCTTAGGCTCGGAGGTGTAGCGGTCACCCTGATAGACGCTGTCCTGCAGGGTGACCTGGCGGTGCAGCCTGCTCTATTTCCAGCCGCTGCACACTCCCCCCAAACTCTCTATTATCAAGCAAATTAAACTGATTAGAAAATGTTTGTGTTCGCTCCGTTGGTTCATTAACGACAGTCAACGCCCCTAAGTGCCTAGTGCCAAGGGTGTTTCAAACAGCGCATGAAGCGAGATAATCCCCATTTTGGATGACTCTCGGCACTTGGTTTCCTAATTCTGAGTTTCGTTCGTTCACATTAAAACTACCAAGTTGACTTTGAAGAAAACGACAGGAGGAGAAATGATGCTGCGCTTTGGGGCAGATGAAGCTCAATCTGGTGGTGGAGATAAATGCCGTCAGTTGTTGGATGTGGAAGTGTCTTCTCCGTCACTGTGGGCTGGACCGGGCCAGGATTACAGGAGACAAACCATGGAGAGTGTGTTTCCCAGCCACAGCTCTGCAGGCCAGGGGATCTATCATCAAACAGTGCACTCGCCTATCCTCCTCTTTGGATCACAGCACACGCCGATCTGCATATATACCAATTACAGAGCCTGGGACTGACAGCCAAATACACAACAAGGGGCAGAACAAGCAGACTGGTCAACTGGCAGGCATGGCGAGAGCACATGCAGGCAGACAGACAGACAGACAGACAGACAGACAGACAGATGGGGTAAGGTGGGGGGAGGGGTGAGAAGAGCGAGAAGGATTTCCAGCAAAAAGGTGAAGTTGAAGGGGTGCAGTCGCCCGTGACAACATGTACATTTACATGGTACGTTGTTTTACAATGCATTGCAATGTCTGCAGATCCACTATGTATGTATGAACCAGAAACACATTTGCATACATGGCTCTTGATATTCATGGTGTTTACCTACATATGTGGGTCTGTATGCTGGTGATTATAAATAGGCAGGGGGGTTAAGGTAGCAAGGCTGCTAAATCACTCCTGTTCTCGTGTTTTTACGAGAGCGAGTGAAAGAGGAGAGAGAGGGCGATGATAATAATATTAATATTGCATTGAAATATAACTAATGGTGCAAACGTCAACCTTTACTTTTAGGATTCAATTCAAAAGCAATTATTTATGGTGAAAATCAAGGCACAGAAATGCTATATATATAGCATTTATATAGCATAAACACACTAACACACCCACAGAAGACATGTTTTATGCAATAGACTGTGAAATGTATTAAAATAAAAAATAACACATATCGTAAATTTCTGCATAAGATTCACGCAAATCCCTGAGAACTCACAAGTTGACCATCGCTCAGTCCGTCTTTCACCCAAATAAATGGGCCAGTCGCTGAGCTGTACTGTAGAGGAACTGGCACCACTCTACACTGTGTCAGCCCTTCTAAACAACCCCTTGTTGATCTGCTCTGACACACGCACACACACACACACACACACACACACACACACACACACACACACACACACACACACACACACACACATACACATCGAGGCGGTATATCTCAGTTCTACCTCATGGCTCCAAGCAGTGTCACTTCTGTACAACCCTGGCTGATGCACGCAGCATTCTGCCTATCGCCCCTAGCAACGCTACGCAGCCCGGCAACTTCTCAGCGTGCCACTTCTAACATCACCACGGCGACTGCAGTGCGACTACATATAGTTCAGTGGCTCATCAGCCCACATTATTCACATTCCTCCCATCGTACAAGAAAACTTAATACAAAAAATCCCAAGGCTTTTTGCATTTTTTGGGGGGGGGTGGGGGTTGCTCCACAATCTCCATGGTTACCTACCCGCGTCCTCATTGGAGACAGCAGTCCCTCCATGGCGAATGGTTCTGGTGAGTCCAGGTCCTGCCAGCCCTGTGTGTGTGTGTGTGTGGATTATCCCAGTAGCATTTAGATCCAGTTAGAAACACCGGCTCATCCTCCCAGTCTGGTCCCCCCCTCCCAGAGACCCCCGTCCACTGACAGGCAATAAGAGAGAGGCTGGCCGACGCTCTCTGCTCAGTGTGCTGCGTGTATTTATGAGTCCTCCTCCTCTTACACACACTCTCACACACTCAGGAGGGAGGAGGGAGGAGATCAGGGCAGTGCCAGATTCTTCTTCTTTTTTACTGCAAATGTATCCTCTCCCTCCCTACCAAGTCTGCAATGTCCATGCAGGGGCTCTCTTTCTCCCTCTCTCTCTTCCTCTCTCCCTCCATCTCTCTCTCTTCCGCTCTCTCCCTCTCTCTCCCCCTCTTTCCCCACCTCTTTCTGTCCCTCCAAACATCCCTCTCTCCCTCCCTCTCCCTCCCTCCCTCCCTCCCTCCCTCCCTCCCTCCCTCCCTCCCTCCCTCCCTCCCTCCCTCCCTCTCACTCTCTCTCTCCCTCCATCCCTCTCTCTCTCTCTCCCTCCATCTCTCTCTCTCTCTCCTTACTTCTCTCACTCCCTCTGTCTGTCTCTCCCTCCCTCTCCCTACCTCACCTTTCCATCCCTCTCCCTTTCTCCCCCCTCTCTCTCTTTCTCTCCCTGCCTCCAGCTACATTTGTTCTTCTCACCGTGTCAAATGATTGCAGGTCTTTTTTTTTATGGTTCAACACCCTTGCTAATGCCACCGACCCCCACACACAGCTCAACCCCCCTCTCCTCTCTCTCTTGCATTCTCTTACACTGTTTCTGGTTGCCTCTCTCCCAGTTTGGTTCAATTTCTCATTGACTGCTCTTTCATTTCTGTCCCTCGTACTCCCTTTTCCTGCCCTTGCCTGTCCTCAAGAGAGAGAGAGAGAGAGAGAGAGAGAGAGAGAGAGAGAGAGAGAAAACCAAAGAAAGAACGACAGAAGTGGCTCTCAGGGGTACTATTGTCCCTCTCTAGACAATGGTGCCGCCTAGCAACCTGATTACCCTCTACTCTCGCACACACACACACACACACACACACACACACACACACACACACACACATTTTAACACAGAAATGTTCAAACCAGTTATCCTATGATACAAGATATAAAACACATGTGGCATGAGTCGTGTGTGTGTGTGTGTGTGTGTGTTGGTGTTAACGTGTGTTTGTAAGGTATGTGTATGGCGGAGTGTAAGTGTTTTTGTGTATTTGTTGTGTGTGCGCCTGTGCTTGTCAGCGCTTGTTCCTTTCGAGTGGACAGAACAGGTACGGTGGTCACCTGACTCACCTCTGCACCTCACCACATCGCCATGGCAACACTGCAGGCCATCAGGAGATCAGAGCAACAGAGACCCACGGAACCCACTTCAAAAAGAAAAGAGAATCACAGACTGAACCTTTTTCCATTTGCTCTCTCTGCCACTGTTATCTGACCGCCGCGTTGGCTGACCGACTCCACTGTGTCTCATTGACCTCTGACCCAAGGGGTGAACAGCAATAAGCCCTGCAGACCGGCCTCCATTTTTGGTTGCATGTCTATCTGGTCAATTGTCCTGATTTCTTTGCCCTGGCCCAGATATAATCTAGGAACCTAATTAGCCACCCACCAACGTTTTGATGATTTCAGACTTCGCTTAGCACAGATTTACACCTGCACATACTTTAAAAAGCAAAGACACACACACGAGCTCCTTTCACTATCTCTCTCGTACTTTGTTTCTCTCTCACAAACGCCTACATATAATGACATTTAATACATACATATTTTGCATGTATATTTGTATATACTTTGTGTGTATATGTTTGTCAATCAGGACCTCGAAAAATACATAATATGAAGATGAACTAGCCACTGAGATCTTAGCCGAACAAAGAGAACGGTTATCATGATATCCAATTTCTTCGGGTCATTCAGTTCCCGCCCTCAATGTGCCAAATATGGATCGTGGCAAAAATATAAACAAATGGCGACGTTCTGTAGAAGGCAAATCTGCACCCTCATAAAGTTCATTTGATATCATGTATGCTAAGTCAATATTTGTTTCCAATATTACAATATTTGTTTTCTATGGTCTGAACGTGTCTGGTGTGAGCTCAGTGTCTCCAGGTCGGCCATGTTGAAGCCAAAACAACAAGCGATCAATCGGCTGGTAATTAACTGGTGCTGACAAACACTTAAATTCTTCCCACAATGCAACAGGATTAATTTGCAGTTGGATGACACAGACAGTCATACTACAAAGCATGGACTAAATCAATAACTCAACATGCTGATTGGATGACCACCATGATGCAAAAGAGTGAATTGTTTTGTGTCACACAAAAACACAGTTTTTAACACCTCTCATATACAGTATATATATATATATATATATATATATATATATATATAAACACAACATGCACCACGCCTATACACAGTATTTTGAAGTTTAAATGGATGTATAGATTCACTGAGCTAATTAAAATCTGATTAAACATGATGATCAACAAACCTTGATTTGATTTAACATGTGATGTAACCATGACAATCCCTGAGGAAAACACACTTTGGTTTTGCACAATATTCCACTCACTACATCAGTGGCATGCACATGAATCAACACAATGCATACACTTCCTTTGCTAATATATATATATATATATATATATATATATATATATACAGTATATATATATATATATATATATATATATACAGTATATATATATATATATATATATATATATATATATATACACACAAATACACACACTCACATACACTCACCCACATACACATCGCAGCACCACTAAATTGACCCGTTGTGCTCGATCATTTATCAAATGTAAATTGGATTACAGCCATTTCATTGGCTACAATGTCTCAGTGGGGAAGAACTGAGATGAGTCTGTGTTCTCATTATATATCTGACCTCTGATCTCCTGGCTCATGGTGACACTGTGAACTGTCATTACCGTTGGCCCTTTTAAACCTACTACAAACTGATCCCTCACAAACCCCTTAGCCTAGCCTCAATTCCTTTTGCAGTTTGACCGCAAAACACACAAATACTTCATTTGCATTTCCACGTTTGAATTGGCTCTTTCCTTTCACTTTCACATTGAATCATACTTACCATTTGCATGTTCATTGAATGAATAATAATTGAACAGTATCTTCCCGGTAATGTGTTTCGTATGGACACCATGATGCATACATTCCCAGCAGTAATGGCTTCAGAGTGGAGCCAATACTATTCAGTGCACTGTGTGTATGTGTTTGACACTCCATCATGACATACGACCACAAACATTACCATCACAAACCACAAATCACACACAGACACACACTCCATCCCCTACCCCAATGGCCCCTCCCACATCCCATTAAAACGACACATGGCCATACGCAGAGGGGAGAATGAAACAGGAGTGGTGGCAGCCATTACAATCCCAGGACAATAGACAGCACACTGCAATGCATAATGCAATGGCACCCCCCTAAAAACCATTCCCAGCCATCGAAGCCCCCCCCCCCCCGCACTACCTCCTTCATTCTTCTCCCTTGCCCCCCCTCCCCCCGCACTCCCATCGCTTCCTCCCACGAGGAACCATAAAATAAATCCTGTCTGACCCTCCTTCCTGCACACAGAGTCTGCTCCCCTGATGTCTACACGACATGAAACCCTGCCATGGGTTGAAGGTCATGTGGTGTCGGACTGTGTAGACTATTGCAGTCGACATAACGTGACCTATTAACTAACGCAGAACTGAAAAGGTCGATGTGTGGAGAGAGTGTGTTCAGAGTCTGGATTTAAGATTATGCTGAAACAGTATTAGCTCAGTGCGTGCACATTGGGGACTGCCTGATTGTGCACGGGCGAAATGACGTTTGCCAATTTCTCCCCGTCTGTTTGCATTTACGCAAGGGGCTGCAATTAACACACCAAGGAAAGACCTTCTAAAGACAATTAGTCACTGCTAAACGGATTATGAGTAAACAATTAAACGAATTATTCAACTGCCCTGATTATCAATTACATAACATACATAACACAACATAATAACAGAGTAGAATAGGCTGGTAAAGTATATTTTGCAGAGCTCTACATTTCCCTGGTCTGTAAAAGCCCCCCAATGCCGCATTGTTGATGTTCAGGTTGTAGTACACATTTGCATATCCACTGCTTACAAATTAGTATACATTTATTTCCAAGTTACAAATTAATACCTTCATGGAAAATATAAAGTCCGAGAGAGTGACAAAGACTGAGAGTGTGTGTGTGTAATGTTGAACCCAGGTGTGGAGAGAAAGAGAGAGAGAGAGAGAGAGAGAGAGAGAGAGAGAGAAAGAGACGAGATGGTGGTTCATTTTGTTTGTGTGTGTGTCCAGACGACCGGCTTGGGGAACAGGGGACCATAAGTCAACGTGCGACCCTGTGCAGCTCACAGCATTACAGCTCAATCAATGCACTGAGAGGGGACGGCTGTTTGCTCTGCTCGAACAGACAGAGACTTGTACCCGACACAGGCCAGGGGCATTGACTCAGGAGGGATTTGCAGAAAGAGATGATATGTGTCCATTAACGAATATCCCGTCAGTACAATTTGTAAGAATGTGGACAAGCAGATAGACACCTGCTGTAGCAGATGAAATGGCTCTGAATCACATAATTCAGCAGTGCCAGCCATTGGCCTGTGAGCCTGTCTGCATATGAGTATTATTTTTAAATTAGTATTAGTAGGGCTATTTGCTAAAGTCAAACAGAGAGTTCCTCCCAGCAGCCCCATCTGTGACTTGTTCTGACTTAATTTCAATCAATAGAGACTAGTATTGAAAATTAACCACAACATTTATTGACAACACATTTGGCGATAAGACACCATCAAATTATAATTCATGAGGACTATGTATCCCATGAAGTCTGCCGGGAGATGAATTCCCCCTGATGGTGTCCTCCTGATTGAACTTTTGCTTTACCTACATTTCAATACATATACAAACGTGAAGCAGAGTTGCAGAACAAGTCAGAACGCCAGCAATGGCTTAGGTAGAATTCCCAGCTATGGGAGACAGGAAAGCAAGCCAGCAATGACTTGAGAGATTCCCAGATATGAGAGACAGGAAAGCAAACCAACAGAATTTCATCATAGAAGGACAAGGCCATTCATTGCTAGGAACGGGATGAGAAGTTTAGTGGGAGCTTCACCCGTCACCTAGTGACAGCAGTGTGGAGGTTAGTCGAGAATACCACATCGAGCCGGGGGGGGGAGAGAATATATGAACATTACTTACTACAACTGCAACCAGAAAGGGCATATGGCTAGGGCATGTCCGAACGAGTGGCGCCAGCAACCGAAGCAGTGGTGCAGCTTTTGCAAAAGTGCAACACACAAAGATGCCACTTGCAGACGGAGAAAGAGAGATGATGTGATGCAAGCGACTGACGCTGAGGAAGAAGAACATGGATGTGCATTCAAGATAAGTGACAGTCAGCTAAGCAGATTGAGACAGGGGGCAACATCACACATAATCAGATGTTGAAAGCGATGACCAGATATTAGCCAATGTTGACTATTGCTACAGGATGGTGTGTAGTGTACCACAAACTTTTGATGAAGCCATGGGCTCAACAAATTCACAGATTTGAGCAAATACTATCAAGGAAGAGATGAATTATCTTAGAGAAAATGATACATACACATTGACCACACTGGCTAAAGGAAAGAATGCAGGGGGGTGTAGATGGGTCTATGCAGTCAAAAACAATGCTGACGAGTCTGAGACATACAAGGCAAGATATGTTGCAAAAGGTTACAATCAGGTAGCTGGAATAGACTACAATGAGACTTTCTCTCCAACTGCGAATATGACATCAATACGTACCCTGATGCAAATGGCAGCTCAATATGACCTTGAATTCCATCAGATGGATGTTAAGACAATGTATCTACAAGCTCCAATTAAATTGTGAGATGTACATAGAGCAACCAGAAGGATTTAAAGTCAAATCAGAGACAGGTGAAAAACTAGTCTGCAAACTGAACAAGTCACTACAACAACAACTTTTAGTGGAATTGGTACAGAATGTTTGGGTTGGCGATCTACTCATTGCGGCCAGAGACAGTGATTCGCTCAATGATGTGAAGAAAATGCTGGCAAAAAAAATCAAAATGAAAGATCTTGGGAAACTTAAGCATTTTTTAGGCATTGATTTCAATCAGAGTGAGGGAGAAGTAAGGATGGACCAAAATAGGTACATATCGAAAATACTGGAGAAGTTTGGTATGTCTGATTGTAAATCAAGGTCAACTCCAAGTGAACAGAAACTAAACTTTGATGGTGACGATGAACTTACTGATCCTAGGAGATATTGGGAGGTGATAGGCAGCTTGATTTACTGTATGTAATGACATGTACAAGACCAGATCTAAGTTGGATTGTCAGTAAGCTGTCACAATACCTATCACAGCCAAAACAACAACACATGATAGCAGCCAAATATGTGATGAGATACTTGAAAGGCACGATTAACAATGAGTGATGCTACAAAAAAGCTAAGAAACACTCAAACTTGTGGCATATAGCGATGCTGATTGGGCAGTAGATCTGAGTGATAGACTCAGCACAACACGGTATTGTTTAAGACTCACTGAAAAAGGTCCTGCTGTCTCATGGAAATCAAAGAAGCAGCCAACAGTTGCATTATCTACTTGTGAAGCCGAATATATGGCTTTGGCTGCAACTACACAGGAATGTCTGTACCTTGTACAATTACTGAATTTAATGGATAGTGAGTGCAAATATGCACCAGTCAATATGTACCTGTTGGCTGCTTCTTTGATTTCCATGAGGACAACCAAGGTGCCATTGCTTTATCCAAAACTCGCCAGAGATGTAAACATGTTGATATCCGATTTCATTTTCGGCACTATGTGATGGCAAAATAACCATTGAATATTATCCAACAGCAGAGATGGTGGCCGATGTTATGACTAAGCCTGCAACAAAGTTTAAGATAGAGAAGTTTGGGAATTTTTTTCAACTTTTTTTTTACGCTCGGTGCGGGAGAAAAAAATGGCGAGAGAGGCATTTAAAAAAACGCCGGGGACTTTTTCCAAAAACGCTCTGCTACATAGGAATATAATGTAAAACGAGCGCTGGCAGAAAAAAAAAAAACGCTAGGTGTGAACACGCCCTAAGTTGCCAGACAATTTGTTTGAAATGTTACAATGTGTTTGATCTGTGCATTATGAGAGCAAATGGGGGTGTTCACCTATGTAATAATTATTATGCTCTCATATTATGCTCTCTGTGTTTGTATATTTTAATGTATATTTTAATGTATTCTTGTACAGTGTCCTTGAGTGACCTGAAAGGCGCTTTTTAAAATAAAATCCATTATTATTATTATTATTATTATTCATACAGTAGTCTAATTTACGTTGGTGACATCACTGCTTTTATTTTGATATGTGCATGAGTACGAAAATAAAGAATGTTTATTCCGGTTATCTTGCCCTAAGATGACAACGCCAACATCTCCACATTTGATGCATGAACTGCTTGGTGGACGTTTACGGAATACATCTTGGTCCAACAGACCAATCCAGGCGGGTGTTGACCGAGTGCTGTGTGTGGTCGCCTGCTGAAAAAATTGATACTGTTAATACGTTCATGTATTAAACAAGTCAGCTATGTGCCAGGTAGGCTACCTGTAGTGCTCCCCTCCTCTGTGGATAAAATGGAACATGCAACAAATCCCTGACTAAGCAGGGTCGGTAGATAAAATGCAGTCATCTTTGCCAGAAGCGTTTATCATAACCTGGTAACGGCAGAATTGGAGGGAGCCTTTTTACCCTTAATACATAGCCATCATAAAGGTGGTTTGGAATGAATGGCCTACCAGACGGTGGAGCGGGGATGGCAGAGCTAAAGTATGAGAGACAGGGAGCTAGGGCATGAGAGACAGGGAGCTACGGCATGAGAGACAGGGAGCTACGGCATGAGAGACAGGGAGCTGGGGTATGAGAGACAGGGAGCTGGGGTATGAGAGACAGGGAGCTACGGCATGAGAGACAGGGAGCTGGGGTATGAGAGACAGGGAGCTGGGGTATGAGAGACAGGGAGCTAGGGACGGGGCGGCTGGACAGCGGGGCCGATGAGATGATGAGTGGAGAAGATAGGTGGGATGTCGACTTGAAGACCTGGAGGTCCCAGGAGTCAAAGGCTGAAGGGAACCGATTAGGGACTGTGTTGAGGTGATGAAGCGCCGTAGGTGGCTGGACATGAAGTAGCTGGTGGCGAGAGCCAGCCCTCCCATGGCTGAAATCTTGCAAGGAGCAGGCTGCACTCGAATGGGCAGGTGAGGCGGCAACGTGAATGGTTCCCTCTGCTTAAGCACTGGGAAGAAGCATAGGTGTTGATGAGGATCGGAGCTCTTTGAGTTGTGATAATGAAGCCCAGCGATGGGTTTGCCGAGATGTTAGTCCGGGTGCAGGACGCAGGGTTTAGCTGAGATGTTGATTCGGGTGCAGGTTGCAGGGTAGTGTGCGGTGATGCGGGTGCTCCTAGTCCTCGGAAACAGAGGAAGTAAAGTAGGTTTGGTGTTGTCCAACCTATCAGGAACCTCAAAGACAGGGATCGGATCTGACATGCTTGCAGTGATGAATAAGCTGGATAATGACAAGCTTTGATGCTTGCCAACATCTGCAATGAGTTGCAATGAAAAGGACAGACAGGAATGAATGAGAGATGTGTATATATATACGCTTTGCATTGGCGTGCAATTGTACTCCTGTTAATGCATGAGGTCATGATTGGTTGAGATGAAGGGGAGGGGCATGCAATGACAGCGTGGGAATGAAGAACCCAGACCTAGAGCAATGAGAAATAGAAGATTGAACTTTTGCTTTCGCTCCATATCCATATCCTAACAGCCGCACAATCCCGGCAATTAATATTGACAGATCGCTGCTGCCTGTATCTGAAGGATTAAAGAAATAAGCCAAGGGAGGGCGTTAATTACTGTCTAAATCAATTAACCAGCGTATTAGCTCTTAGCTCCTGCCGGGGCCAGAGGTATAGCTGTGGTAAATGTGTTAATCTGAGAGAAGGTCCTATCATAGCCACCAGCAGCAGCTTGCAAGAAGCCAAGACCAAGCAGGGATTGGGTGGATTCACATGGTTTTCCACAGGGCTTCAGCACTGCTGGAGCAGGACTGTTGTTGGCTGAGGTCTGCTGTGATGTATTCCAGGGTGACAACTAGTTTAGCCGAGTCCCAGAGCAATGTGCCCCAGCCATGCTGACAGTAAGAGAGCCGGCTTCATTGTAGCCAGACGGAACGTGTCTGACATTCAATCTAAAGTTCATTAGACAGCAATCTTATTCAAACACACGCTCACACACACGCACACTGAACTGTTTTTTTATTTGCTGACTATATTTGGGCAACTATATTTTCTAAATTTGTTTTCCATAATTGGTTTCAGTGAGATAGTTAGATGTTGCAAGAAGATCCTAGAGAGAGGAAGATAGAGGAAGAGTGAGTGAGTGAGTGTGTGAGAGAGAGAGAGAGAGAGAGAGAGAGAGAGAGAGAGAGAGAGAGAGGAAAACATGAAAAAATGGGAATTGAGGGAAGGAAAGAGAAAGATTTGGGAGGGAGATGCAGAAATAAGTTAAACAAGGAATGAAGATTAATCTAATTTCCATGACTTTTATCCTTCAGAGGAAAATGTCTTTTGAGTTGCGTGGCTGAGATAAGGGTTGTTTCATCTAAAAACATGTCATTAAGCAAGCGTAGGGGTTCACATCCATCATGGACTGCTAATAAAGCTCACAGCACAGACAAAATAATGGAGAATTTATCTCAACCAAAGTAAAACAAAAACAAACCAAAAAAATTCATCATCATTGAGAAATTACATTAAGATTATATGTATTTTACATTTTTTTTAAACACATTTTTAAAAAGATTTTTTGTATTCATCGTCAGCCACAGCTTCACAGATCCCCAATCTATGAAGTCACTCCAGCACGGTCACCTAGCAACTGTTGTCATGGGCAACCTGCGTTCTCTGTGGATGACAAATCGAGCTTTGCAACGATGCAGTAGTCAGGGTTCTCTCTCTCTCCATCTGTGTGTTTGCATGTGTGTATGTGTTTGTGTGGGAGAAACATAGCGAGAAATCCTCAAAATGAGTTTTCTCCAATTTTACAGATAGATTTAAAGATTAAGACGTATACTAACACACACACAGACACACACACAAATAGACATCAAAACCCGACCATATCTCTATATACACTTAATACTGAGGTTGAAACAGACAGCATAAATTAAACTGGCATTAACAACTTACCTTCACAGATAATGCAGAGGAAATGTGATAAGCAACATTGTATTAAGAAGGATAACACAATAACGTCATTCAATATTATAATACAAAATGTCAGTTTGAATCAGATTTGATCTGTTTGTTATGGTTCCCAATTCAAGTTAAACTTTTGAATGTTACAGTAAGCTCACCGTCATATCTCTATGAAATCATACTATATTTAGAAAAAAAGGCTGCCCTTGTCTTAAATCATTTATTTAAAAAATACACTAAAATACACTAAAAATACACTATCTTTAAACGTATGTGTGCACATTAGCCCACTTCATGTGTCAAATATGTCTCAGATAGACAGCGTTTAGTGTTGCTTTAATGGATTTGCTAAATACAGTGACCCTGTCAACCCTATGCTGTGGAATGCATCAGCCACCAGAATCATTGATATGATTTTGTGCTCTGTCCTCATGTGATCAGGAGCCCAACAAGCAGGCAAAGCTAGCACGCTTTCTGTGTTCATTGTACATTATAGTTATATCCGTGGTTGGCATGAAGGCCAAGCCTATAGCATGACAATACCATCCGCAGTAATGACAGTGGAGATTGTTCATGACATGAATAGAGACGTGTTCACTTGTTTATGCGATGCTATCTTCCTAACATAAATGCTAATTCAAATTTAGTACAGTACAGTGGAAGCTAAAAGATAACCATTTACAAGGCGTGAAGAACGAAATAACTTTTTTTTCTTTTTTTTTTTTTAAAGAAGAAGAGAAAGAGCCGATTGTTTCTGAACCATGAGAGAATATCTTGCGTCCTTTGATGTCTAAATCTACTGACCTAATTAAATGGAGCACACTTTCGTCATCACTGCTGATTACAGCGTTCGTGATGCCGTGGTATTGCCCCTTTTACGTGAGGGGATAGAGATGTATGAGGGGAAAATAGGCAACAGCAGAAAGAAACAGATGCTTGCTGTTCTTATCCTCTGCCATCATTTTTACTGTGAAACCAATGGTGTTAAATGGAAAATGTCATGGCTTAACATCAAACAACACTGCCTCCGTCCCACAGCCACGCCAGGGAATATGGCACTGAGTCAACCAAATGCTCCAGAACGTTCTCTATCTAAATTAAGACCTTCATGCCTTGATCTGAATCTAAAATGGTCATGAACTATGTTATGTGGAGGCTTTTTGCTTTTTGGCCAGTGTATGTCTTGTCTTCTGAGTAATAATGTATTAAAAATAACTTTTTTATGTATGTAAGTGAACAAACAGCAGTCCAGAAACACACAAGGTCACTGTTATTATAACAATCAAGACCTGTGTGTGTGTGTGTGTGTGTGTGTGTGTGTGTGTGTGTGTGTGTGCGTGCGTGCATGTGTGCGTGTGTTTGTTGTTGTTGTTGTTGTGTGTGTGCGTGCCCGTGTGTGCGTGCAGGGGAGGGGTTGCCATATTGTGTGTGCATGATTGTATGTATGCATGTGTTTGAACGTGTGTGCATGTGAGAGTATGTGGATGTGTCTGAAAGGGAGGTAAAAAGGTTTGCAGGGTGATGGCCTTTACTGTAACGTTTGGGGTGAGGTCACCCACTGGGACCCTGATGCTCTTTATAACACTGGAGGTTTTCATGTATACATGCATGCATTCATGTGTTCATGACGCACAGGGAGCAGCAGGAATAGGAGCTGCCGCAATACGACGCCATTCAAGGTCCAATGTTGCCCTCTAGAGGCCTTTTAAGGAGCATGCACGGTATTGTGGCTCGTGGTGCTGATGCTATCTTACACTCATTTATAAGATTGGAAAAACATAGAGGATTTGTGACATAGATATGATTGTACTGGTTGGTATGGTCATGCTTGCTTCATTACGACTCAACATGTTTAAATCAAGCTTGACGCTTTTGTTTAATAGTTGTTTTTTGTCGGGCTATAGTCATTATTTCAAAAATGAGGGTGAAACTAATCATGCATTCAAACTATTTATTGAGCCCTTCTATACGCTAGGAGTGTTGAAAGGAAAATGCTTCACTGTAACCTCTGGGGGGCTCCATTCTATAGTGAACTCAGACCAGATTCATTCATTATCACTGTTTTTTCACTTTGATCTCATAGGCTAATGTATTTCAGTATTGTCAGCTGTTTCTGTAGTCAGTGAACCATTGTAGCGCAGTTTGTAGTTTCTGTTCATGTATCTGGGTTTTATTATATATTGAAATATGTTATTATTTGAAACAAAAGAAAGAAAAATATTTCTGAAATGCTCAGGAGGATTCTCAGCCCAGCACATGGCCCGTTGTTGGTGTCCATAGCAACAGACATTATTAGTCATTACTAATTGGCAGCTTGCCTTTCCTAGTGGACTGGCGTTGAAGACGTAGGACAATGGAAAAGTACAGAGGCGGTACAATGGGTGTAATTTATGGTAGGGACAGTGGGGATATGTCCCTACCACTTTTCTGATTACCTAAAATTGTCCTCACCAAAATGTTGGCTCTACAAAGGGTTAACTCCGTCATGTTCCCACTGGATGAGAAATAGATTTAAATGCAGAGCTGTCCTGTGCTACAGATCAGTAACTGTATAGTCTTGCTAAGGTTAGCACTGCAAACAAAAATAGTTAGGCATATTAACGTTATACTAGTCTGTCACCCTATGTCTTGTGAAACCCATTCAAAACCGATTGGATGAACTCAGGGTTTTCCACTAGTGCATACAATGTCAAGCTGGGTAAAAATAGTAGCCACCCGGGGAGGAGGGTTTGAGTGCCTTTTTATTCTTGTATTTCCGTATCTTGTAAATATATCGGCTAATATCAATAAAGGATCCCATTACCTGGATGGCTGAAAAATGATCTTCAACAGTTCCATTTGTCAAACAGATAACCCTGAAGTACTTTGTGTCAATTTAGTTAGTAT